>CM046451.1:50650486-51209113 GCA_025506515.1 Flaveria trinervia
GGATGGAAGTTAGGTTGAAGCTATGCAAGAGGAGCTGCTTCAATTCAAAAGACAGAAGGTTTGGAACCTATGTCCTCTTCCTCATGGGAAGACTACAATAGGAACCAAATGGGTGTTTAGAAATAAGAAGGATGATAGAGGACTTGTTATCAAGAACAATGCAAGACTAGTTGTTCAAGGGTATTGCAGGACCAGTGAGGAGTATGCACTTACAACACAACAACAAAATGATGAGAGTTGCTAAGAACAGTTAACTGATCAAACAGTGAAACTGGTTAACCCTTTTATAATGATACAAAGAACACAAGTAAATATGAGACCTAACAAGATAGCAAAACATAGAGGGAGTTGGTTTTCAAGATTGCAGCATATTGCTTTCTCAAGTTCTATTACAAGTGTTACAAAGCATATCTAGAAAGTTACAAGTACTTAAGATACATATACTACATCCTACAAGCAGCCATACTTTGAAGGCCAGCCGGATACAATTGACTAGACACAAACAAAATCAATTGTAGAGTCAAAATGCAGATTGTCTTTTGACTAGTGACTATGACATGCCATAGCTCACATCCTAATATATTACAAAAAGGATTAAGTACATGAAATAGAAAGTTACAGACTCAAGACCTCAATGTATAGTTACTAAAAGCATGGACCTTTTCACCAACTTATGTAAGTTGGTGAATTTATAGAGTTGTAGCGGAAAGGGGTCCAGCTTTATGTAAAGTACATCAGATAAAGCATGTATCCTAAAAGTCTTCGGAAGAAATTTTTCTTCTAGTGTTGGCTTTGGAAGACTTCATCTTGGCTTCGAAAGATATTGGTCTTGGCTTTGGAAGATTTCACACTTAGAATATTTCTGGTGCTACTGTGAAACTTCCAAAGCATTCTTCTTCAGTACACTTGTGCATGCATGCAGGAGACTTTGAGTGTTTGAGTTACATCAGCCTTTACATTTACTCCTTACAAATCCTTACAAACTCCCCTAGGCTGATGCTACCAAAACACTTTGAAGACTTCAGATATAATAGTCCTCATTATGATGATGACCATCCCTTTCTTCATGAGATGATCAGGATCACTCAAACTCTCAAAGTGTCTTCTCATGTCAAAGAGATCATGAAGAGAGGCAGATTAAACATGTCTTACCATGCATAGACATTCTCAGTGCCTTGATCTCTAATTACATGCCACCTTTTTGGATTTGTGGTATATGTCCTAGATAGGATAGGTCTTCCTGATATTAGAGGAGCTGTTTGAATAGGAGATGATGGAGCATCCTCTAGCTGCACATCCTCAGGATGTTCTGACTCATCCTGAGGTTCTAAAAAGGATGCTTCTTTCTTCTTCTTCTTTGGCATTGGTTTTGAAGCCATTCTTTTTCTTCTTTTTGTTCCTTTTAACTGAGAAGACTGGCCTGTAGCACATGGTTGATCTTCTTTATCTTTCTCAGTTGGGTCTTCCTCCCTCACAGGTTCAAAAGGAGAGGAAGTTTGACCTGCTATGGATAAGAAGATAAAGTTTGCTAAGTCTCAGTAGGAGGTTCAAGTTGTGTTGTCTCTGGTGTTCAAACTTAACCTCCACTTTAGGTGGAGCTTTACTTGGAGGAGAGTGTAAGTCTATTAGCTCTCCACTCCTGATCTTCGCTTGATTACCCTCATATGCTCATCCATAGTGGATAGAGACATAAGGCGAAGTCTCCTTCCGGAGAATCCATACAACTTCAAGAAGCTCATCATCCTCTGCCTATCTGTAGACTTCTTCATACTTTTCTAGATGATGGCTCTTTACTTTGTAGCCTCTTCCCTTAGCTTACTCTTAGTGATCTTTCTTTCGTTGACTATCTCAAGTTCAAGTTGTTTAAGGTACTCAAACTCAATATTGTCATAGGAAAAGGGAAGAAGTGCAGCGGCCTGATAGAGGCCTATGGCACTTAGGTAGTTGATCATTTTGATCCTATCTTCTTTTTTGTCTACCTGAGGTTCTTGTTAAACCACATCCTCTTGTGTAGGACTTTCTTGAACTGGGGAGAGAGTAGGCACATGCTTGTATAATCTTTTCTTTCTTATTTGATTTGAATCAGTAGCTCTGCATCTTCTGCCTCCTTTCTCTCCTTTGACACTTCCATGTCAACAAGTTCATTTAATTCTTCTAGGAGAAGAGAAATGACATTATCAATGTCCTAGTTCCTGGTCTGCAAGTAATTGATCCTAACTGCCCTCAACTCATCATCATGAGTGTTTGGCCTGGGGGCAGTCCTGATAGCAGTTTCCATGAGTCTTGCAGACCCAGTAGAGGAACCTTCTCCCCTTAGATTCCTTTTCCTCTCTCTCTCTCTCTTTCTCTCCTCCTCAATCTCCTCAGAAGTTATTTTTCTTTTCCTTTTGTCACTCACAGACCTTTGTGAATCAGGGTGGAGAGAGCTTTATCCTTCATTGCTTGGTGTATCCTCCAAGCTCTGGCCAGAGAGAGGTTGAGATGTACCTTCACTATCAGGTGTCTCAAAAAGGGTATGAATCTTTGCAGCAGTTGATGATGAGACAGGGCTCTCAGGTTCTGCCATTGGGTTTTAGTCCAGGTTTCCCCTAAGAAGCTAATCTTAGGGTCTGCCTTAACATCCAGTTGATCAATGGTATTGCCAGATTGCCTTAGTCTTCTTCTAAAGCTGAACTCTGTTGTGATCCTGTCTTGGATTCTTTGAGCCAGCTTGTCTTGATTGGCTTTGGTTGACAAGTGGCATGTTGACTAGATCCAGACTTTTATAGAAGTTCAAGGTTTTAAAATTGAAGACCTATTGTCGTCCTTGAACTCTAAGAATGATAAGGACTCTTCTATTATCATCATACATCCACCCAATAATGTGATTTGCAGTTGGTGGAGATGACATTGCCCTTGGTATTCCTTCCTCAAACAGACTCTGAATGTAGGAATCTATGGACTCCACATTAATGTAAACTTTAGGAAGTTGCTGAGTATGCATAATTGCAAGTGAGGATAGTGAGTCCTCAATGTCCATACTCCCTAAAGAACTCCTAGGTTCTATGACTATAATGACTTTCTCCCCCTTTTTAGTAGCATCACCCTCTTGCATAGGTGAGCTAGGAGTTAGGTCAATCACACTCATAGGTTCTTATGTTCTTGGTTGAGGTCCTCTTAAAGGTCTCCAGCTAGTTGTTCCCTAAGATAAGAAATCTCACGTTGATGATCATTGACCTTGTTTTGCAAGGTAGTAACTTGAGATTCATGATCACTAACCTTAGAGACTAAATAGGTGCATGTTGATGACAATTTTTGCACCTTTAGCCTCAGATTCCCCTCATCTTCATCAGAAGAATCATTGAGGGATGAGATGATTGAACCAGATTCCTCTCTCTCATCACCAGCTTTAAGTTCTTGGCTGCTGGATTTCCTCTGCTCACTGGCAGCCTCAGTTGAGGTGTCAATGGGCTGAGTTGCAATAGTTGAGGTCTTATTGATGGAATCACTTGCAGAAGTGAGAGCTTCTTCTATATGGACATCTTGAATAGGTTCAGAAGTGTCCACCTTAGTAATGAGTGATTGATGTGGGCTAGAAATAGGAGACTCAGGAGCACTTATATCTCTTTCAGTAGTGGAAAAGAAGAGAGAGTCATGGTACTCACTGAAACCTAAATCTTCATCAATATAGAAGTCAAGGTTAGGAATGGGTTGGTTTAAATCTAAAGGTTGGGAATGGTAGTTGTCCCCTGAAGGTTGTTCACTTGAGTATAGGGGCCTGCACAGACTCAATAGTATGAGCAGGGGTTTGTTTGAATTTTTTGTGGTAGGTAAGGATGATTTGTGGCTATTGAGGTGGTTGGGATGTAGAAGATGTGGGTTCAACACTAGCTGGTGCTGCTATGTTGTTACCTTGAGCAATGAGCTCTAACATTTTTGTGACAAGGGCTGTTTCTACCCCAGAGAAGCCAACAGTGGATTTTCTCAAGATTTTAAACATGCCAGGCTTCATCTGTCCTAGTTTAAGAATAGTACATGTTCCCCTTAACTATGACCCCAGTTCATAGTTAAGAATGTGTTGAACATATCTTGGGAACATGTAGTATTCTAATGAGTCCATGTTTGCAAGCAAATTTGTATAAACAAACTAAGAGTACCTGAACTTGACTCTCTGAATCATCCCATGGACAATGAAGGATAGATCTTCAGGAATCTGGTCCCATCCTCCATGCTTGTTTGACAAGCTGTGGATAACCACATGGAGCAGGAATTTTCATTGGGATGAAAGCCTTCCCTTTCCTGAAGGTCTTTACAGAGAAGTCACCCTCATAACCCATCTACTCAAAGGATTCTTTAGGGAAGAACACCTCACCTTCTTCATCATCCAGCTGAAGATGAGTGTTAATGATGGCCAGAGTGATGAAGACTGTTGTCCCCTACACTGTGGCAGATAGTGCCTTCTCCCCATCCATAACAACCTCTTGGCAGGTCTTCCAAAATTCAAGCAGATGATCCTCATACAGCGTAGGATCAATGGTAAAGGAGGTGAAGTAGTTGGATAGAAATAAGAAAGAGCAATCCTCTGATAAATGTGGATCTTTCTCAGAATCTAACAGAGCAACTTGGTCGTGTTGCCTGTGTAACTGCATGGAGAAATTTGGATCATTTCTAGGATTTAGGTTAGCCATTTTGAGAAAGCTTAAGGATGAGGAAAGATGAATGAAAGTAATTTTAGAGAGAAATTTAGGGTTTTAGGTTTGGAGGAAAGATGAAGATGATAGAAAGAGAGGGAACCGTTGGGTTTATATGTGAAAAGCATTTAAGACAAAGTTAATAAAAGAGGGTAAACTTTGAAATCCGGATGTCGGTCCCACCTCTAAAAAAGGAGTTTGTTTTTGCTCAAAAAGTAGTTTTCTTGAAAGTCAACAAGCTTTCAAAGGGAAATTGTCTTCGGAAGTTTTAATAAGAAAAGCTTCCGAAGCTAAAATAGCTTCGGAAGAATTTCCTAAGAGTTATGAAAATTTTGCTTCGAAACAAAATTAAAACTTGGAAGCTTTGTTCAGAAGATTAAAGGCTCCGAGAGTTAATTTGATTCGTAAGAAAATGGTCCTTGAAAACATATAAGTGTTTGAGACTAGTTTTAAGCTTCATAAGATATTTCAGAAATTTCTTCCGAAGGTAAATTACTTAGACAGTTATTTGTGTTGAAGGCATGAGTTTCTTCCGAAGGATCAAAATTTTTCGAAATTCTAAGGATGTCTTCAAAAGTTTTTATCTTAAGATAACAAGAGCTTATGAAGGTGATGAACTAGATAACTTGGGACACAAAAAATTTAAGAAATAATATGAATTAGTTATAAGAAAAGCTTACTCAAAGTTAATCATCCCAATAGCTGATATAAGATATTTAAATCTCTGTTCATTAAAAGTTTTTGTAAATAGATCAACATATTGTTCATTTGTGTTAACTTTGACTAGTTTAATTAATCCCTTTTCAAGCTTATCTCTAATTAAATGATACCCATGGTTCATTTGTTTTGTCCTTGAGTGCTGCACTAGATTCTGTGTGATAGAGATAGCATTGTTGTTGTCTATCTGAATGGGAGTCTCCTTGCAGTTTAATCCATAGTCAAGCATCTGATTTTGAATCCATAGTACTTGAGCATTGTAGCTTGCAGCAACAATTATTCAGCTTCAGCAGTTGATGCAGGGACACATGATTATTTCTTGCATTGCCATGAGGCAACCCTTCCACCAAGAAACTGACATACCTTGGATGTAGACTTTGCAGTCATGTTGCAATCACCATAATCACTATCTGTATAAGCATACAAATTGAAGTCAAAGTTCTTAGGATAACAGAGACCAAGTGTGGAAGCACCTTTGAGGTATTTTAGAATCCTTTTGACAATGATAAGATGAGACATCTTAGGGCTGGCTTGATATCTTGCACAAATACATGTAGCAAACAAGATATCAGGCCTACTAGCTGTAAGATACATAAAAGACCCAATCATAGCCCTATAAAGGTGTTCATCCACACACTCCCCCTCAAGATCTAGTCCAAGGGAGTGGTTTCTTGCTATTGGTGTCTTAGCAATCTTACAATTAGTCATGTTGAATCTCTTAAATATGTCTTGAACATACTTTGACTGACTAATGAAGATGCCATCTTCAACTTACTTCACTTGAATTCCCAGAAACAAATTAAGTTCCCCCATGGCACTCATTTCAAATCTATCCTACATCAGCTTCTCAAAGTCTTTGCAGAGCTATAGATTAGTTGAACCAAAGATGATGTCATCTACATACACTTGAACTAGCATTAAGTCACTTCCCTATCCTTTGATGAAGAGAGTTCCATCTATAGTACCCTTTCTATATCCATGCTTGCAGAGATACTGAGATAGAGTCTCATACCACTTCCTTGGTGCCTGATACAGCCCATAAAGAGCTTTGTCAGGCTTGCAGACATAATTAGGATGATCAGGATCTACAAAACTAGGTGGTTGTTTGACATAACCTCTTCATCAATCACCCCATAGAGAAAAGCACACTTGACATCAAGTTGATAGATCTTGATGTTCTTGGATGCAGAAAATGCCAAGAATATCCTAACAGTTTCCAATCTTGCTACAGGAGCAAAGACATCAGTGCAATCAATTCCTTCTTCTTGTGTGTATCCTTGAACAACTAGTCTAGCCTTATTTTTTATTACAATGCGTCTATCATCTTTCTTATTTCAAAACACCCATTTGGTTCCTATAGTATTCTTCCCATGAGGAAGAGGACATAGGTTCCAAACTTTCTGCCTTTTGAATTGAAGCAGCTCCTCTTGCATAGCTTCAACCCAACTTCCATCCTTTAGAGCATCATCAATTATCTTTGGCTTATCTAGGACAAGAAACAAGAGTGAAGAAAAAATTTGCTTTATGGGTTTGTCCTCTTGTTCTTACCCTTGTGCCAACATCTTGAATAATATTGGTAGTGCAATGAGACTTGTGGATCCTTAGCTAAGGGATCACAGCAAGTTCCTGAGAGAGATCAAAATTAGAGAAATTTAGATCTGGCATTGATGTTTCTCCCACCACATTATCAAGAAAGACTTGATCCAATGAGTGTGTTACATCATTGATGTTGTCATCTATGGAGTGGTTGTCAACATCAAGAAATTCTTGATCACTATCACCACCTCCATCATTTTCTTCTTCATTTGAAGCGTCTTTATCTAGTTGTGGAGCCTCTAAGCTGGAATGTGAAGGCATCCCAGATGTATCAGCTGAATTTGTCATTGTAGTGCTGATAGAGACTTCATTTGTGGAAGTAATTACAACTGGAGCTGAAGATGTGTTACTTGAAGCTCTTCTTAGCTCAAATCTTAGGTCAGGATCACCTGTAGGTAAGATTTCTGTAGATCCTAAAACAGTCTCACAAGATTTGTTAAAACAGTTGGTAACTAAATTAAGACCAAACAGCTAATCAGGACCAGAACCAACCACACAGGGTTTGTGTTCATTGAAGGTCACATTGGCTGACTCCTCAATAATTCTAGTTCTGAGATTGTATACTCTATAAGCCTTAGCTTGCGAAGAGTATCCAATGAAGTGTCCATCATATGATTTCTCAGGAAATTTGGCTATTTGATCATTGGTATTCAAGATGGTGCAAGGACATCCAAATGACCTGAGAAAACCAATAAAAGGTTTCCTCTTGTTCCAAAGTTCATAAGGAGTATTACCATGAGTCTTAACCACTAAAAGTCTATTATACAGATAGTAGGCAGTGTTGACTACCCCTGTCCAGAAGGTGACGGGCAGCTTAGAGTCAGACAACATGGTTCTTGTAGCTTCAATCAGTGTCCTTTTTCTCCTCTCAACAACACCATTTTGTTGAGGAGTCCTGGGAGCACTGTACTGTCTTCTAATACCCTTTTCATCATAAAATGTATCAAGGATTTGGTTTTTGAATTTAGTTCCTTGATCACATCTTATGGTTTTGACCTTGTGATCACATGATTCTCAATCTATAAGATGAAATTCTTCAGAATCCCAGGGGTCTCATCCTTAGTTTTAAGGAAGAAAACTCAAATGAATCTTGTAAAGTCATTTGTGATCACCAAACAATAAGAGGTCCTTCCTAGACTCAATACACTGGTGGGGCCAATGAGATCCATATGTAACAAGTGTAGGGGTGTAGTGATGGAGTTTCTTTCCTTAGGCTTATGAGATACCTTATGTTGTTTCCCTTTCAAGCATGCAACACAATGATCATCACTTGTAAACTCTTTCTTTGGCTTCCAATTACCAAATCATTCTTAATCAGTTTATTCATGTTCTTAAAGTTTACATGGCACATTCCTTTATGCAAAAGGAAAGACTCGTCACTATTGGCTTTAGATAAAAAGCACGAGACTTCTCCAGAGGGAGATGTCTCTTGCAAATCCATGTTGTACATGTTCCCTTTCCTGGGGCTCTAATAGAATATGCTCATAATGAATGACCACCCCAGGCTTGAGAACAATGCACTCATGTTAATAAAGAGGATGTTATGACTAATCACAAAATCAGGATACACTCACAGATCGTACCCAAGCTCCTTAACAAAGTTTACCTTTTCAATGACGAGCTTAGCATTTGTGACCTTGCCCCTTCCAGAAATGTAACCACCTTCATCTACTCCAAAAGCAACTGCCCCTCATCAATCCTTTCAAAGTTCTGGATACTGACCTATTGCTTGTCATGTGCCTGGAACAACCACTATAAATGATCCAGGTGTTCTTGTTTGTCTTGAGTTGTTCTTACACGAAGAAAATGATTAGTTACATTTGGAAACCCAAGCCTTACTGGTCTTGGGTTCATTAAAAGAAGTAGAAGGTAATGCAACACTTATAGATCCTATAGTTGTGCTTTAAGGTTCTTGAGTTGTTGTTGATGGAGACCATTCAGTCACTTGGTCTTTCTTCGACTTCAACACCACCTTCGGAAGTTTGGACTTGACCTTCAACACTTCAGAAGCTTTTGAGACTTTGGAAGTTTTGATGACTGGACCTTCGGAAGATTCTGCAAACTCTGCAGCAGACTTTAGTGCTTTGGAAGTATTCCTTTCTTCTGAAGGAAAATCTCCACTTGCCTTCTTCTTTGATTTAGAGCTTCCGAAGGAAACAAATTTTCTTTAAAAAGCTAAAATTTTCTTTGAAATCTTGGAAGCAATTTTCTTGGTGATATGGAGAGTACCACTTGGATTGTATGGACAGTCCTTAGCAAGATGAGAGATACTTTCACATATAACACATTCCATTTTCTTCTTCCCAAGAGCCTTCTGCTGAGAACAAGATTGATTTGATCACATCCCTTCTCCACCTTCATCTTTGCAGATGCTGAGACAATCCTTTTAGGCTGAGAACTATTTTTGGAGTTGGATGGTCCAGTTTGTGTAGCAGTAGTACACAACTGATTAGCCTTCTTCTTGGTGCTGAGATGATTTGAACATGAACCAAAACTCTTGGTAGAAGAGTTTAGGTTGATGTCTTCAGTCTTCACCACTTCAAATCCTACAAAGATGAAAAATTGTGTTTGCTTATAATCTAAAGTGGCCTTGATCTCTTGAGCCTTCCTAGCTTTTCTCTTGCTCTTTCTGATCAAGTTCTTCCTCATAGACTTGGTCATCAAAGTATTCTTTTTCTCCTCAGAAGGATAGTGACCTTTCTTAGAACCCTCCTCTTCACTCTTTTTTCAGAGGAATTCTTCACTATAACTTCTTCATCCTCTTCTCTCAAGGGGTCTATGAGAGGAAGCTCATCTTCACAAGTTTCACACTTGGGTTATCTTATAGACAAGATTGTGTGTGGAGGAGCTATCTTATTAGATTCCAGTCCCTACTTGTTTTGATAACACACCTTGTTCTGCAGGGATATGGATATCATGTTCTTGAAGGTCTCTTCTTCAAGAACACACTTTTTTGCCTTGGATTTGCTAATCACAAAATCAGCCTAGCATTCTATCAACTTAGTTATGAGATCCTTGATCTGAGTCCTATAGTTGGTGTGCTCATGTTTTGGAACTGAAATTGTTTTCTCTAAGTCCTCTATCTTTAGTTTATAATCACTTTCAGTCTTTCTAAAATCAGCTTTTAGGATATTTAAGGACTCAAGATCAGATCTTATTTCTAAGTTGTAGGACTGATCTGTTAACTTTAGCAATGCATTCAGGGGTACAGAGATGTTCCAATACCTTGGCTTCATCATGATCTGCCATCAATGCTTGTTTTGGAGAAGCATCTTCCACCTGAAAGCTCCAGTCAAAGCCTCCTTCTTTAATAGCAATTGCAGCTTGCTGCCTTGGCTTCTCATTCTGGGTAGCTTTGTCAGTGTAGTGTGGTCTGGATTGTGCTTGGCCACCATTTGTTCTTGGTGCCTTGCACTCCCTGGCAAACTGGCCCATCAGGTTACAGTTGTAACACTTGACTTTGCTTTTATCTAGTCGAAACTTTCAACTGGTTGCATTGCTGGTGAACTTCCTTCCAGTCCGCTTGTAGCACTTCTTGGCTCTATGAGTGAGAAGACCCATCTACTGGACTATCTCCATGTACTCTAGATCGTCTGGATGGATACAGTCTAGGTCTTCAAGGGTGAAGAGAAAGCTGCCACAGCTTTCATCAGAGGACACAAAGGCTTGAGAAGAACTTGTCTCTTGGAATGGGCTTCCTTGAGTGTAGTTCTCCCTTGGTGTCTCAAGGAAAGTGATGAAAGGAACCTTTTGTGAGTTGTCAGTGTAGCATATAAGATGATGTTGGGGTTTTATGCTATTCCTTTCAACCACATGAAAGGTTGAACCCATTTGATTGCTGGAGTTACCAGATGAACTTTTCATGTTCATCTCCATCTGGTATCTACTAAGAATACCATATAACTCTGTCAAGGTGAGAGTCTTCAGGTTCTCAGTTCTCTTGATAACCACACACTAGCTTGTCCATTGCCTAGGAAGAGAGGACATGAACGTCCTTTCAATATCTTGTCCATTGCTTAGGTATCCACAATCTCAACATACTTGAAGTATTGTTGAGTCATGGTTTCATCTGCTTTAAAAGTGAAATTTTCAAACTGCTGCTTAAGGAGATCCTTCTTGTTCTCCATGCCTTTAGAGTAACCCTCATATATTAGTTTCAATGCATCCCATAACTGCTTAGTTGTTTTGCATTTCTAAAACCTCTGTATACAGAGTTTGGAAAAGCAGTCTGAAGGGCTATCATGGCCTTGTGGTCAATCTCTGCTCTATTTCTATCTTCATCTGAGTAGTCAGCCATAGCCTTGGGGATCATACCACCTCTAGTAGCAGAAGAGGTGCTTGGTATATAAGGTCCATTTTCAATAGACTCCCAAATTCTTGAGTGTAGAGACCTGATGAAACCTTCCATTCTTTGGCACCAGGTATCAAAGTCATCAAGATTGATTAGTGGGGACTTTGTTATGGTTCCAGTTTCCATATCAGATTTGGAAATCGCTGCTATTTGATAAGTTTAGCATTTTTTGTGTGTGAGGGATCTTAAGATTGTGAGATCTTATATCAAGAGCCTAGAATGCTCTGATACCAAATGCATTATCGGTGATGGGTATGCACTTACAACATAACAACACAATGAGGAGAGTTTCTAAGAATAGTTAACTTGATCAAATAGTGGAATTGGTTAACCCTCTTATAATGAAACTAAGAACACAAGTAAATATGAGATAGAACATGATAGCAAAACACACAAGGAGTTGGAATTCAAGATTGTGATTGCTTTCTCATGTTCTATTACAAGTGTTACAAAGCACATCTAGAAAGTTACAAGTACTTGAGATACATATACTACATCCTACAGTCGGCCATACTTTGAAGGCCAGCTGGATACAATTGACTAGACACAAACAAAATCAATTGTATAGTCAAAAGACAGATTGTGTTTTGACTAGTGACTCTGACATGCCATAGCTCACATCCTAATATATTACAAAAAAATAAAGTACATGAAGTAGAAAGTTACAGACTCAAGAACTCAATGTATAGTTACTAAAAGCATGGATCTTTGCACCAACTTATGTAAGTTGGTGACTTTACAGAGTTGCAGTAGAAAGGAGTCCAGCTTTATGTAATGTATATTAGATAAAGCGTGTATCCTAAAAGTCTTCAGAAGAAATATGTCTTCTAGTGTTGGCTTTGTGAAGACTTTGTCTTTGAAGCTTCGGAAGACTTCATCTTTGGCTTCAAAAGATATTGGTCTTGGGATCAAGAGATTTCACACTTCGAATATTTCTGTTGCTAGTGTGAAACTTCCGAAGCATTCTTCTGGAGTACACTTGTGCATTCATGCAGGTGACTTTGAGTGGTTGAGTTCCATAATCCGTTACATTTAATCCTTACAAATCCTTACATGTAACTCAAGAAGAAGGAGTTGACAACACAAATGTCTTTGATCCTTTAGCAAGACTTGAAGTTGTCAGGATATTCCTAGCTTTTGCTACATCCAAGAACTTCAAGGTTTACCAGCTTGATGTCAAGTGTGCTTTTCTTTATGGGGTAATTGATGAAGAGGTTTATGTCAAACAACCACCTGGTTTTGCAAATCCTGATCATCCTGATAATCTCCAAGCTTGGTAAGGCTCTTTATGGGTTGCACTATGCACCAAGGAAGTGGTATGAGACTCTATCATAATATCTTTTTTAGCATGGCCACAAGAGGGATACTATTGATGGAACTCTCTTCATCAAAGGAACAAGAAATGACATTGTCCTCGTTCAAGTATATGTGGATAACATTATCATTGGGTCAACTAATTCAAAGCTTTACAAAGACTTTGAAAAGCTGATGAAGGACAGGTTTGAAATGAGTGCCATAGGGGAACTTAATTTCTTTCTAGGAATTCAAGTGAAGTAAGTTGAAAATGACATTTTCATAAGTCAGTCAAAGTATGTTCAAGACATACTTAAAAGATTTAACATGACTCATTGTAAGGTTGCTAAGACACCCATAGCCAGAAAGCACTCCCTTGGACTTGATCTTGAGGGGGAGTGTGTTGATGAGCATCTCTTTAGGGCAAAGATTGTGTCTCTTATGTACCTCATAGCTAGCAGGCCTGATATCATGTTTGCCATATGTATTTATTCAAGATATCAAGCCAATCCTAAGATGTCACACCTAATCACTGTCAAAACAATTCTAAGATATCTCAAAGGTGCTCCATTACTTGGCCTTTGGCCTCCAAAGAACTCTAACATCAATCTGTATGCCTATACAGATAGTGACTATGGTGGTTGCAACATGACTGTAAAGTCTATATCAGGGGATGTCAATTTCTTGGTGGAAGGATAGTCTCTTAGCAATGTAAGAAACAATCTTGTGTATCTGCATAACTGCTAAGGCTGAATACATTGTTGCTACAAGCTACTGTGCTCAAGTGCTTTTGATTCAAAATCAGATGCTGGACTATGGATTCAACTTTAAGGAGACTCCCATCCACATAGACAACAACAGTGCTATCTTAATCACAGAAAATCCTGTGTAACACTCAAGGACAAAGCACATCAATATCAAGTATCATTTGATTAGAGATAACTTTGAAAAGTGATTAATCAAACTAGTCAAGGTTAACACAAATGAACAATATGCTTATCTGTACACCAAAGCTTTTGATGAACAAAGATTTAACTATCTTGTATAAGCTATTGGGATAATTAACTTTGAGTAGCTATTTTTAAAACTTAATAATATTATTTCTAAAACCTGTGTGTCCTAAGTTGTCTATTTTATCACCTTCATAAGCCCTTGTTCTCTTTGGAAGTAAAATATTTTCAAAAGACGTTCCTTAGTGTTGGACCAAAAGAACCAATGAGCCAAGATCAGAAAACCTCTAAGTCCCACATGGTATCACAACAACTGCTGAAAAGCTTCATCAGCAGTTTGACAAGTGCTGAAGACTTCAACAGCTGAAGATCAAGTGCTGAAGACTTCAACAGCTGAAGAACTAAAGTGCTGAAGTACAACAGCTGAAGAACACAAGTACTGAAGCTGAACAGCTGAAGAACACAAGTACTGAAGCTGAACAGCTGAAGAACACAAGTGCTGAAGCTGAAAGACCAAAATACTGAAGTACAACAGCTGAAGAGTTTACAAGTGCTGAAGATCAACAACTGATGTACAAAGTCTGAAGACAAAGACTGAAGACATCAGCTGATGATATCTACTGAAGTCATCAGCTGATGAAACATCTGAAGGTCAAAGTCTGAAGATCAAGTACTGAAGCGTCAGTAGTTTGTCACAACTGCTGAAGAGTACTTCTTCAGTAGTTGTGATATCAGTAGTTTTATATTTTTAGTTTCAGTAGTTTTGTAAAACACTGAAGAGCTTGTTCTTCAGTCGTTGTAGTTTCAGTAGTTTTATATTTCTCAGTAGTTGTAACAACTGATAACACTTAGCATATTTGTAAGAAGATGTCAGCTGTTTTGACATCTTCAGTAGTTGTGTTTCAGTTGAAATAAATCTGTTAGATGTCACTATCAAGTGACATCAGCAGACGTCACATCTCTTATATAAAAGGTGTCGACCTAATCATAATTGTGACATTCTGTTACCACGAAAGCGAATATTGAATGAATATATTTGCAGATATTCTCTCTCTCTATAACAATCTTTGTTCTTCATTGAATATCGTTTTGTTCTTGTGAATCGACTAATTCATTGTTTGAATTCCGCTGCAATACTCGTCAATCAATCAAACATAGATCACTGATCCTAACAAGTGGTATCAGAGCTAGGTAATCATTGATCGATCTAACAATTGATCATTGAAACTGCTAATTGATTTCTGTGTTTGATTGAATTAGCGCATTTGCAAGAACTGGTTATAGATTATTGAATTTCTGCCACTTTCGTTCATTTATTTTGAGATCTTCTGGTTCAATTGGTTGTTGCCTTTTTGTTCTAAATCTGTTTTAGTTTAACCGAATTTGATTGAATCCGAGATGACGACTCCTTCTAATGATCCTCACAATACCGGTTCCTCAACCATGCCTCCGATGCTGGTTAGGACCGAGTATAACATATGGCAACGAAGAATGCTTCATCACCTGTCTGTTAACAGTTCAGGTTGTTGGACATCTGTGGTACATGGACCACATAAGCCTATGGTGAACAATCGGAAACCAATCAAATGGTTCCGAAGAAGAAGGAACAATACTCTGATGAAGATCGGAAACTATTTGAGATTGATGCTAAAGCCCATGGAATTCTGGCCATGGCACTGCCTAATGAAATCTATTCAGGGCTTATGCATCATGAAACTGCTCATGATCTCTGGAATGCCCTGAAGGAACAATTCGGTGGCACTGATGAGGTCTTAGCAAACAATAGAGAGATCCTTGCCCAACAATATGAGACATTCTCTCATAGAAAGGGTGAGACACTGACTCAACAGTTTGAGCGCTTTTCCTGCTTGATATCTGAGCTGAAAATGGTGAAACAGGAATACACCAATAGCCAGATGAACAACAGATTCCTCAGATCACTGCCTGAGAGATGGGACACATACACTATTGTCCTACGCTCCAGTGCAAATCTAGAAGGCCTATCTCTCACCCAACTTCATGGGAAACTGCTTACATTTGAAAGAGAGATAGAGCAGAAGAGGAAACTGTCCTCATCAGGAAAGCTCACTGATGACTTTGTACCAGGCAACACTGCCTTGGTTGGTCATGAGTCAGAATATGCTACATCTGAAAGCAATTATGATGAGCATATTGATTTCTCTTCAAATAGTTTTGATCATGCATTTGTTGGTAATGAGAGTCATTCTGGCAGTAATAGTGACAATTTATGCTTCATCATGGATGATCTGAAAGGAATAGCTGATGATGATCTAGAAGAGATGGATATTCTGAGCCAAATGGCACTGATTAATATCAGATCTCAGAATTCTATAAGAGAACTGGCAGGAAATTTCCTGGACTCTCTGGCAAAACCAAAGTTGGTTTTGACAAGAGTAAGTTGAGGTGTCACAAATGCCAAAGGCTAGGACACTTTGCAAGAGAGTGTAGATCAACTGGATCTAACTCTTCTGCACCCTTTGTGACTTTTCCTAGTACTAGTCCACAAAACAAGGGCAACAACCTGCTGGTTCTGGTCATTATTCACATCCTAGATCTCCTGCATACTTTGTTCCCCAGGGTCAAATGTCATATCCTTATCCCTGCTATTATGTGCCTCAACCAATTCTGTTCAAGCTCCAATTGCACAACAACCACAAGCATTGCCTGAACCACAGCCTTCCCAATCTCATCAACAAACTCAACCTCAACAACACAGCTTCTTCACCCCAGGAGTTGTTGACTGAGCAGTTTACCAGATGACATGTCTGGTCATGAACAACTGTTCTCAGGTGCTGGTCAACATGGTGGTGACAGTCCATTTGGAAATCTAGCTCTTATGGCTTTGGATTCTGCTGATACTTCATCCTCTTATGCCTCTACACCAAAGGTATCACAGGTATCCTCTGAGGCAAAAGCCAAATTATGTTCTGAACATGCATAGCAGCATTTGCATCTATTAGAGAAGCAAATGTAGCTTTAATCAACAAGAACATTGAGCTAGAACAAATAATTTCCAAAAACAAAGCTGAATTTGAGTCTGTGCTTAATGATAAAAATGATGAGATTTACAAACTGAAATGCAAATAACTGATGATAAGGCTAGGGAAGAGATACTTCTAGAGAAGTATAAAGATCTCAAAGAAACCCTTGCAGTTACCCAGGTAGAGTGTGATAGATGGGTACAATCATGCAAAGGTTTTGAAATGCTTCTTAGTAAGCAATCTGCTTCCAATGTGAAGTTTGGCATTGGTTACAATCACACTGCTCCACCTACAGATTTTACTCCAAGAGCAGAGGTAGAATCTGATGGTGAGAGTGATAACCAATCCATCTCATCATGTGATCTACTTTCTGATACAACACAATCAGAAGTAGAAGTCAGCATCAAGCCCTCTCTGAACCTATCAGCTGATGTTGATGGTTCAAATGCTGACACTCACATGATCAATGAGTTTATCAACTCATGAGTTAATTCTGAAAGTCCTGAAAGGATTAGAGAGCAGGATTTAACACCTGAAGTTCAAACTCCAACTGCTGTCAGTACTGAAGAGAAGAAAACTGTCAGTAGAAAGAGTTTGAAAACTACTAAAGAGGCAGTCAAGAAAGCAAACAATGCTTTCAAAGCATCGAAGAGCAAGTCTTCAGTTGCTTCACCCTCTTTAGTTGATGATCAACCTAAGATGAAGAAGAAACCATGTGAAGTATGTGGTTTGTTCAATCATCTTACAGATGTTTGCTGGTACAAAAGAGGTTCCAAACTCAAACAAAAAGAAGAAATTAAAGAGAAAATGGTAAAAATGAAAACTGAGTTTGAGACCACATTTGTATCAGCAACATCAAATCCTGTAACCCTTAAGTCCTCAAAGAAATCCAAAAAGGAAGGGGTTAAACAGGTGACAGCTGAGAGTGCTCAGAAGAAGAAGGTGCAACATAGGAACTTATCAAACTCCACTGGCAATGTGTCTGATGAGCTGAAAGCTTTATCACAAAATCAGACACAGCTGGTTATGATGGTTCAACATCTGTTGGGTAGAGTTAACCAACTAGATGCTCCTATGTTGAAACCACAGAAAAGGAGATCCAAGCCAAAGGATTCCTCTTCTTCACCATCTTCTTCCTCTCAGGTTTGTTTCAAATAAACCTGTTAGTTTACCATCTATTGATGAGACCAGGCCCAAAACCAAAAAGGTTTGGGTCTCTAAAACTAACTGATTGTTTATTTTTGCAGGGTTCTCCAACATGCCAAAGTAGCATCTGGTATGTAGACAGTGGGGGATCTATGCACATGACTGGGAACAGCTCTCTTCTTCATGACTACTCTCAAGGAAGAAGGGATTTGTTTCTTTTGGCAATGATGCTAGGGGTTACATCATTGGTAATGGTTTTGTCTCCAATGGAGAAATCAATTTGATGATGTTAATCATGTGGAAAATCTCAAGTACAATCTCTTGAGTGTCAGTCAAATGTGTGATAAAGGCCATGTTGCTCTTTTCACCAGTCAGAACTGTAGGATTCTGTCATCCAAAGTTTTGCATTTGATTGACAAGGTGTTGGATGATCACACTCTCCTGAGAGCCAACAGGACAGGAAGAGTGTATGCCTTAGATCTTTCCAAGAAAATAGATCTCAAAGGCAATCCTTGCCTATTTTCCAAAGCCTCTTCTCAAGAATCTAAACTGTGGCACAGAAGGCTGGGTCATGTTAATTTCAAAAACATGAATCAGCTTATCCACAATAGTTTAGTCAGAGGCTTACCAATAAAGGAGTTCCACTGTGATGAAACCTGCACTGCTTGTTTAAAAGGAAAACAGCACAAAGTCTCATTCCCTCCTATTGAAAGCCTAAGTCCACTGCCTGCTTGCAATTACTGCATATGGATCTATTTGGTCCTGTGAGAGTGATGAGCATGGCCAAGAAGAAATACTGTCTGGTAATTGTGGATGATTACTCCAGATTTGTATGGACTTTCTTTCTACATTCAAAGGATGAGGTTGCTCAGAAGGTTATTAACTTTGTGTTGTATATTGAGAAGCAGTATTCCCTTCCAGTCAAGTGTATCAGGAGTGATAATGGAACTGAATTCAGGAATCATACACTTGATGACTTCTATCTCTCAAAGGGAATCAAAGGCAGTTTAGCATCCCAAGGACTCCAGAACAAAATGGAGTAGTGGAGAGAAAGAACAGGACCCTCATTGAAGCTGCAAGGTCCATGCTGGCTGACTCTGGTTTGCCACTGACCTTTTGGGCTGAAGCTGTCAACACAGCTTGCTATGTGCAGAATAGAGTTTTAGTAAATCAGAGGTTGATGAAGACTCCATATGAAGTTCTCCATCATTTGGCTCCTCTAATTCATTTTTCAAAGCATTTGGGTGTCCCTGTTTTATCTCAACACAAAGGATCAACTCCATAAATTTGATCCTAAGGTGGATGCTGGGTATTTTGTTGGTTATTCATCTACTTGCAAGGCATACAGAGTCTTCAACTGCAGAACAAAGATAGTTGAAGAGATTCTGCATGTGAAGTTTAATGAATCTCCTTTGGACAAGATTCCACAAAACCCTGTGGAGTTGTTTGATTTGGACATACTGCAATATGTTCCTTATCAACCTCCAGCTGTTGCAGATCCTGTGGCTCAATCATCTTCTCTGCAGCATGTCTTCCACCTGGTGGTATTGATGATGATGATGATAATATCAATACTCACCTATTCAAGTTTAGTGACCAACTGCCTGTGTCTGCTAAACTTGATGTTCCTGTAGCTTCAGCAGTTCCATCCACAACAAATGCTGATGAGATCTCTGTTTCCTCTACATCTTTTGAGTTACCATCAAATTCTTGGTTTCAAGAGTCTACATCAACATCTGCTGCTGCTGAAGGTTCTACAAACACTTGCACAGATCTCATTGTTTATCAAGAACT
The DNA here is from genome assembly GCA_025506515.1 of Flaveria trinervia. Classification (NCBI taxonomy): domain Eukaryota; kingdom Viridiplantae; phylum Streptophyta; class Magnoliopsida; order Asterales; family Asteraceae; genus Flaveria; species Flaveria trinervia. The sequence continues at coordinate 50,670,006 of CM046451.1, forward strand.
GAAGAATCACCCCATGACTCAGATTATTGGTGATATCAATGCTGGTGTTTCAACCAGAAGTCAATTGTCTAACTTCTGCTTCTATGCTCTCTTCATCAGTCAGCTAGAGCCAAAGAACTACCATGTTGCTTTGAGAGACAATGGATGGTTGAAGCTATGCAGCTTGAGCTACTTCAGTTCAAGAAACAGCAAGTGTGGGAACTTGTTCCTCTTCCCCCAGGTAAGTGTGCAATAGGCACTAAATGGGTGTTTAGGAATAAAACCGATGAAAATGGGCTTATTGTTAAGAACAAGGCTAGACTGGTTGTACAGGGGTTTTCACAAGAAGAAGGTATTGACTATGATGAAACCTTTGCCCCTGTAGCCAGACTAGAGGCAATCAGATTGTTCTTAGCCTATGCTGCATTCCACAATCTTAAAGTTTTTCAAATGGATGTTAAAAGTGCATTTTTATATGGTAAAATAAAGGAAGAAGTTTATGTGTGTCAACCACCAGGCTTTGAGGATAATAAACATCCTGAATGGGTGTACAAACTTGATAAGGCTCTTTATGGGTTGAAACAAGCTCCTAGAGCCTGGTATGAGACACTCTCTACTTTTCTTCTTAAGAATAATTTCACTAGAGGCTCCATTGATAAAACTTTGTTTATTAAGAAGGTGGATCAGCATAAGCTACTTGTTCAGATTTATGTTGATGATATTATTTTTGCATCTTCTGATCCCCAGTTGTGTGATGATTTTACAACATTTAAAAAGAGGTTTGAAATGAGTGCAATGGGAGAATTACAGTTCTTTCTAGGCTTGCAAATCAAACAAAAGGCTGATGGAACCTTTATTCATCAGTCAAAATATACAAAAGATCTTTTGAATAAGTTTGATTTACAAAACTGTAAGCCCTGTTCTACTCCCATGTGCAACACCACACAACTGGATGCTGATCAGAAAGGTAAAGCTGTTGATGAAACGCTTTACAGATGTATGATTGGGTCCTTGATGTATCTAACAGCTTCTAGACCAGATATTATGTTTGCTACATGTGTTTGTGCTAGATTTCAGGCTGCTCCTAAAGAGTCTCATTTGATTGCAGTCAAGAGAATCTTTAGATATTTGCAAGGTACACAATCTCTGGGTTTATGGTATTCCACTGGACACTCTTGCAAATTAGTTGCTTTTTCAGATAGTGACTATGCAGGGCAAGTTAACTAGAAAGTCAACTTCTGGTGGTTGTCAATTCCTAGGCAACTGTTTGATTTCTTGGCAGAGTAAGAAACAAACATCTGTTGCTACATCAACTGCTGAGGCCGAGTACATTGCTGCTGCAAGTTGCACCTCTCAGGTACTCTGGCTTCAGAACCAACTTCTAGATTATGGCATTACAGAGACTAAGACTCCATTGTTAATGGATAGTGCTTCAGCTCTGTGTATTGTCAAAAATCCAGTCCAGCACTCTAGGACCAAACATATAGAGATCAGACATCATTTTATTCGGATTGTTTTGAAAAAGGTCTGATTGATCCTAAGTTTGTGCCTAGTGCTGATGAGCTTGCAGATATTTTTACTAAGCCTTTGGATAGTTCTACTTTCCAAAACCTTGTGTTAAGGCTTGGTATGCTGCAGCTAGAATAAGTGACAACTACTGATGATTTCAGTAGTAATTACGGTGATCATTGGTACCCATGTCACATATAAGTACTGATGAGTCCTTTTCCCTTCAGTAGTTTTTATAACTACTGATGGCTAAATGCCTCACAAGTACTGAAGTACTTTATCTTTCCAAACTACTGATGTAGTTAAAACTACTGATGTAGTTACAACTACTGAAATCAGTATAAACATAAGTACTGATGTCCTATGAAACACCTGAAAACAGATGCAAAGTCTGATGAGTAAGTGTTGAGGACAGCATGAAACAGCTGAAAGGCTATGAATTGACGACAACTACTGAAGAGAACTTTCTCTTCAGTTGTTTCAACAACTGCTGTTTCATTCTAAACAACTGAAGCAAAACCATGTCTTCAGTAGTTTTATAACTACTGATGACTAATACCAAGTCTTCGTTGTTTACAACACTGATGACAAAACCACTGTCTTCAGTAGTTTCACAACTACTGATGACAAACACCAAGTCCTCAGTTGTTTCAATCATCTGAAGTCAAAACCACGGTCTTCAGTAGTTTTCTAACTTCTGATGCCTAACACCACGACTTCAGCTGTTTCAACGTCTGAAAGGATAATACCATGTCAACAGTCGTTTAAAACTACTGATGACTAACACCACATCCTTCAGTCGTTTTCTTACCCGTACCCTATAAATATCCCTGACCTAATCCTTCATGCTTCATCTTCTTCAAACCTAACGTTCCTCTCCAAAACTTCTCTCTTCTCAATGGCGTCCATGCAAATTAAACCGCGACACAATTGTGTTGCCTACCTTACTAAATCGCCTGTCTGGGCTAAGTTCGATACTGCTATCGATCTTATGGTTCAGTTCCAATACAAAACGCATTTCTTCTGAATCCCATTCTACATGCCGAATCCCTCCAACAGTTTTGGATGAACGTCACCATTACCACTAGGGAGAACAACACACCATCTCTCCAGTCGGTCGTCAACAACAAAGAAGTGGTCATCTTCCTGCAATAATCCGCCAAATTCTTCATCTGGATGATGCTATTTCTCCTGCTGGATATCCCAAGGGCACCACAGATCTATCCTTTGCCCAACATGGATATCAAGGCAATCTAAGTGCCTCCACTATCATGAAGAAACACTTCCATGATGCCGAACGCCTAATTTTTCACATGGTGAATGTATGTTTGGCTCCTAAGACTTCGTCTTGGGATCAAATGTCGACAAAGTGGCAGCAGGTAATGTATTCTATTCTTGAGCAACACCGTTAAACTTTTCAGAAATAATATTTTCGGAGCTCAAGGATATGGCTAAAACTAACTGCTAACCGTTGGATATTATATCCACGGTTCATAATGGCCATCATTACAAACCAGCTTCATGCTGAGGGACTTGTTGGCTGGGAGTCCCTGCTACGGCTGTTCTGCCGGAAGTATACTCCCGGCACAACTCTGACCAGACACTCAAATGGCTGCCAAGTTGCGCAAACCCACGCAGCTGGAACCCACAGCCACCACCTCCAAATCAAAAGTCCCCACCAAACCCACCAAAAAGAAACCCAAAATGGCTACTCAGGGAATTGAGTCCCTGAGGATGCCCCTGCAACACAAACGCAGGAGATATCCACTGGTCCAAACCCCCTAGTGGATACAAGGACTCTTCAGCCATAGCCGCTCAGGATTCCTCTCAACGGAGCCTGCAGCAACCACACAAGGGGTACCTACACATCTGGGATCTTCCTCACTTGAGGGATTGCCATTGAAGAGCACCAACCTCCCCAGGTGCACACTGCTTCTATCCCTTCACCCCATACAACCGCCCCTCACAGCCCAACTTTAATAGTTGCACAAGTGCTGACTCAACTGCACTCCTCACCCCCTCCCCAGAAACCACTTACTACTGGGAACACCTCTACAATTGAGGGGGAGGAACACCGTGCAATTGAGAACCCACAGCACAGGGGTTTACCACTTCTATCTCCTGGTGTAGATAAGGAGATTAGAATATCTAGTGAGGCTGCCACCTCTTCTAATCAGCACATGATCAGAATGAGGCTGGTAACATTGCTAAGACCTCACTAGAGGCAACAGCTGATGATGGACATTGTCCTGAGGCTGGAAGTCCCCAGTACCAAGAAAAAGGGGCACATGCAAAACTGGTCTACACCCAGTGCATGTAAATCCTGCTCCAAGCAGGAGGTCAGATGATTCAGCTTCGGCTGATGATGACCTGGGCTTTTTCTACGATGTTCTTGCCCAGAACACAATCCTTGAAGAGAAAGTCAGTAGGCTGCAAAACTACTTGACCAACTCTCACAAGGAGAAAGACCATCTGCCTCCACCAACCCACAGATGGCACCTTCAGTTGAAGGTTCCCAAACACTGAGCCACTCCAAACTCAACCACCTGCCTCTGCTTCAGGCCCTATTTCTCAGGAACAGAACCCTCCTGAGCAAATAGGTGTTGTACTTCAAAATTCCCTCCCTCTCATCACACCCATATCACTGATATTGTGACTAAAGCCATTGATGAGAGGCTTTCCTCAACTTTACAACCCTTGATTGATGCTGTTGTGCAAAAGACACTTTCTGCGGTACAAACCCCTTCCACCAATGCATCCAAAAAGGAGGAGAGTACTGCAGTGAAAGAAAAGAAGAGGAAAGAACAGAGAAGAGAAGGAAGAGAAGCAAGCCCAAGAGGAGGAGAAAGAAAAGCAACCACTGCTCACTTACAAGCGAAAGAAAAGTGCTGAGGATCAACCTACTGCTAAAGACAAATCCTTGGAAGAGCTGGTAAAAGATGCTGATACTACACACAGCCGATCCATGGATAAAATAATTGAACAACTCTTCAGGCAAGGGTTTGATACAGCCACATTGGATAGTGAGATCAGAAGGTTGGAAGTGCAAGAGATTCAAACCCGATGGGCTGGGTATGATGCTCTTGAAAAAGAGAGATTGGAGATCATGATCCGCTTCATTGCAAAATACTTAGGAAGATCTTTAATGGAGATTCGCGCGTGGACCAGAGACAGTATTCTGGCTATAGCCACCAGAATCTGTCTGTCTGAGCAATTCCACAAGGGGATTATTGTTGAAGCCCTTGATGAGGCTGGGGCTGGTAAAAGGTTAGAAATGGCAAAACTTACAAAGGCGAAACTTACTACAAAGATGCTGGATCAACCTTCCCTTCCACCCACTCAAACACTGCCTACCCCTCAAATCTCCAACCAATCTCTAAGTCCAAAACCAAACATCCTCTTCTTCAAAACCAATTCCTTTACCAACCCAACCATCATCCAGTGATGCACCTAGAAGGAGAGAAGGGTGCTGAGGATGGAAGAAGAAGAGAAGAAGAGGATGAAGATGATAGTCTGCCATCTCTGCTGTTCTAAAGCTACCAAAACCCAGAAGTCAACCCATGATCACACCTGACTCTCAAAGGGAAATGGTTAGAGTCAAGATAGAAGATGAAGAACAGCAGAACAGTACGATGAGCAACTACTGAAGATGGTTGACAAGGAATTTCCTCAGTCATCATCTATACAAGCCATGAAAGGGCATGCTCAGAGGCTGTACACTCTAAGGCACACATTTCAGTATCAGAAGGAGAGATGAGAGTATGGCCAGACCCCAGGGTGAGTTCTAGAATCCATAAAAGAACTATTCCACACAGATACAATGGCCAGGTTAGAAAAACAATAGATTCTACCATCATGTTGGCCATTGTAGTCTCACCTTGGGAACAATTGATGAATTCAAGAAAGCTCATCAAGCAAAGATGACCCCTCAAGCTTTACTGGAAAACAAGATGATACAAAAGGGGTTGTTATATAAAAAGCTTGAAGACATCAGAAGAATGAGCTCCAGTTACTCCTTGAAGGCACCCATCCTGATCAATTTGTCTATAGGGAGGTAACTACAGTGGAGCTGAAAAATGGCAGGACCAAGTCTGAGTACTATGGTCCAGAGTTCTTCTTCGAAGGAGGAGTAGAAGAACCTCCAAGGAGGAACAAGTTGTTCTCCTTGAGGCCTATGTTCGAGAGTCATACAGACTCATTATGGGGAAGTAAATCTCATGAATGGGATAACAACTCTGTGTCCAGTTTCCCAAAACAGAGTTCCCATTCATACCCTGCCAAACAAATATCTGAGATTTCTTCCAGGCCGGAGCTTACATGGGTCATCTTCTCTACTGATCAAGAAGGAAAAAGACCAATCTTTTGCCAACAATAAGTGGGATAATAAATAATTTAGAGGTTTTGGCTGCATTGGTTCAGGGGGAGATTGTTGGACCAAAAGAACCAATGAGCCAAGATCAGAAAACCTCTAAGTCCCACATGTTATCACAACAACTGCTGAAAAGCTTCATCAGCAGTTTGACAAGTGCTGAAGGCTTCAAAAGCTGAAGATCAAGTGCTGAAGACTTCAACAGCTGAAGAACTAAGTGCTGAAGTACAACAACTGAAGAACACAAGTACTGAAGCTAAACAGCTGAAGAACACAAGTACTGAAGCTGAACAGCTGAAGAACACAAGTGCTGAAGCTGAAAGACCAAAGTACTAAGTACAACAGCTGAAGAGTTTACAAGTGCTGAAGATCAACAACTGATGTACAAAGTCTGAAGACAAAGACTGAAGACATCAGCTGATGATATCTACTGAAGTCATCAGCTGATGAAACATCTGAAGGTCAAAGTCTGAAGATCAAGTACTGAAGCGTTAGTAGTTTGTCACAACTGCTGAAGAGTACTTTTTCAGTAGTTGTGATATCAGTAGTTTTGTATTTTTAGTTTCAGTAGTTTTGAAAAACGACTGAAGAGCTTGTTCTACAGTCGTTGTAGTTTCAGTAGTTTTATATTTCTCAGTAGTTGTAACAACTTATAACACTTAGCATATTTTGTAAGAAGATGTCAGCTGTTTTGACATCTTCAGTAGTTGTGTTTCAGTTGAAATAAATCTGTTAGATGTCACTATCAAGTGACATCAGCAGACGTCACATCTCTTATATAAGAGGTGTCGACCTAATCATAATTGTGACATTCTGTTACCACGAAAGCGAATATTGAATGAAATATATTTGCAGATATTCTCTCTCTCTATAACCATCTTTGTTCTTCATTGAATATCGTTTTGTTCTTGTGAATCGACTAATTCATTCTTTGAATTCTGCTGCAATACTCGTCAATCAATCAAACATAGATCACTGATCCTAACACTTAGATATTGAAAATTTTGATGTCTTTATCCTTCGGAGGATTTAAAATTACCTTTAGAAGAATCTTATGCCTTAGAAAACGGATTTAAAATTAACTTCAGAAGAAACTTGTGTCTTAGAAAACAAATATCTACTTAAGTAGTTTTACCTTCGGAAAAAAATCTAAAATATCCTCCGAAGCTTAAAATCACTTAAATACTTGTATGTTTTATAAGAATAAATTTTATGTTTTATAAGAATAAATTTTCTTTCGAAAGCAATTTTCTTTCGTAACTTTTTATTCTTCTTAGAACAAAACACTATGAGTTTTAATCTCTTGCGAAGTAAAGTTCTCAAAAATCTTTGAAATATCTTCCGAAGTCAATTTGCATTCGGAAGCTTTCATTCAAGAACTTCCGAAGCAAAATAACCTTCGGAAGATTTCTCGACTTCCAAGAAACCTCATTTTTGGGCAAAAGAAAACTGCTTTTTCAGAGGTGGGAAGGACTTCTGGATTTCAAAGTTTATCCTCTTTATTAACTTTGTCTCAGATCCTTTTCACATATAAACCCAACAGTTTCCCCCTCTTTCACTATCTTCTTCATTTGCACTATTTCTCTAACCAAAATTCCCCCAAACTGCCTTTGTTCTTCATCTTCCTTCACCCCTAAGCTTCTCAAAATGGCCAATCTAGATCTTAGAAAAAACCCTAATTTCTCCATGCAACTTCATAGGCAACACAACCATGTTGCTTTGTTGAACTCTAAGAAAGATGATGGTTTCTCAGAGGTTTGCCATTTTTTGGCTCTATCAAACTACTTCACCTCCCTTACCATTGTCCTACTCTTTATGAGGATCACTTGCTTGAATTTTGGAAGACCTGCCAAGAGGTCATTATGGATGGGGAGAAGGCACTGTCTGCCAAAGTGCAGGAGAGGACAATCTTCATCACTCTAGCCATCATCAACAACCATCTTTAGCTGGATGATGAAGAAGGTGATTTGTTCTTTCCAAAGGAGGATGTCAATCATTTCTTTGAGTAGATGGGCTATGAGGGAGATTTATCTATAAAGGCCTTCAAGAAAGGGAAGGTCTCATCCTAGTGGAAATACCTGCTTCATGTGGTTATCCACAACTCGTCCAACAAGCATGGAGGGTGGGACTATATTCTTGAGAATCTCTCCTTCATATTGCATGGAATGGTTCAAGGGGTCAATTTCATGTACTCTCAGTTTGTTTATACAAATTTACTTGCAAACTTGGAATCCTTATGGTAGGACATGTTTCCTAGATATGTTCAATACATTCTTAACTGTGAACTAGGTATCATAGTTAAGGGAATAGGTAATATTCTTAATTTGGGACAAATGAAGCCCGATATTTTTAAAATCTTGAAGAAGCCAACTATAGGCTTCTCAGGGGTAGAAACAACCCTTGTCCCCAAAATGTTAGAGCTCATTAATCAAGGTGACAACCTAGCAAAACAAGCTAGTGTTGAACGCACACCTTCTACCTCCCAACCACTAAAAAGAACTCGAATCACCCTCACTTACAAAAGAAAATCCAAACGAACCCCTGCTCAAGATATTGAGTCTGTGCAGGCCCCCATACACTCACCCATACAAGAGGAAGTGGATACTAGAGCTCCCACTTCTCCTATGGAGCAAACCACTCCCATTTCTTCAAGGGTCAGTGCTGAGGTTCCACATGCTCAGCCTGATGAGCTCACAAGCCCAAGTACCTTAAGCCTTCACTCCGAGTCTCAACACTCAGGTGAACAACCTTTAGGGGATAGTTACCATCGCTAACCTTGACTTCTATACTAATGAAGATTTAGGTTTTAGTGAGTACCATGAGTCTCTCTACTCCTCCCCTACTAAAAGAGAGATGAGTGCTCCTGAGTCACCTATGTCTAGCCCACATCAGTCACCTATTACTGAGGTGAATACTTCTAAACCTGATCAGAATATCCATATGAAAAAGGTTCTCACTTCACCAAGTAATTACATCATTCAGACCTTAACCTTGGGAACTCAGCCCATTAACACTTCAACTAAAGCTATCACTGAGCAGAGGAAAACCAGCAGCCAAGAACTTCATGTTGGTGGTGAGAGAGAAGACTTTAGTCCAATTCTCTCATCCCCCATGATTTTTCTGATGAAGATGAGGGGAATCTAAGGCAAAAGGTGCAAAAACTATCAAAAACATGCACCTACCTAGTCTCCAAGGTTAGTCATCTTGAATCTTAGGTGACTACCTTGCATAATAGGGTCTATGATCAGGAACTTGAGATATCTTATCTTAAGAAAAAACAAGCTGGGAGACCTTTAAGAGTGCCCAACCATGAACACAAGAACATGTGAAATTAATTGATCTAACCTCTAGTTCTTCTATGCAAGTTGATGATGCTACCAAAAAAGGGGAGAAAGTCATCACAGACACAGAACCTGGGAGTTCTTCACAGGGCATGGACATTGAGGACTCACCATCCTCACTTGCAAGTGTCCATCCTTAGTAACTTCCTCAAGTTCACATTGATGTTGACTCTATAGACTCCTTCATTCAGAGTCTTTTTGAGGAAGGTATACCAAGGGCAGTGTCATCTCCACGTCAAGGAACTTCCAACTACATCATAGGGTGGATGTATGATACCCACATAAGAACCTTGATTCTTCAAAGAGTTCAAGGGCAACAAGAAGACTTCAATTTATATACCTTGAACTACTATGAAGGTCTTGACCTGATCAACATGCCACTTGTCAATCCAAGCCAATCTAGACACGCTGACAGGCTGGCACAAAGGATTCAAGACAGGATTACTAAAGAGTTCAGTCCTAGAAGTAGACAAAGGCAATTAGGTAATATTGTTGGTCAATTTGATGTTGATGCAGACCTTAAGATTAGCTTCGAAGGGGAAACCTTGACTGAAGGCCTAGTAGTAGAGCTTGGAAGCTACACCAAGCAACTACTTTAGCAATTCATTCTTTTAGTGAAGCACCTGTTGATGAAGGTGTATCACAACCTCTCTCTGGCCAAAGCTTGGAAGCTACACCAAGCAATGAAGGCCAAAGCTCTTTCAACCATGAGTCACAAAGGTCTGTGAGTGACAAAAGGAAAATAAAAAATGACTTTTGAGGAGATTGAGGATGAGGAGAGAGAGAGAGAGAGGAAGAGGAAGCTAAGGGGAGAAAGTTTCTCTAGGTCTGCAAGATTCATGGAAGCTGCAATCATGGCTAACCCCAAACCAAGCACTCAAGATGATAAGTTGAGGGCAGTCAGGATTACTTACCTGCAAACTAGGAACTATGACATTGATTAGATTATATCTCTCCCCTTAGAGGAACTAAATAAACTGGCAAACATGGAATTGTCAAGAGAGAGGAAGGAAGCAGAGGATACAGAGATACTTCACCAAATCAAAGAGGAAAAGAGACAAAAGAGATTATACAAGCATGTTCCCACTCTTTCTCAAGTTCAAGAAATTCCTGCTCAAGAGGTTGTGGCTCCCCAAGAACCTTAGGTAGACAAAGAGACTGATAGGATCAATATGATCAACTGCTTGAGTGCCACAGTCCCATACTAGGCATCTACACTTCTTTCCTATTGATACAACATGTTCCTAGTTTATGTTCTTAATGTAATGTCTTTCATTTCTTACACATGTGCAATGTAATTATTCAATGAAATATGATATGCATTTGATGTTTACCTATATTTGATTATTTCATATGTATGAACTTCATATATAGGTTAGAGGTTGTTATACATAGTTCTTAGTCAATGATGATTGAGAAATGTGTTCAACTTAGTCGGGTGATTATTCATGCTAATGGACCATACTTATGGACCATACGCATGAATAAGTCATACTAATGACTCAGTCGTACAACTGAACCAGGAGACTGCATCAGTCGTATGTGTGAGACATAAGATTGACGCAGTCACATGACTGAATCTTCAGTCGTGCGTATGACTCAATCACATGACTCAGTCGCACAATGGTTCAGTCGTATGAATGGAAACTAGAAACCTATAAATACCACTTAATTCGTTGAAAAACATAACACTTTGAGAGATACTTCAAATATACATAAACCCTAGCTATCCAGAGCGTCCAGACTAGCTATTCCAACTTCATAGTTTGTTCTTGAACAATTTCTACTCATTCTTAACGTTTGTTTAATAGTTGGATCGATCAGGTTATCGTTCTCATTGATTGGATCGCCAATCAAATAGGATTCCACACTATTTGATCTGGTATCACATAGAATCCTTTAGTACTCCGTACGTACTCGGTCCTAACAAGTGGTATCAGAGCCTTGGCTCTTAATTTTGTGTGGATTCAATTAGTTTTGGTGTTAAAACATACGTTTTACATCATAAGAGTCACCACTTTGCGTCAAAAAGTTGTTTTCTACGTCTGCATGCATTAAAGTTTCAGTTTTTAGTCATACGGCAAATTTGGGTTCCTGGAAAACTCATATTTTGTGTCAAAGTGTCAAAAATATTCGATTTTACAAAACAGTAGCCTTTAGTCGCACAATTAGTCTATTCGTACGATTGAACTCATTAGTATACTCCATTCACACGACTGAACTTAGTCTCATCTCTTATTCACTTGATTGAACAACTTCAATCGGTTTAATCCATTCGCTTGTTCATACGCACGACTGAATCCAATCGCACGATTGAATTCATTCACATCCCTCATACGCACGAATGACCCATTCACAATGCCCATTCGCACGAGTGAAACTGTCATGTTCTATGTTACCAAGTTTAAAGGAATGGAAGACCAATTTGCTGCCTTTACTGCTGGAAAGGACTCACACATCCAGAACTTCTACTTCTGGAGAATAAGATTGGAAGCCATAACAAACCGCCAAAGCTATTAACATTGGATGAATACCCACAGTGGAAATAACGGTTTGAAATCTACTTACATGGAGTTGACCCTAATCTTTGGACATCCATTGAGACTGGTTACACAGTACCAGTTAGTGCTAATGGAGTCAAGTTGACCTTGGGAGGAATGAGAGAAGCCCAGAAGATTCTTTTTAATGCTGAAAAGAAAGTATATGCCTTGTTAACTCAGTCTATACCTAAGGATATTTTTCATTAGTTCTCTAAGAACAAGTAGGCTAAGAAGTTATGGGAGGCATTGGAAAACAGATATGATGAAAATGCAAGTCTAAAAGCACTAAAGGCAAAAGCTCTGAAAAAGAGTTTGACAATTTTTTTTCAATTGGGAATGAAAGCTTGGATGATATCATTGACCGATTCTATCATCTGATGAGTGAACTGCACACTCATGGCATGACCACACTCATGGAAGATAAAGTTTCTAGCTTTGCTGATGGTCTGCCTGATAAATGTGATCCATTTGTGTCTATCTACGACAAAACAAAATTCTTGATAATTTAGACATAATGACTTCATATTGAAGTTAGGGAGGAAGAACTACATTTTAAGTACAAGTCAAAGAAAGGATGCTATGTTCAGAATCCTTCACTATACAGCTCAGTTCCAACTCCGGTTGTTTCAGGAGCACCGTTACAAACAGTGTTTGTGTCTAGCTCTTCTGTTCCTTCCTAAAGCAATGCATTAGGAACCAAAACGTTAGTTCATCGGGAACCCAATATATAGTTCCTAAAGAAAACACTACAAAGTTGAAGACCGAGAATCTCGAAAATGTCACAGTGGAAGTTGCTAAAGAACACATGGACCTTCTAGCGGCTGTTGTACAATCTTATGATGGTGTAGTTGCTGGTAAGTTGGAAATGTCATCTTTCTGATGAGGACTACGAGCAATTTGATGAAAATGAGCTAGAAAGAATGGATATTATATGGGCCTTGGCTAGTGCTGTTAGAAGAGCCAAGAAGTTTGGGAAGAAGACAGGGCAAAATCTAGTTTCCAAAAAGATACGAATTTTAGGTTTGACAAAAACCAAAGTCACATGCTTCAACTGTGGTGAAAATGGGCACTTTAAACATGAGTGTGTAAAGCCAAAGAAAACGGGAAATTGAAATCCTTTTCCTACATTCAACCGTCTAGACAAGGATAAGATTGCAACTTCATCCTCAAGTAAAGAGACAAAGGGTTTGACTGCTCAAGGTGATGAAGGTCAAGACTGGTCTTTCCGATTTGTCTTTGAGGGTGATCTAAACATCACTTTTGTTCATGCATTGGATGATGGACTGCTAGTGAAGGAGACATCATAGCTAAATAGCTTTCAGATAATGAAGAATCTATGGATGTTGTTGATCATCTGGTTGATAAGGAACTTAGAGCTACGTATTCAGAATCTCCAGTCCACGAAGGGTCTAACTCTGCTTTGTTGGCTGTTTCATTTGATTCATCACAGGTAAGTTCTAAAGACCAATAATTTGAAAAGAATGCTTGTACTGAATGTGCAAATTTAATGAAAGATTTTATTTAAAATTTGCTAGGTTATTAGAACATAATGATAATCTAGGAAAAGAATTTACAAATTTGCACCGAAGCAAATCGTATTTTACAACAAAATGAGTGCAGCTTCAAAGAAATGATAAACAACTAAGGGAAACCGAGGTTGTTTCCTTAAATGAATCAAATGAAATCAAGTTTTATTTAAACACCTTGGAGGAAGCTAAAAAGGAAAAAGCAATTTTGGAAGTCGAGGTTGATTCATTAAAACAAAAACTGCACAGTTTGGCGAGTTCTTCTCACATAGTTCGAAACTTAGTAAAAGAACGAAATAATGGGGAAGGTTTGGGTTATAAGGTAGTGCCGCCACCACATGGAATCCTTCTAAACACTAAATGTAGACCAATTAATAATAACCCTGTAAAGGTTCATGTGGTGTCCACTACTCTGGTTAGTGATGTTGATTCTATGGATAAACATGTGAAATCTGTCACGAAACAGAAGGATTTTACATTGAAATCAAAAGAAAAGATGCTTGTTGAGAATTCGGATGATAAAATTGAAAAGGTTAATTTAGGGACAGGTTCACAAAGGTCTATTTCAGAACCCAAAATGAAAAATCAAATTAATCATAAACATGGTAATCAACAAAGTCCAAAAAGTGAAAATGAAAGATATTCAAAATGTTAAAACAATTAATTTTGTTAAAGCAGGTGAAACATCTAAAAGAGAAGTGAGACAACCCAACCGGACACATCTCAAAGCTCTACCAAACTCAACCCCATATCAAAATGTTCCTCAATCTGTAGAAGGGAGATCATGCTACAGTTGTGGAAAACATGGACATATCTATAGATACATGAAGTTCCTAGTTTATGGGATTAAATGTAAAAGTCTTTAATGTCTTACATATTTGACGATGTAATGAATTATGATATATGCTTTGATGTTTATTTATCTTTAATTCATATGTATGACTTCTTATATAGGTTTGAGATTGTTGTACACATTTCTAAGTCACTAACGATTAAGTAATGTGTTCAACCTAGTCGGGTGATTATTCATGCTAATGGACCATACTTGTGGACCATACGCATGAATATATCATGTTTATGAACCAGTCGCACGACTAAACCAGGAGACTGGATCAGTCCTATCAATGAGACATAAGATTGACTCAGTCGCACGACTGAACCTTGAGTCGTGCGTATGGATCAATCGCATGAGTCAGTCACACGACTGAACCATGCTAATGGTTCAGTCGTACGAATGGAAACTAATAACCTATAAATACCACCTAATTCGTGGAAAAATAAAAACACTTTGAGAGATACTTCATATAGACATAAATCCTAGCCATCCACAGCGTCCCAATAGCTTGTGCAACTTCATAGTTCGATCTTGATCGATTCCTACTCGTTCTTAACGTTTAGTTCATTCTTATATCAATCGGGTTATCGTTCTCACTGATTGGATCGCCAATCAAAAAGGATTCCGCACTATTGATCTGGTAAAAAGCATAATTTGTTAGTACTCCATACGTACATGGTCCTAACCTAACAAGTGGTATGAGAGCTTTGGCTCATGATTTTGCATTTGATTAGATTAGTTTTGGTGTCAAAAACCTACGTTTTAGTCAAAAGAGTCACCACTTTGCTTCAAAATTGGTTTTCAACGTTTCAAGGTGTTAAAATTTCAATTTTTCATAATACGGCAGACTACGGTTCCTAAGAAAATCATATTTTGTGTCAAAGTGTCAAAAATCTTTGATTTTTCAAAACCGCAGCCTTCAGTCACACAATTAGCTCATTCGTATGATTGAACTCATTCGTTTACTCCATACGCACAACTGGACTCAGTCGCATCCCTCGTTCGCACGACTAAACAGCTCCAGTCATCTAATTCCAATCATCGTCTTCATACTCATGACTGAATCCAATCGCACGATTGAATACATTCGCACCCTTCATTCGCACATAGCCCATTCGCACGAGTGAAACTGTCCTGTTCCAAAAGTACCAAGTTTAAAGCAACGGAAGATCAATTTGTTGCGTTTACTACTGGAAAGGACTCGCGCATCCAGAATCTTCTACTTCTGGAGAATGACCTTGGAAACCATAACAAACCGCCAAAGCTGTTAACATTGGATGAATACCCAAAGTGGAAACAACAGTTGGGATCTATTTAAGTAGAGTTGATCCCAATCTTTGGACATCCATTGAGACTGGTTACACCGTACCAGTCAGTGCTAATGAAGCCAAGTTGACCTTGGGAGGAATGAGTGAAGCTCAAGAGATTTTGTTCAATGCTCAGAAAAAAGTATATGCCATGTTGACTCAGTGAAGGACATCATTCTCTAGTTCTCTGAGAACAAGCAAGCTAAAAAGTTATGGGAGGCACTGGATAAGAGATATAATGGAAACGCAACTCTCAAAGCACTAAAGGCTAAAGCTCTCAAGAAGGATTTTGATCATTTCTCTTCGATTAGGAATGAGAGCTGGATGATATTTTTGACAGATTCTATCATCTGATGAGTGAGTTGCACACTCATGGTGTAACTACATCAGTGGAAGATAAAGTTTCAAGCTTTGTTGATGGTTTGCCTGAGAAATGGGCTTCATTTATGTCTAATCTGAGACAAAATGTATTGTTGCACCTGGAAAGGATCATACATGCCAACTCAATGGGTGAATTGATGATTGTTCAGCTGGAATCCTACAAGTCCAAGATGCAATGCGGATGAAGATCTGCAAGAAATATAACAAGTGTTATCTTCCGCATAAGTCAATGCGGAAGACAAAGTTCTGATGCGGACATGTGTTTACTCGTCCGCATTAACTAATGCGGAAGACATAATACTTATGCTGAAGAACAAGTTACTCTTCCGCATTGACTAATGCGGAAGAACAAAAGAAGATGCGGACAAGACTTTGATCATCCGCATTGACAAATGCGGATGACCAACCAAATGCGCACAAGTATTTGTTCATCCGCATTAACCAATGCGGATGACCAACTTACTAATGCTGATGATCAAGTGGAAATGTTGATCAAGATTATCTCATCCGCATTTGTCAATGCGGATGAACAAGCAGAGATGCGGACCAAGACATAGACTAGTTTCTGATGTAATAGGTCAGGGGTAGTTTAGTCATTTTGTAAAGGCATCTGTCTTGTCTATAAATAGAATAGTTAACTTCGTATTGAGGTGACGGCTGAAAAATAGAGAACTTTTGTTGTAATTATTCTCTGTAACTTATCAACTTTCTTATATCAATACAAACAACATTTACGAGTAATTTTCTTTCTTGAATGTTCTTTGATTGCTTGTTTCCGCCACTCAATCATTGACTTGATTATCATATTCGATTCTCAGTAAGAATATCACTCTTACTCAAACCCAGTTAATTGGTATCAGATCTTTGGCTCTTGATTCTCTTTCAGATCTACGCACAGACTGAATAGAACTCGGTTGATCTGATAATCAAGTTGCTAGTAGTAGATATTATCATCTCTACTTAGCAAACAGCAAAAATACTCCTGTCAAACAACAAGAACACTCATTCTTAACCTCAACAGAACTGCTTGAACAAGTCGGACTCATCAAACTTAATCAATCTTAACATCAACTAAATGTATATTTACACAAATCAACATGGATTCTAACAGTTACTCTAAATTAGGTCATACACCTAAAACTCCCATGCTTAAACACAAATCTGAGTTTAAACAATGGAGAATACGGTTTAGAAATTATATCACAGGTGTAGATCCTGACTTTTGGATCTCAATATGTAATGGTCCACATATTCCTCTTACTCTATCAACAGCTCAAGCTGCACTGTACAAGACTGCTAGAATACCAATTGAAGACTTAACTCTGGATGAAGATGACTATAAGAAAATCAAAATTGATCTTAAAGCATACTCTATTTTGACTCAAGCACTCAAAATGGATGTGTTGAAAAGATTGGAAAAATATGGAAATGCTAAAGCTGTTTGGGATGCTCTCAAAATTATCTGTGAAGGTAGCAGTGAAGTGCTGAAATTAACAAAGACAAGCTGGTCAATCAGTATGAAACCTTCCATCACACCAAAGGAGAATCCATATCAAAACAACTGCACAGATTTGTATAGTTGGTCAATTACTTGGAAATTATGGGTGTTTCATACAACATTAAAGAACTCAACAAGAAAATGATTCACAGTCTACCTGAAAGCTGGAAGCAAAATGTCACAATGTTGAAAAATACTCTTGATCTTGAGAGTACCACTCTAGACATTATGATAGCCAAGATTGAAGCTTTGGAACTTGATGAACGAAGCAGAAATCTAAGTGGGCCAAGAGTGATTGAAGCCTACAAATTCCCTTAGAATCACACTCTGTTGAAAATGCTTTCATCACAGAGGAAGATGACTTCATCTCATCAAGAGATCAAATGAACAATACTGGGTTCATTGCATCTCCATCATTCAATCACCATTCAACTTCAGCACAAGCACCAAAAGTCTCCACTGCACCTCCAATCTCTCGAGAAGACTTAAAATCAATAGAGCAAAAGGCAACTTACAATGCCTTTGTTGCAAGTTTTGAAGCATATCTTGGGGGAAGACTCACTTCTGCCCATCTAATACAGGAAGATTTAGAAGAATTAGATCCTGATGATGTTAAGGAGATGGATCTACGGTGGCAAATGGCAATGATTTCCATGAGAGCAAAGAAATTCTTCAGAAAAGGAAGAAAGCTGAGCCTGAATGAGAACACAAAGCTTGGATATGACAAATCCAAAGTAAAATTCTTTAACTGTGGTATGACTAGCCATTTCTCAAGAGAGTGCAATGCTCCTAAAAGAAACAACCATTCAAGAAACTCTCCTGGTCAATCATACTCACAGCCCAATTCAAGCTATCACTCAAACAATCAACAACAGCAGTACCATCATTTCTCAAGAGAGTGCCAGTGCACTTGTGATCAAACAAGATGGGATATGTGACTGGAGTGTGTATGTTGAGGAAGTCAAGCCTCAATTCCAGAATCATGCCCTCATGGGTCATATCAATGATGGACCATCTGCAATGCCTACTGAGGTAAAAACTAACCTTTGTAATGAGAAATGCATAAATGAATTACAAGAGTATAGAGAACACAATCAATAACTGGCAGATAAAATTAAAGAAGAAAAGGTGAGGTCAAAAATGATGAAGAGAGAACTAAAAAGTTTAAAATCAAAATCAAATCTCTCATTTCTGACATAGAAAAATTGCATGGTGAGAAATACAATATTGCAGCTGAAAATGAGCTACTTACTGAAAAGTTAGCTCAAGCTAAAGCTCAACAATCTATGACTGAAGTGAAACTTGAAAAGTTTCAAATGTCTTCAGTCAAGCTGCAAGAAATGCTGGATTCACAAAAGGATCCAAAGGACATGTCAGGGATTGGATACAATTCATTTCCTCCACCATACAATGACAATTACACTGTCATGCCTGACTCTTTATCACTCTCTGAATCAATCAAACCTAAAATTGTGGAAACTAAATCAGAAGTGAAACAAGTGACAAATCCTCAAAACAAACCTGATGTTTATTTTGAAACCAATGAGGACAAAATCAAGTTAGGACACCCAATAAAAATCAAAGAGTGTTCTGACAAGACAACGATTGTCAAAAAACCATCAAGCCCTATAAAAGCAATTGTACCTTTTCTAAAAATCATACCATCTATTTTACAAGGGAAAAAGAAATATGTCAAAATAGTGAAACCCACTACTGAGAGTAGTTCTGATAATGAGATTGTATCTCCACAAAATTCAAGCAAATCAGAAAAGGTTTCACTAAAAAAGAAACCAACTGTAAAACTGAGTTCAACACATAAAACTTCATCAGACCCTCAGTCATGCAAATTAAGGCAGGGAGTTGGGTTTGATATTTGTAACAAAGAACATGTTGACCAGTTTGAGAAAGAGGTGAGAAGTAGGTTGAAGAAATAGAAACAACCCAGACAACTGAACAAGAGAAGTATTGTGAAACAATCTACAAAATGGGCTGATTCTCATTCATCACCTAAAGAAAAGAAAGTGACTCATCAAAAGAAAGTATCAGTTGAGTCACTCAAAGAAAAATCTGATTCGTGAAAGAAACAAATGTATTGTGATATTTGTGACATGTTTAATCACGAGACAGATAAATGCTTCTTCAACCAATATTATTCTATCTGTGATATGAACAACCACTCCACCAAAAATTGCTATTTCAAGAAGTATTGTTCAATCTGTGACATGAACAATCACAATACATCTGATTGTTACATCAATTAGAAGGGGTTGAGAATTCCACAACACAAGCCCATCTCAAAAACTTCTACTGCGATGTATTCTGTCAAACCTCATCTTCATAATACTCAATCGAGGACTCCTAGATCAACAAATGATAGAAATAACTTGAAGGATTTAAGGAAGGGTCAAAGAAATCATCTCACAATGAAACACAAACTTGACCTTCCTAAGCAAAAACCAACTTTTGATAATGAATCTCGGGCTAAATCTTTACAAAGAAATAGAGACCAACCATTTCATTATTCATCTAAATCCTCAGTAGATGTAGATGAGATGACTTGAACAATTCATTACCAAAAATCTCCCAAATCACCTTCATCTAAATCACCATTCAGAGGGAAATACCAGGAGGTGACTATCATGAATAGGAACGGGAAACCCAAGAGCATCATGGCTTGGGTTCCTTATTATAATTAGTTCTTTTTGTTTGTAGGTTCATCCAAACAGGTCTAATAGCCTATGGTATGTAGACAGTGGATGCTTCTGACACATGACTAGAGACGGTTCCCTCCTTCATGATTTCAAGTACATACAAAGAACTATTGTGGCATTTGGTAGAGATTCAGAAGGTGGCAGGATAACAGGAGAAGGATCTGTGACAAATGGGATGCTGAGCTTTGACAGAGTGAATTACTGTGAACAACTGAATTTCAATCTGCTAAGCGTATCTTAGATTTGCGACAAAAAATATTCCACTCACTTTAGACACACTCACTGCTACATTCTAAACCTGGATTTCAGATTCCTGAAGAATAGGTTGTCTTAAAGACTCCGAGGAAGAATAATACATATGTCTTAAACCTGTGTTCTGCATCACCTAAGGAAGAAACATGTCTTTTGTCTAAAGCATCATTTGATGAGTCACAGCTTTGGCATAGACGTTTGGGGCACACTAACTTTAAAAATATGAACAAGTTAGTCAAAGGAAACCATGTAATTGGTCTTCCTCAAAAGGAATTCAATTTTATTGATCAATGCTTAGCATGCCTTAAAGGAAAACAACATAAATCGTCTCACAAAACCAAGCTGGTGAACACTAACAATACTCCATTGAAGTTACTTCACATGGATCTGTTTGGACCAACTCATGTAATGAGTATGGGAAAGACACAATATTGTTTAGTGATCATTGATGACTTTTCTCGATTCACATGGGTGTTCTTCCTACTTCATAGAAATGAGGCATCCCAAATCACTCAAGAATTTATCACTAAAATTGAAAATCAACTTGATCTCAAAGTCAAAATAATAAGAAGTGATAATGGTACAGAGTTCAAAAATGAAAATATGAGTTCCTTTTGTGCAACCAAAGGCATTGCTCATCAATTCAGTGCAGCTAGAACTCCTCAACAAAATGGGGTAGCTGAAAGACGAAATAGTACACTTATTGAAGCAGCAAGAACTATGCTAGCCAATGCTAAACTGCCAATCACCTTCTGGGCAGAAGCAGTTAACACATCGTGCTTTGTGCAAAATCAAACTCTGATTGTTAAAGAAAGTAACATGACACCTTATGAACTGATATTTCATAGGAAACCATTTATTGGATTCCACAAATCATTTGGTTGTCCAGTCTCAATATTAAACACCCGTGATCATTTGGGAAAATTTTTATCTAATACTGATGTAGGATTTTTTGTAGGTTATTCTTCCATCTCAAAGGCTTATAGAGTGTTCAATCCTAGACTGAACATTATTGATGAATCCATAAATGTTCAATTCAAGGAACATTCGTTTCCTAAATCTACAAATGGTCCTGATTGGTTGTTTGATATTGACACTTTTACTAAATCATTTGACCAATTTCACTTGTCTGATTCAGGAAATATACATTCAGGTGATACTTCAACAACTGTAGAAAGAAGAAAAAATTATCCACTGATTCCACCTACATTTGATGAACATATGAATGAAGATGTTCCTCTTCAAGCTGATCCCATCAGACACTTGTCACAAAACCTTAGTGTTTCTTCTGAAGAAGGTCCCAACCTGGTACCATCTCACTTAGATGACTTGTCACATAAGATCAGAATTAAAAAATAGGCTTCTCATCCAGAAGAAACTTAAGGTACTTCAAATGATGCAAGCAACCTCAGTGCTGCTGAAGATGTAGCAGTTACTGAAAAAGAAATTGACAGTCTTCATAATTCAACAACAATACAAGATGATTGTGCCTCTGACCATAATGAACTGAATGTCTCCAATATCGATGTAACTATTGCTGGTGACACCATTCCCACCACAAGAATACATAAGAATCATCTAGCTGAAACCATTATTGCTGATCTTAATGAGAGGGTGACAAGAAGCAAGTCAAGTATTGCAAACATCTGTTTGTTCTCATGCTTTCTATGTCAAACAGTACCCAAAAACATCAAAAAGGCGCTTCAAGAAAATAGTTGGATTGAAGCAATGCAGGAAGAATTTCTCTAATTCAAGAAACAAGAAGTATGGCAGCTGGTAGATCTTCCCGAAGGACAATACCCTATCAGTACCAGATGGCTGTACAGGAACAAGACTGATGATAGAGGGATAGTCATCAGAAATAAAGCAAGACTAATGGCACACGGATACACTCAGGAAGAAGGAATTGACTACGACGAGGTGTTTGCTCCTGTTGCCAGACTAGAAGCAATCAAAATCTTTCTCGCATATTCTACGTCCATGAAATTTACTGTTTATCAAATGGATGTAAAGTGTGCCTTCTTGTATGGAAAGATTGCTGAAGAAGTCTATGTAAGTCAACCACCTGGCTTTGAAAATCTAGATTTCCCTCACAGAGTGTACAAGCTTGACAAAGACTGAAATGACTTACTAGATATGTTGGTAGGCTCAACTTGGAAGAAAAGATACATGCAGTGATGAATTAAAGACATATTCAATTGTGAAACACTCATCACAAAGTACATGTATGTATTGGCTTATCTAAATGCATGTGTGTAGTAACCTAAACACACTAGGTAATGATACTTTATGAATCTCTTTCACCACATCATGTTTCATCTTTGTTTTGCTGAGCAAAGACCTGATGAAACTTGCACATAGTGCAGATGTCATGATCCAAAAGATTCCCAATGTGGAACATATTCAAAATTGGATGAATCAACAAAGTAATACATTCCAAGTGAATGAACAAAAAAATCCTATCATGGATCACCTTCCAAAGTGAAGTGAAAAGAATCCTAATGAGGATCAACATGAAAAAGGATCAAATTAAAAGAATCCCAATGAGGATCAGTGAAAATGAGATTTCATTACTTAAGTAACCTGGTAAGAAAGGTTGTGACAAAGTTCTACCATGCATTGTATAAGGAGGGTTGATCATTCCATGCTTATGTGTGTGAGGTACACATTGAATAATAAATCAACCAAAACATGATAAAAGTCATTTGCATCAAAATATCAACCAGGTATGAGCTTAAGAGGACAAACATACCTTCAATCTTCAAGTTCATAATCATGTCCATTTAATCATAAAGGATGCACATGTGTAATGAAAGATTGATATGATCCCTACAAAGAGATTTTTCTCTTCATTATTAATAATAATAAAATAATATTCAAAACTTTTAAAATCTTTAAAGTTTCTCCAAATGTGGACATAAACTTTAGGGGGAGTAATTTAAAATTTTTGAGTAAGTTCAAATTTTTGTTTATTAACTCAATTTTGAAAAACAAAACAAAAACAATTTTAGTTGGTGTTGTTGCAATAAGTCATACCATTATATCTCAGCTTATGTAGATTCTTGGAAGCATGATAAGCCCAAGATATGTCAAAATTTGGAAACTTGTATTAGTTGTAACATACGAGTCAATCCAAGCAAAAATTGACATCTTCAACAGCCAACTTCAGAAGAAAAATAAATCAAGGACACCTCTTCATAAGATGAATAATCAATTCAATCACATTAACTTTTGATTAAGTTCAAAAGGTAATGCAGGTAAGTGCATTAGTTAATGCGGGTGAGGGTAACCCATACATGTAACTAATGCAGGTAACAATAACTTTTGAAGTGCAACTAATGCGGACAATAATTTTACTCTACCGCACTAGTGTGTGAAGTGAATGTGAAGTTTAGTCAACCGCATTTGATATAGTTAACAAATGCGTATGAACAGGTCTCTATCGCATTTGATACAGTGATGTGTTGACTTGTCAACCGCATTGTAGTTGTACACATGGAATTTGTTCTATCGCATTTGTTATTGTACATATTCGGATATGGTAAAACAATCCATTCAACTGCATTTGTTACAATGTTCTTCCGCATTTACTACAACTCAAATGCGGAAAGCCAAAATTTCAAGTTTAACTTCCGCATTTGCAACAGTACACAAATGCGGATAGCCAAAATTTCAAGTTTAACTTCCGCATTTGCAATAGTACACAAATGCGGACAGTCAAAATTTCAAGTTTGAACTTCCGCATTTATACAGTACACAAATGCAAATAGAATAAAAATTAAATGCGGATTAGTAACAGTAAAGTAACAGTAGAGTAATGCAGACAGTCAAAAGTTAAACCTTCCACATTAGCTACAGTCACAAATGCGGATGACCAAAAGAAGTCAAATGTGGACTGTCCATGTCAAAAGTTTGTCTTCCGCATTTGCTATAGCCTGCGAATGATCAAAATTAAACAAATTAACCTTTAGCATTTGCTATAGTGTTGACTGTATCTGCTTGTAAACTTATAAAATTTTTCAAATTGTATTATTTGTCTATATAAAGGAATTCGAATAGGTCATTTAATACTTTTCAAATTTGAGAGAACTTATAGTGAGACGAGCGCAAAACTATAGTAAACCACCATCAATCATCATCATCATCACAAACATTCAAAGATTTTGTTGTGTTTCATCTTTAAACATTCTTGTCATCGATTCAGAACCACGGTCGTTTCGAAGGTAAGGTATAACTTCAACAGATTTTGAAACCAAAACCTAAGTCTCAAACTGTTACCCTAAATCAAACAATGAACCGAAAAATTATTGAAGAACACCAAAATCAAACTCATTAATGTGATGTAATACACATTTTCGATGTCAATAAACATATAAATTGATAGGAATTCAACTGATATTGAAAATCATGATACCATGCTTACTGAGAAAAACAGAGCAATTTGAAAAAGAAAATTGTGAAACAAATCTAAGTCACATTAATAAATCAAAGCAAAGTTAAAGTCAAAATTGTTAACTAACACACATGTCTCTTGTGCAGATTACATGGCAAACCTTACATGGAGCAAGCTCCATAACGTCAGCGGTTATCTAAACCCTGATGTGCCTGAAGCCGAAGGTCTCAGAGATATGATAAGATTCTTATATACCACAAGGGTAGCCTATGCCATAACAGGAAGACCAATAATATACGAGAATCCCATCAGGTCATTCTGGGAATCAGCTGAAGTGGTTGAAGAGGATGGAGTGAAAACTCTAACTGGCAAGATCAACACTGAACTCACTCTGATAGAAGAATCAGTTAGAAGATGTCTGCAATTCAATGATAATGTAGATGATCCTCTTGAATTGGATGATGAGGAGATAACCACATTTTTCACTGAAATTGGTTATGAAGGGAGTTATGAAGCCAAACAGATAGTCAAAGGATTAGTGGATCTGCATTGGAGATTCCTAATTCATATGTTCCAACATTGTCTGTCTAAAAGGAAAACAGCATGGAATGACATTCCAGTCCTCACATCTTCTACAATCTGTGCTCTCTGCACCAACAGACGGTTTAACATGTCTGCATATGTACTCAATGGCCTAATCTCCAACATTCAAGAAGGGTTGAGATGCAAGTTTCTAATGTACCCCAGATTCATTCAATGTCTAATCAATGAATCATTTCATGACATTGTTAATGAAGGACCTATACTTAACATTCCTCATTATGATGCAAGATCCTATAAGTATATCAAGAAGAAGGACCCAAGGAACTTCTACAGTGGTGCCCCTTCACCCCTTCTTCCTTGGATGCTTCAACAAATACACGAAGCAGGTCAAGCACAACCACCTCCACAACCAATAGCACAACCACCTCCACAACCAATAGCACAACCACCTCCACAACCAATAGCTCAACCAACTCCACAACCATCACCAATACCATCACCATTAACATCACCAATACCATCACCAATACCATTCCCAATACCATCACCAATGCAATCACCACAACAAATACCACAACCTTCTACACAACCATCTCTTCAAACATTACCTCAACCATCATCACTTCCATCACCACAACAAACACCACCAATGACCACTCAACCTACACATATATCACCATATTATCAATCTACAATATCACCACACCAATCACCTAATCCTCCTTACCAACCTTTACCATCATCACTTGATCACCCTGCTAAACTAGAAGGATCAACAAGTGCATCCAAATCATCCAACTCATCTTCTAATGAGGAGGATCATCATGATCAAACCAAAGCTGTGAATGAACCTTCTGAGGCTGCTCCTTCAGAGAGCTATGCTGAATCAAACATCAATAAGCCTGATGAAAAAGATGAATTAATAACTGAGTTGTTACTCAAAGTAGAAAGGATGGAAATAACTTTAAATAGGAGAGCAGGATTCATCAATGACAGAATCCTGGAACTGGATGAAAAAGAAAGTGACTTGAAAGATCTCAAAGAAAAATATGCAGTTGAAAGAAAAGAACAAGACAAAGAGATAGAAAATTTAAAAGCTGCACTGAAACACTCAAGAGAAGAAGTTAGTGGACATATAGATACTCTTGAAATACAAACTATTGCCATGGAGGAACAAGAAAACATCATAGAAGAACAAGCTGATATCATCTCAAACTAGAAAAGGAAATTGAGAGCAAGAACAAAAGAATATCCGAGCTTGAAATGATGATCAAAAGAATTGATGTGAAGGATGATGATGAGAAAGAAAAACAAGAAAAGGTTGATGATGAGGACAACAATTTAATAGATGAGAATGAAGAACAAGTAGATAATGAAGGTCAAAATGAGATCAAAGACCAGAGCCTAGACATGGTAGTGTATTCTGGAAACACTAGTTATTCAGACTCAGAAAAGGGTGAATTTGAAGAACTCTTTAGTGCTTTTGATAGTTTTGCTTCTGAACAATTCAGCATTGATGATGATTTCTGGGAATACATAAAAAATCAAAGAACTGAGGCAGAGCCTATTGTCTTTATTCCCAAATCAACAGTGCCATTGGAAAAGGAATTAACTCTGCAAATTGTCTCTGCCATATCATTAACTGAAGAACAAAAAGAAGAACTCAAAGAAAGATATGAACAAGAAAGGAAAGAAGAAACTGTAATTGAACAAAGTGAAATGAAGGATCAAGAGCCAAGTACACCTGAAAAGGTCCCAGAACTAGAAGATCAAACTGAAACCTCTAGCCATCAACTTCAAACTTACTCACGAAAAAGGAAGTATTTGGCTGAAAAAGCTAAAGGCAGAGACCAATAATTGAAGAAGAACCATCAAAGAAACAAAAAGATGACCCAAGAAGTTTAGCAGCAATTGCTGAATTTTTGGAAGAACATGCATGCAGAAGCTCAGTTGAAAAAGTTGGCTAGAGCAATTGATTTAGAAGAAGGAGAAATTGTTGATGAATATGAAGTTAAAAAGGATGTTCTCATGGACAGTCCTATTAAAGAAGAACAGTCAGTAGAAGACATGGTAACCAAAGCTCAAACTGATTACTTGATGATTAAAGCCATGTTTTTGATCAATCAAGGCTATGATCCTGATGAAGTGTTTGCAATGACTTATGAGAGAATGAAAGAGGAGGAAGAGAAAGTGAAATTGTTGCTTGATCCAATAATAGACACTAAATATGAGAACATAATGACAAAGGACACTCCAAAACATAAAGACTCATCTTTAAATAAATCCACAAGGTATGAAATTCCACTGCCAAGAAGGGGTCCCCTACAAAAGCTGTCACAAATGAAGAAATCAACATCATCCCATGAATCATTATTTCCTGATCCTTACAACATGTCTGATAAGGAAATGAAGGAATATCTCTCAAGTCAGGGATTCACAAAAAGAAAGATTGCCAACATGAAGAGAAATTCTTTAGGGCTGCAACACACCAATTGATCAATGAAAAAAAAGATAAACTCAAGAAACTGGAAGAAGAGTTGACAAGGACCAAACCCAGAAGCAGAATGTTAGCTGAAGACATGTTGTTGAACATAAAAGACCCAGAACTACTTGACCCCAGCTCCATAAATACCCTGAATGGTTTGCAGAACCATCTCAGTTGAAGCTGCAAGAAGGACTGACTACTGCTGAACTGATCAGAGGGGTGTCTACTCCCAAGGGGAAGATAGATCAGAAGATAATAACATGAAAGTATGATAGCTCATGGAACATGTTCAGGTGAAGAGAATGTCAGGGCTAGTACAATTCTTTACAGAGTATTCAGCTCTAGTAAATGCCCTTGACATTCATGGTTTGAAGGAGCTAGCTCAACCTGAACTGATCAATCATGCAGCTATGTTCAGGGGATATGAATTTGAGAATATACTTAGGATGTTCAGAAGGACAAACAACTTCAATTCAATAAAGACAATTTGCTTAAGTAAAGATAACCTTTTGTCAATCCCCTAGATAAGAACAAAAAGGTAGAAGCAGAAGAAATTGTATTCCCTGAGTGAAGGTAAAGCCAACTGAGTCATTGAAGAGGAAAGTAGTGTCTGGTACTCATTCTTCCACTCCCATCTCAAATGTGTACTATGATGAGAAAACCTATGAGCTGGTGATAGAAATGAAGTGGGGAGGACAAGAAGGAGCTGACATTAGACTTTTTAGTGGATATGAAGTAAGATTACTTGATGAATCATACATCCACTACATTTATACCAGGCACTTCAGGGAATTAAACAACAAATTGGGTGAACAAGACATGCACTTCTTTTTGAAATACATGAAGTTGTTGAAACTGGCCTATGATAGAATAAAGATTGAAAGAGATAAAATAAAGAAGAAGAAAACACCACTACAACTTGGAAACATTGTTAAGCTTGAAGTGGATGTGGGAGGGAGTTTATTGATTCATAGAGATGGTCTTTCCATAATCTCCATATGGGAACCTATCCCTCTGAAAAAGTTACCAATGGAAGCCATCTATAACATGAGCAGAATGAAAATACATGTTCTGAGTAGAGACAGGATGTCAAAAGCAACTGATTTTGTAAACATGATCAAGGCCATTCTGGATCCCACTAAAGCTGCATTCATACTACCTCCTGAAGACCCAGCTGAATCTTCACAACATCAATCACCTCCTAAATATTAAGGAAAACTAGGCTGTATAATCCTTAGGGGGAGTATTGTTGCACCCTGAAAGGATCATACATGCCAACTCAATGGGTGAATTGATGATTGTTCCGTTGGAATCCCACAAGTCCAAGATGCAATGCGGATGAAGATCTGAAAGAAAAATAACAAGTGTTATCTTCTGCATTAGTCAATGCGGAAGACAAAAATATGATGCGGACGAGTGTTTACTCTTCGCATTAACTAATACGGAAGACATATTACTTATACTGAAGAACAAGTTACTCTTCCGCATTGACTAATGCGAAAGAACAAAAGAAGATGCGGACAAGACTTTGATCATCCGCATTGACAAATGCGGATGACCAATCAAATGCGCACAAGTATTTGTTCATTCGCATTAACCAATGCGGATGACCAACTTACTAATGCTGGTGATCAAGTGGAAATGCTGATCAAGATTATCTCATCCGCATTTGTCAATGCGGATGAACAAGCAGAGATGAACCAAGACTTACACTAGTTTCTGATGTAATAGGCAATGGTAGTTTAGTCATTTTGTGAAGGAATCTTGTCTTGTCTATAAACAGAATAGTTAACCTCGTACTGAGGTGACGGCTGAAAAATAGAGAATTTTTGTTGTAATTATTCTTTGTAACTTATCAACTTTCATATATCAATACAAATAGCATTTATGAGTAATTTTCTTGCTTGAATGTTCTTTGATTGTTTGTTTCCGCCACTCAATCATTGACTTGATTATCATATTCGATTCTCAGTAAGAATATCACTCTTACTCAAACCTAGTCAGATATTCTTGTGACGTTAGACATAAATGACTTCTTCTTGAAGTTAAGGGAAAAAGAACTACGAATGAAATACAAGTCGAGAAAGCATCATATGTTCAGAATCCTTCACTTTACAACTCAATTCCGACTCCAGTTGTTTCAGGCGCACCATTACAAACAGCGTAACCTCAGTCGTGCATATGGATCAATCGCATGAGTCAGTCGCATGACTGAACCATTCTAAGGTTCAGTCGTACGAATGGAAACTAATAACCTATAAATACCACCTAATTCGTGGAAAAACATAAACACTTTGAGAGATACTTCATATACACATAAAACCTAGCCGTCCAGAGCGTCCCAAATAGCCTGTCCAACTTCATTATTCGATCTTGATCGATCCCTACACGTTCTTAACATTTAGTTCATTCTTATATCGATCAGATTATCGTTCTCACTCATTGGATCGCCAATCAAATGGGATTCGGCACTATTTGATCTAGTAAAATGTAGAATTCGTTAGCACTCCGTACATACACAATCCTAACCTATTAAGTGGTATCAGAGCTTTGGCTCATGATTTTGCCTTTGATTTGATTAGTTTTGGTTTCAAAAACCTACGTTTTAATCAAAAAGAGTCACCACTTTGGTTCAAAAGGTGTTTTCGATGTTTGCAGGTGTTAAAGTTTCATTTTTTTGTAATATAGCATATTAGGGTTCCTAAAAAATTGTATTTTGTGTCAAAGTGTCAAAAATCTTCGATTTTCAAAACAACGGCCTTTAGTCGCATGATTAGCTTATTTGTACGATTGAACTCATTCGTTTACTCCATATGCATGACTAAACTCAGTCGCATCCCTCATTCGCACGACTGAACAACTCCAGTCATCTGATTCCAATCGTCTTGTTCATACGCACGACTAAATCCAATCACATGATTGAATTCATTCGCACCGTTCATTCGCATGAGTGATCCATACTCATAGCCAATTCACACGAGTAAAACTGTCATGTTCCAAAAGTACCAAGTTTAAAGTAATGGAAGATCAATTTGCTACATTTACTACCGGAAAGGACTCACGCATCCAGAATCTTCTACTTCTTGAGAATGAGATTGGAAACCATAACAAATCGCCAAAGTTGTTAACATTGGATGAATACCCACAGTGGAAACAAAGGTTTGAGATCTATTTAAGTGGAGTTGATCCCAATCTTTGGACATCCATTAAGACTGGTTACCCGGTACCAATCAATGCTAATGGAGTCAAGTTGACCTTGGGAGGAATGAGTGAAGCTCAGAAGATTCTGTTCAATGCTAAAAAGAAAGTATATGCCTTGTTGACTCAGTCAATACCAAAGGACATCTTTCATCAGTTTTCTAAGAACAATTAAGCTAAAAAGTTATGGGAGGCATTGGAGAAGAGATGTGATGGAAACGCAACTCTCAAAGCATTAAAGGCTAAAGCTCTCAAGAAGGAGTTTGATAATTCTCTTCGATAGGGAATGAGAGCTTGGATGATATTATTGACAGATTCTATCATGTGATGAGTGAGTTGCACACTCATGGTGTAACTTCATCAATGGAAGATAAAGTTTCAAACTTTGCTAATGGTTTGCCTGAGAAATGGGATTCATTTGTGTCTAATCTAAGACAAAACGATATTCTTGCGACGTTAGACATAAATGACTTCATCTTGAAGTTAAGGGTAGAAGAACTAAGCATGAAATACAAGTCGAAGAAATGATCATATGTTCAAAATCCTTCACTTTACAACTCAGTTCTGACTCCAACTGTTTCAGGAGCACCATTACAAACAACATTCGAGTCTAGCTCCTCGGCTCCTTCTCAAACCACTACATTAGGAACTGAAATGTCAGGGTCATCTAGAACCCAATACATTGTTCCTGAGGCAAATACTACAAAGTTGAAGACCGAGAATTATGGTAATGTCACAATGGAAGTGGCTAAGGAGCATATGGATCTTCTAGCGGCAGTTGTTCATTTTTGAACCCAATATCGCCTTTGTGATGCATTGGATGATGGATCTGCTAGTGAAGGTGAGATCATAGCTGAGCATACGATGTCAGATGCTGAAGAAGCTATGAATGTTGTAAACCACCTAGTTGAAGAAGAGCTTAGAGCCACGAGTTCAAAATCTCCGGTCACCGAAGGGCCTGACTCTGCTTTGATGGATGATTCATCTCATTCATCATAGGTAAGTTCTACAGATCAATTATTTGAAAATCTCTCTTGTACTCATTGTGATAAATTTAGTGAAAGCATTGATCTAAAGTTTTCTAGGTTATTAGAACACAATTATAATTTAGTAAATGATTTACAACTCTACACTGAGGCTAATCGTATTTTAAAACAAAATGAGTGTAGTTTTAAAGAAAAGATAGAACTTTTAGGGAAACAACTAAGGGAAACCGAAGTTGTTGCTCTAAATCAATCAAATGATATAAAGTTTTATTTAAATTCATTTGAAGAAACGAAAAAGGAAAATGCAATTTTAGAACTCGAGCTTGATTCATTGAAACAAAAACTGCACAGTTTGGCAAGTTCTTCACACATAGTTCAAAACTTAGTAGTGAAAGAATGAAATAACAGGGAAGGTTTTGGGATATAAGGTAGTGCCGCAACCACATGAAATTCTTCTGAATACTAATTGTAGACCAATTAACGATAATCAAGTAAAGGATCATATGGTGTCTACTAATTTGGTTAGTGATCCTGATTCTACAGGTAAACATGTGAACTATATCACTAAATAGAAGGATTCTACTTTGAAATCCAAAGAAAAGATGCCTGATGTGCTCCAAATTATACATAAAATTCCCATCAAAAGCACATCAATTATTTCTTAACATCTTCCTTAAATGATGAAAATGTACTAAAAATGTTAAATTGTGTTTTCGGGTGTTTAAAAGGGCATGATGGACAAAAGAAGCAAGAAATTGAAGTAATCCGAGCTTTGGAGTCCAAGCATGGGGCCGTGCCTCATTAAGCACGCCCCCATTCCTTACAAGAAACACACCCCCCGTGTTGGACATCTGACAGGACAAAAAGTACTGTCCCCTAAAAGTAGACATGGGGTCGTGCCCCATGAGGCACTAGGCCATGCCCCACCACCAACACGAGGTCATGCCCCATTTAGCACGGGGCCGTGCCCGTAACAACCTACATGTACGATCCGACCAACTTTCGTAAGAATTGTACTAGCACAGCGCCGTGCCTTTTAGGCACGAGGCAATGCTTAAACACTCCAGAAAGCCTATAAATAGAAGCCGAAGTTCACCATTTTTGGCAAGCTTTGGTGGGAGAGTTACTCTACAGAATTCTCTCGGGAATCAAGACTTTAAGGTCATTTGGAGGCTCGGGAGGTGCATACAACACTTGGAAGAAGCTCAGGATTGTCTAAACGCCATCCATTGTAGATTATCAGTTTGATTGTTCCAGTTCAACGATGATTACATATCTATCTTCTTTGTTATCTGTTGTTATGTTCAAGCTCATTATGAGCTAAACTCCTTTTTATCATCCTAATCGGATGACATGTGATGAAGTAATGGTGTGATTAATATTATGTTAATATTATGGTGGTCTTGGGGAAACTATTGATGGGTAGCATCTACATTTGAACAGAAAGTTATAAATTTATGGTTTGTGATTGTGATTGTCATACAAGGTTGAAGACCTTATAATTAACTTTCATTTGAAAAACTGGTCTTCATAATAAATCCATGGCTAATAAACTAGAAATGATTATTAGAAATCATATCACTTTAACTTTCTGATCATTTGCGGGTTCCCTTTTATTAGTTGAGAAATCTTCAGTAATTTTTATGGTTTTCTGAAATTAATGGTATGTTAGGAAGGAACTTGATCAACTCTCTTTTTAACATTAAGTTATGTTTTCAGAAATCATATGTCAAATAGGTCACAAAAGATTTACCTACATGAACTTATCAAGCAATTGACTGAAATGAACCTCGTTGCGTCCCAACACTTAGCTGAACTTATCCAAAAACTTCAATAGATGGGCGAGGAACTCGTTTCCATTAACCGTCAGCTAACGGAATTAAGCAACCGCACTTTTCACTATCCCATCCCATACTCTCCAAACAAAATGTGTGGAGGTTCTTTTAGAAGCATTTCGTGATGTGCTAAGTGCACTTATGCTCGCTAAAGAGTCTGGTTTTGCTATTTCAGATTCTTGGATTTTAACGTATCGTGTAACCATAGGACCCTAGGAAATGTAATTTTCAATTTGGCATGTGTTATTTAACTCAAGGAATATTGTCATATCTTTTTTGATGATTTGGAAGTGATAAAACTTACCCGGGAAAATTACGTAATGCGTAAAACTAAAAACGAAACAACAAAAAACTGAAACCGAACAACATCACATGAGCACGCCCCCGTGTCTAAGGAGGCACACCCCCATGCTCAATAAGGGATGACACCACCAGACAATTTTCAGCCTTTTGTATTGTTCCCCATCAATTTTGCATGTTAACAACCGAGTTCATTGCCTGCAAAGTTCGCGTCCACTTCCATTTTCACCTTATTTTACATTTTCCTTTCATGTTTTCAAGAGTATTTGATCAAGAGGTTAGTATGCTAATACCTATGTTTATGATAGTCATTTGCACGTAGTTAGGTGATTAGGTCTCTAAACAACCGAAATCCTAGCAATTACGTTTAAAGACTTGTTCTTAAACGTATTATTGAATGATCAATGCTTTTAACCTACTTGTTCATGTTTATTTTTGTAGTAGATTAATGTTATTTAGTATGTTTAGGTAGTTCATTAGTTTGTTTTTTGTTTTATTGTTAACAAGACTATCTTCATAATTCGAGGTGAAATATTGTTAATCATGTTCAAGTTACAAGAATTCACAAGTGGTATTAAACACTACATATATTTTTGAGTATCTTGAATTATTAACAAGTTATTAAAATACTAAATGTATAATCTTTGATTTTTAAAGCAAAAGAATTCTAAACCCATGCTTATTCAAAGGTTTACAAACAAAACCACGCATGCTCGAGTCAAGATTTAATGCCTAACCATGTTTACCGCACCCCCACGTTTCAAAAAACGCACCCCCATGTTCAACAATTTTTTCTTGGATGATAAATATTCAACTATTTTTGAACATGAGTTGAATTATTGTCATGTTATGTCTTGAAAAACACATGGTTTTCACTAACATCATGAAACTGTTCAAGAAATTTGTTTTGTATGGATTAACTTATTTTTAAAATTTTAGGATCATGAATCATCCCTACTTACTATTTGAAGGGAGCCACCAGAGATGGTGTCATGATAAACTTCAAAGACTACTACAAAGGGTCGAAAGATCCCACTTACAAGTAGATGAAGAAACACTAGCAGCTGTTGGACAAGTAGAAAGATATAATAAATTATTGAGTGTTCAGTGGAAGCGTTTATTCTCGCAAAATAGACCTTCTGTTTATAAGCTAACTCTTGAATTTTTAGCATCTTCTGATTTAGCATGAAATACTCTGACCCTTAGGATGGTAGTGCAGTTTCATTCAGACTTGTTGGACATTGGCACAAAACAACCATTGCCTTGTTCGGTGTCTATCTCGGAGTATACACGGAACAAGAAATGGAGGAGGAAGCAATATCTTGAATGCCGGCGTACCATACCTTCCCGATGAGGAAAGTAAAGACGCGGAAAGTGGTGCAATGAAGAAAGAATATTGGGAGCGGAATGGAACCGGAGGGTTCAACTTGAGTAAAACAAAAAGCAGTCAGATACGAGATCCACTGTTGCGATACATTCATCGGTTACTTAGTCATTTCGTAACAGCTCGTGGTCAAAGTGAGGGAGTTGTTAATTTGAGGGACTTGTTCATTTTATGTTGTATGGTTAATCAGTTGCCATGTAATATTGGGTATTTGTTTTGTAATCATTTTTCCAGGAATGCGATTGCAGGTGCTCAACAACCATGTTTGGAGGAAGCTAGATTTTGAACTTATACGAGAGCTATGGTTATAACATTGAGGGAACTGAAGGAGTGATGTCGGGACTATTAGACTTGAGCATTTGCACAAGTATGTACATGGTGACGAGCCTACCAAATGGGCCACCGAGATTCATGGATAAGAAGGGACAAATCTAGGATCCGGTGGAACCCAAAGAAATAATTATGGACCTCGACATGCCAATACAGCCGAAAGGAGCCGGACCTAGATCTTCAAGTTCATGTACAAGGGAATTCCCAACCATGTTAGACCTTGTTGATCCCTTAACAAGCATAAGATTTTACACGTATTCATAGTAGGCAATTGAGTGTATTGGTCATACTTAATCTTGATTATGGCGCCATATATTTAGCCGAGTGTGAGTGCATATTGTGAGAAGTGTGGATTTTTACATGATAATAATCTTTACTAAACAATCTATTGCTTGCTAGAATATCATTTTACATATGCTTAGAATATTTATATTTGGAAAAAAATAATGTTTACTTGCGTATTTCTCGAAAGACATGTTTATAATTTGATTTATTTGGTTTTTGGTCGATTTGTCGTTTTAAGTGATATTTTGCTTGAGGACAAGCAAAGTTCATGTGTGGGGATGTTTGATGTGCTCCAAATTATACATAAAAATCCTATTAAAAGCACACATCAATTATTCCTTAATATCTTCCTTAAAATGATAAAAATGTACTTAAAATGCTAAATTGTGTTTTCAGGTGTTTAAAAGAGCAAGATAGACAAAAGAAGCATATTTAGCAAGAAATTGAAGTAATCCGAGCTTTAGAGTCCAAGCATGGGGTCGTGCCTCATTAAGTACGCCCCCATGCCTTGCCAGAAACACATCCCCGTGCTAAATTAACACACCCCCATGTTCGGATATCTGACATGACAAAAAGTACTGTCCCCTAAAACTAGACACGGGGTTGTGCCCCATGAGGCACGAGGCTGTGCCCCACCTCCAACACGGGGCCGTGCCCAACATAACCTGCACGTATGAGCTGACCAACTTTCGTAAGCATTGTACTAGCACGGGGCCATGCCTTTTAGGCACGGGGCCATGCTTAAACACTCTAGAAAGCCTATAAATAGAAGCCTAAGTTCACCATTTTTCGCAAGCTTTGGTCAGAGAGTTACTCTGCATAATTCTCTCGGGAATCAAGACTTCAAGGTCATTTGGGGGCTCGGGAGGTGCATACAACACTTGGAAGAAGCTCGGGATCGTCTAAACGTCATCCATTGTGGATTATCGGTTTGATTGCTCCATTTCACCTATGATTACATATCTATCTTCTTTGTTTTTATCATTGTTTTTAAACCCTAAAAACTGTTTCCAATGCAACTTATCATTTTCTTTAACAAAAATCAAATCTGATAGTCAAACGTCAAGTTTGTTGAGTAGGCTAGGTGTGTCCACGGATTGATACTCGATTCTTACCAACACTATATTACCATACGACAGGTACACTTGCCTTTTGTGTGTGTCGTTTCGTATTAATAATAACTAATTAAAAGTGAATCTGTGCGATAAATCTTTATCAAAATATATACTATCCGCACCCATCAAGTTTTTGGAGCCGTTGCTGTGGACACATGACAGTTTGAAAGACAAACTAAATTTTTGACTATCTTGTATTTAAGTTGTTAATATATTTTTGTTTAAATTTCATTTTATTTTTGTTAGGTAGTTTGCCTTAGTTTGTTTACCTACATTTTCCTGATTCATTTTCCTGAACTCGTTTCGCCTCTTTTGGAACCCGAAAGACTTTTCCGTCAAAGATTGCGCGTAAGACCACAACAAGCAGCACCAATCATTGAAGAAGACATTTTGGCAGGTACACCATCTGAAGAAGACATGGCTAACCAAGACGAGGAAATAAAGATGACACACTATGCCACACCGTCAATAGATGGTTACGAGTCTAGTGTTGTCCAACCAAAAATAGGGGCCAATAATTTCGAGATTAAGTCTAGTATTATCCATCTTGTAGAAAAATCTATTCAGTTCCATGGGTTACAAGACGAAGATCCTAATGGTCACATCTCACGATTCCTTCGTATTTGTGCTACCTTCAAAATCAATAACTGTTCAGACGATACCATTCGACTAAGACTTTTTCCATTTTCACTTTGAGGCTGAGCCCTCGACTGGCTTGATTCACTTTCGCCTGGTTCCATCACCACATGGGTGGAAATGGCTCAACAATTCCTTTTGAAATACTTTCCACCCGATCGCACCGCCAAACTAAGAAGTAGCATCACAAGTTTTTGCCAAGACGACGATGAATCATTACACACAGAATGGGAGAGATATAAAAGTCTCCTTCGGAGATGCACACATCACGGACTTGATCTATGGCTGTAGTGTCAAACCTTTTACGATGCAATCAGCGGAGCCCACAAGCAAGCGGTAGACCAAAGTGCGGGAGGAGAATTCGGAAGTGTCACACCAACGGAAGCGTACCAAGCCTTAGAAAGAGCAGCTAAGAAGAGCTTTGCCTACAATCCCTTAAGGACCAAACCCAGTTCTGAAGATATTCATCACGTAGACTCTGAAACCCTAGTTGCAGCCCAATTAGAAGCTCCAACCAAAAATTCAAACAATTGCAAAGCGAGCTAAAGAAAAATCCAACACGATGCAACACATGTGGAAATTCACACAAGACCAACGAATGTCCACAAGGGATTATGATAGTTGAAGATGTTGACTACGTAGGTGGCCCAAATAACTCATACAACAATAACTCAAATTGGAGAAGCAACTCGAATTACTAAGATGCTGGTAATAACCAACAATCATCTGGATTCAACCGAAGGCCACCTTACCAACAACAGAATCCACCATACCAAGGTCCAAGCAACCAAGAACATGGGGCATCATCAATGGAAGACTTATTATAGTAGTTGTTGTTAACAACACAAGCCACAGATGAGTACATTCAGAAATCTGATCGAAGAAATGAGGAGAGGTTCCGAAGAAGAAAGTTGACATCAAAACCAACAAAGCATCATTTCAGACCATAGAGCACCAAGTAGGGAAAATAGCACAACAACTATCTGGAAGACCTCAAGGAGCTTTGTCCTACAACACTATGACAAACCCTAATGCTCAAGTCAAAGTCATCACCACCAGGCGTGGCAAAACCACTCACGGTGATGCACCCGCATTACAACCCATCCTTGAAGAAATAGAAACTGAAACTCTAAGTAATGCAAGTGATAAGCAAAAGCAACCTATTATTATTGAAGAACCAGCCAAGAAATACGTTCCACCACTACCCTATGTTCCACCACCTCCATATCCCGGTCGTTTGGTACAACAAAGAATGGAGGCACAATATGGCAAAATCCTTTAGTTGTTCAAGCAGCTCCACATCAATCTGCCTTTGGTGGAGGCCTTAGCAGAAGTGCCAAAGTACGCTAAGTTTCTAAAAGGTGTCTTGTCAAACAAAAAGAAACTGGAAGAGTTATCACATGTGGTTTCGAATAAGGAATGCTCTATAGTTCTTCAAAACAAACTAACTCAAAAGATGACACATCCATGAAGTTTCACCATACCTTGCCTAATAGGAAATCTTTCTATCAGTAACGCATTCGCTGATTTAGGTGCAAACGTTAACCTTATGCCTTATGCGGTTTTTGAAACATTAAACCTAGGTGAACCTAGACCTAACCGTGTGAGCATATAGTTAGCTGACTGTTAAGTCAAATATCCGAGGGGCATCATTGAAAATCTCTTAGTTAAAATTGACATGGATGTGGACAAAAATGTTCCTCTTATCCTAGGTCGACCTTTCTTAGCAACTACTTGAGCCCTCATCGATGTTTGTACGGGAAAACTCATGCTTAGAGTACATGACGAGGAAGTAACTTACGATATAGGCCAATCCATGAAACACCCTCAACATTATGATGACTCACTCTATTACGTTGATGCTTGCGATTCGATCATAAGCTGTCATTTGAAGAAAACTTTTCAAAATAAAGCTTGCAACACTCAATTAATAGAGTTCCAAATCATCGATCCCATCTGTGAGAACCAAATCATTCCAGAACTTGAAGTTGATGAAACATCATATCATCAAGAAGCATTTGAGATCATTGAGAAAGATCTAGAACCGAAAGCCAAACCTTCTATCGAAGATCCTCCAGATTTAGAGCTCAAAGAACTTCCATCTCATCTCGAATACGCTTTTCTGGAAAACACATCTCAACTTCTATCATAATCTCATCCGCCTTATCAATTGATGAGAAGAAAAAGTTGCTCAATGTGCTTAAGCCACACAAACAAGCAATTGCATGGAAAATCATGGACATCAAGGGAATCAATCCATCCTTTTACATTCAGAAAATATTGATGGAGGAGAACTTCAAATCCGTCATTCAACCTCATATACATTTAACCCCGAGCATGCAAGAGGTGGTGAAGAAAGATTAATCAAACTGCTAGATGTCGGTTTGATTTACACTATATCTAATTCGCCATGGGTCAGTCCCATCCAAGTTGTTCAAAAGAAAAGAGGAATGACTGTTGTAACTAACGAGAAGAATGAGGTTATTCCCACTCGTACGGTTACAGGATGGAGAGTTTGCATAGACTATTGCAAACTCAATGATGCCATAAGGAAAGATCACTTCCCTCTTCATTTCATCGACCAAATGCTTGAGAGATTATCTAGAAAAATGTTCTATTGTTTCCTGGACAGTTTCTCAGGTTATTTTCATATCCCTATTGCTCCCGGAGATCAAAAGAAGACGATATTCACCTGTCCATATGGCACATTGCTTATCGACGAATGCCCTTTGGATTGTGTAATGCTCTTGCTACATTTCAAAGATGCATTGTAGCAATTTTTCATGACATGATTGAACACTCATTGTAAGTTTTCATGAATGATATCTCTATCTTTGGAAACTCATTTTAGAAATGTCTTGAAAATCTGGAAAAGATATTAGTTAGATGTGAAGATTCTAACCTTGTTTTAAATTGGGAAAAGTGCCACTTCATGGTTACGGAAGGAGTAGTGTTAGGACACAAAATCTCTCGAGCAGGGCTTGAAGTCAATCAAGCCAAAGTCGACACTATTTCTAAACTTCCACATCCCATAACTGTGAAAGATATTATAAGTGTTCTAGCTCATACATGATTCTACCGTCGTTTCATCAAAGATTTCTCAAAAATCGCATGACCAATGACTCAACTTCTTCAGAAAGACGCTCAATTCGCATTTTCTGACGATTGCATTATGGCATTCAAATTGCTAAAGGAGAGGCTGGTAACCGCTCCAATCATGGTTTCCCCAGATTGGACGCTACTATTCGAACTCATGTGCGACGCAAGCGATTTTGTGGTAGGAGCCGTATTAGGACAGAGGAAGGACAAGTAATTTCACATAATTCATCATGCGAGCAAAACCCTAAATGACACACAAGAAAACCACACCACCACCAAACAAGAACTTCTTCCAGTAGTTTTCGCATTTGACAAATTCAGCTCATATCTAATCCTTTCAAAAACAATTGTTTACACCAATCATGCAGCCCTTCGTTATTTGTTCAACAGACAAGATGCAAAGCTGAGATTGATTCGTTGGATCCTTCTGCTTCAAGAATTTGACATCGAAATTCATGATAAGAAAGGAGCGGAAAATCTAGCGGCTGATCATCTCTTGCGTCTTGAGGATTGAAGTCCTTCACACACTAAGGAAGCCATAATAAATGACAATTTTCCTCACGAATTTCTTATGCACATTCAATCCTCAATCGATGAGCATCCTTGGTTCGCTGATTTTGCAAATTACTTAGCAAGCGGAATCCTTCTCAAAGGAATGACTTATCAGCAAAAAAGAAATTCTTTACTGATATCAAACATTACTATTGGGAGGACCCGTATCTGTTCAAAATTGGTGCATACCAACTCATTCGAATATGCGTGTACGGAAGTGAAGCAGAACAAATCCTAAGGCACTGTCATGAAGGACCCACAGGAGGACACCATGGAGCAACCTTAACAACCAAGAAAGTATTTGACTCTGGATTTTACTGGCCCATGATCTTCAAAGATGCTCACAACATGGTACGCACATGTGATGCATGTCAAAGAGCAACCAATATGTCAACATCAGACGAGATGCCTCAGAAACCAGTTCAAGTATGCGAGGTATTTGATATATGGTGTATTGATTTCATATGGCCATTTCCGGTGTCATTTGGCAATCGTTACATCTTGGTAGCAGTTGATTACGTTTCAAAATCGGCTAAAGCTCAAGGCCTACCTACTAATGATGCCAGAAATGTTGTCAAGTTCCTTAAGAAACTATTCTCTCGTTTTGATGCCCTCAAAGCTCTAATTAGTGACCGAGGAACTCATTTCGATAACAATATGATCGAACGACCAATGGCGCGTTATAGCGTTCACCATCACTATATAACTGCTTACCATCCACAAGCGAATGGGCAAGCCAAAGTCACTAACAAAGGAATCAAACAAATCCTTGAAAAAACTATATGTCAAAGCCACAAGGACTGGTCTACCAAGTTAGATGACACATTATGGGCTTTTCAAAAATACCCTATAAGACTTCTATGGGCACAACACCGTTCAAACTAGTCTATCGGAAGTCATGCCATCTACCGGTGGAACTACAACACAATGCTTTTTGGGCACTTAAAGCAGCAAACCTGGACCAAGACCTTGCACGAAAGAATCGATTCCTGAAAATTCACAAATTGGAGGAATTGAGAGAACAAGCGTATGAAAAAGCTAGGGTTTACAAGGAAAAGACAAGGAAATTCCACGACACTCGATTAAAGAACACAAAACAATTCATGTGGGAGAACGTGTCTTACTGTACAACTCTCATTCGTTTGTTTCCTGAAAAAATGAAATCACGTTGGTCTGGACCTTATACGATCAGAAACGTGTTTCTGAATAGCGCCATTGAAATTTATAACCATGAAGGTTTAAATTTCGAAATGAATGGTCATAATTTGAAACCGTACAACGATGGACCAACCAAGATTCCCTTGGAGGAATTACACCTCCACCCCGACGAAAACTAATTGTGGGTAAGGGTCGTGCCAAATACCCGAAACTTAAACACGACACCTGTACATAAATTTATCTTAATTTTTTTACATTTTTTAGGACTTCACAAGCATAAGCACGGGGTCGTGCCTCATGAAGCACGCCCCCCGTGTCACTGAAAAGTTTTTCCACGATCTCCGATGACGATTGTGGAACTTTGCAGGTCGAATTTCAAAAGAATTCTGACAAGCACGGGGCCGTGCCTAGCCAAGCACGCCCCGTGTTCCCTTTTCACGACCTGTATATAAATACCACACTTGTTCTATACTTTCATCACAGCCAATCCTATTTAAAAACGTCTGAAAAATGAAAGAATCAAGTCACGGAAGTTCCAACTAGAACCTTGCGAAGAAATCGCGTTCTGAAACGCGAGAGCCAACGAATCACGAATACTTCTTCAAGGTACATGAACTTATCAAGCAATTGACTGAAATGAACCTCGTTGCATCCCAACGCTGCGCTGAACCTATCCGAAAAGTTCAATAGATGGGCGAGGAACTTGTTTCTATTAATTGTTAGCTTGCGGAATTAAGCAACCACACTTTTCACTATCCATCCCGAACCCTCCACACGAAATGTGTAGAGGCTTCTTTTAGAAGCATTTCAGGATGTACTAAGTGCGCCTATGCGCGCTAAGGAGTCTGGTTTTGCTATTTAAGATTCTCGGCTTTTAATGTATCGTGTAACCATAGGACCGTAGGAAATGTAATTTTCAATTTGGCTTGTGTTATTTAACTCAAGACTATTTTCGTATCTTTTTTGATAATTTGGAAGTGATAAAACTTAACCAGGAAAATTATGTAATGCACAAAATAGAAAAACGAAACAACAAAAAACTGAAACCGAACAACATCACATGAGCACACCCCCGTGTCTAAGGAGGCACGCCCCTGTGCTTGACAAGGGATGACACCACCAGTTTCAGCCTTTTATCTTGTTCCACATCAATTTTGCATGTTTTAAACTGAGTTCATTGCCTGCAAAGTTCGTATCCACTCCATTTTCAACTTATTTTCCATTTTTCTTTCATCTTTTCAAGAGTATTTGATGAAGAGGATAGTATGCTAATTCCTATGATTATGATAGTCATTTACATGTAGTTAGGTGATTAGGTCTCTAAACAACCGAAATCCTAGCAATTACGTGTAAAGAGTTGTTCTTAAACATATTATGGAATGATGAATGCTTTTAACCTACTTGTTCATGTTTATTCTTGTAATAGATTAATGTTATTTAGTATGTTTAGTTAGTTCATTAGTTCATTTTTTGTTTTTATTTTTAATAAGACTATCTTCATAATTCGTGGTGAAATCTTTGTTAATCATGTTCAAGTTACAAGAATTCAGAAGTGGTATTAAACACTACATATATTTTTTGAGTATCTTGAATTATTACAAGTGATTAAAATGTTAAATGTACAATCTTTTATTTTAAAGCAAGAGAATGCTAAACCTTGCGTAGTCAAAGGTTTACAAACAAAACCACGCATGCTCGAGTCAAGATTTTATGCCTAACCATGTTAACCGCACCCCCACGTTTCACAAAACGCACCCCCGTGTTCAACAATTTTTCCTTGGATGATATATTTTTGCAGGATCGTTGAAGGGTGTAGAGTTACAACATAAACACAAAGAGGAGATTAACTAAATTTAATCA
Source organism: Flaveria trinervia (assembly GCA_025506515.1). Classification (NCBI taxonomy): domain Eukaryota; kingdom Viridiplantae; phylum Streptophyta; class Magnoliopsida; order Asterales; family Asteraceae; genus Flaveria; species Flaveria trinervia. The sequence continues at coordinate 50,714,413 of CM046451.1, forward strand.
AATAGTAAACTGGATTAACCAAGGTAAGACACTAAGAACACAAGTAATGTAAGAGATAGAACACAAAGAACACAAGTATATGGTTTTCAAGAATGCGGTATATTGCTTTCTCTATGCTCTATTACAAGTGTTACAAAGCATGATTCAAAGATACAAGAACATGAGATACTTATATTACATCCTACAGCTGGCTATGGTTTGAAAGCCAGCTAGATACAATTGACTAGACACAAAACAAAATCAATTGTAGAGTCAAAATGCAGATTGCCTTTCGACTAGTGACTATGACATGCCATAGCTCACATCCTTATCTATTACAAAAAGGATAAAGTAAATGAAGTAGAAAGTTGCAGACTCAAGACCTCAATGTACTGTTACCAAAAGCATAGACCTTTTCAAGAACTCATGTAAGTTGGTGACCTTACAGAGGTGCAACGGAAAGGTGTCCAGCTTTATGGAAAAGTACATCAGATAAAGCATGTGTTAAAAGTCTTCGGAAGAAATTTGTCTTCATAAGTTGAAGCTTCGGAAGACTTCATATTTGGCTTTGGAATATTTCACACTTAGAATATTTCTTTGGCATGTGTGAAATTTCCTAAGCATTCTTCTCCATAGTACTTGTGCAGCATGCAGGAAAGACATTGGATGTTTAGGTTGGATCAGCCTCTTCATTAATCTCTACAACTCCCCCTAGGCTGATACTACCAAAACACTTAGTAGACTTCAGATGTCAAAAGTCCTCATTAGGATGATCACCAATCCTTTCTTCATAAGGTGATCAGGATCCTTTAGACTATCAAAGTGTCTTTTCATATCAAAGAGGTCATGCAGAGGCAACTGAAACATATCTTGCCATGTGTAAATGTCTTTAGTGCCTTGATCTCTAATGACATGCCATCTTTCTGGATTTGTGGTGTATGTCCAAGGCAAGATGCGTCTTCCAGATGCTAGGGGAGCTGTTTGAATTGGAGTTGATGAAGCATCCTCTGGCTGCACAACCTCAAGATGTTCTAACTCATCATGGGGTTTAGAAGAGGGTGCACTCTTCTTCTTCTTTGGCTTTGGTTTAGAAGCCATCCTCTTCTTTCTCTTTATAGGTTTTAACTGAGAAGATTGGCTTGCAGTACCAGATTGATCTTTATTGTCTTTCTCAATTGGGACTTCCTCTCTCTCAGGCTCAGAAAGAGAGGGAGGTTGACCCTACTGGGGATCAGAAGATAAAGCTTGCTGAGTTTCAGCAGGAGGTCTAGGTTGTGTTTTCTCTGGTTGTTCAACCTTAACCTCCACTTCAAGTGGGGCTTGACTTGGAGTGGAGTGTAAGTCAATGATCTCTCCACTTTTGATCTTCTGCTTGATCACCCTAATATGCTCATCCATAGTGGATAGAGACATGGGACCAAGTCTCCTTCCGGAGAATCCGTATAGCTTCAAGAAGCTCATCATCCTCTGCGTATTAGTAGACTTCTTCATGCTCTTTTGGATGATAGCTCTTCATTTTGCAGCTTCTTCCCTTAGGTTCTTCTTAGTTGTCTTTCTGTCCTTGATTATATCAAGTTCAAGTTGTTTTAAGTACTCAAAGTCAACATAGTCATAGGACAAGGGATGGAGTGCATCTGCCTGATAGAAGCCTGTGGCACTCTGGTAGTTGATCATCTTGATCCTCTCTTCTTCTTTGTCTACCTAAGGTTCTTGTTGAACCACATCTTCTTGTGCAGGACTTTCCTGAACTGGGGAGAGGGTAGGCATATCCTTGTATAGTCTTTTCTTCTTCTCTCTTCTTTGACTTGTACTAGAAGCTCTACATCTTCTGCCTCCTTCTTCTCCTTTGACCTTTCCAGATCAACCAGTTCATTCAACTCTTCTAAGGGGAAAGAGATGACACTGTCTATGTCATAGTTCCTTGTCTGCAGGTAATTATCTTGACTTCCCTTAACTCATCATTCTGAGTATTTGGTCTAGGGGAAGCCCTAATAACAGACTCCATGAGTCTTGAAGACTTAGCAGAGGAACTTTCTCCCCACAGCCTTATTTTCCTCTCTCTCTCTCTCTCCTCCTCAATCTCCTCAGATGTCATCTTTCTTTTCCCTTTGTCACTCACAGTCCTTTGTGACTCAGCGTGGAGAGAGCTTTGGCCTTCATTGCTTGCTGCAATATCTAAGCTCTGGTCAGAGAGAGGTTGAGAAGCACCTTAACCAGCAGGTGCCTCAATAGGAGTGTGGATCTCTACAGTAGTGAATGATGATGAGACAGGGGTCTCAAGTTATGCCACTAGGCTTTCAGTCAAGGTTTCCCCTATGAAACTAATCTTAGGGTCTGCCTCAACATCCAGTTGATCGATGGCATTGCCTGATTCCCTAAGTCTCCTTCAAACAGACTCTGTATGAAGGAGTCTGTGTAGTCCACATCAATGTGAACTTGAGGAGGTTGCTGAGAATGCATAATTGCAAGTGAGGATGGTGGGTACTCAATGTCCACTCTCTCTGAAGAACTCCCAGGTTCTATAACTATGATGACTTTCTCCCCTTTTTTGGTAGCATCACCAACTTGCATAGGTGAGCTGGAAGATAGGTCAATCACATCCACAGGTTCTTGTGTTCCTGGTTGAGCTCTTCTTAAGGGTCTCCCAGCTAGTTTTTTGTTAGGATATGAAATCTCAAGTTGCTGATCATTGATCCTGCTATGTAAGGTAGTCACCTGAGATTCAAGGTGACTGACCTTTGAGACTAAATAGGTTCATGTTTTAGTCAGTTTGTGCACCTTTAGTCTCAGATTCCCCTCATCTTCATCACAAGACTCATTGGGGGATGAGATGATTGGACCAAAGTCTTCTCTCTCACCACCAGCTTCAGGTTCTTGGTTGCTAGTTTTCCTCTGCTCACTGGCAATCTCGGTTGAGATGTCAGTGGGTTGAGTTGCCATGGTTGAGGTCTTAATGATGTAATCACTTTCAGAACTGAGAGCCTCTTCTATATGGACATCCTGAACAGGTTCAGAAGTGTCCACCACAGTTGTAGGTGACTGGTGTGGGATAGATATAGGAGACTCAGAAGCATTCATCTCTCTTTGAGTAGGGGTAAAGATGAGAGACTCATTATACTCACCAAAACCTAGATCTTCATCAGTATAGAAGTCAAGGTGGGGATATGGTTAGTTGAGATCTATAGGCTGGGGATGGTAACTGGCCCCTGAAGGTTGATCACTTGAGTGTTGAGACTCAGAGTGATGGCTTAAGGCAGTTGGGCTACTAAGCTCATCAGGCTGAGCATGAGGAACCTCAACACTGATTCTTGAAGAGATGGGAGTGGTTTGCTCCTCAGGAGAAGTGGGAGCTCTACTGTCCACTTCTTCCTATATGGGTGAGTATATGGGGGCCACCATAGACTGAATAGCCTGAGCAGGGGTTCGTGTGGATTTTCTTTGGTAAGTTATGGTGATTTGAGGCTGTGTGGGTGGTTGGGACGTAGCAGGTGTGGGCTCACACTAGCTTGTGCTGCTAGGTTGTCACCATGAGCAATGAGCTCTAACATTTTTGGGAAAAGGGTTGTTTCTACCCCAGAGAAGGCAACAGTGGGCTTTCTCAGTATTTTAAAGATGTCGGGCTTCATCTGTCCCAATTTAAGAATGTCACCTGTTTCCCTCAATTGTGAGCCCATTTCACAGTGAAGAATGTACTGGACATATCTACGAAACATGTAATATTCTAAGGAGTCTAAATTAGCAAGTAAATTTGTATAAACAAACTGAGAATATCTGAATTTGACCCCCTGAACCATTCCATGGATTATGAAGGAGAGATCCTCAAGAATCTGGTCCCATCCACCATGCTTGTTTGATAAGCTGTGGATGACCAAATGGAGCAAGAATCTCCACTGGGATGAGACCTTCCCATTCCTAAGGTCTTTACAGAGAAATCTCCTTCATATCCCATCTGCTCAAAGGAATGATTGACAGCTTCCTTTGGGAAGAACACCTCACCTTCTTCATCATCCAGCTGAAGACACCTATTGATGATGGCCGGAGTGATGAAGATTGTTCTCCCCTGCACTGTGGCAGACAGTGCCTTCTCCCCGTCCATAATGACCTCTTGGCAGGTCTTGCAGAAATCTAGCAGTTGATCCTCATAGAGAGGAGGATCAATGGTTAGGGAGGTGAAGTAGTTTGATAAAGCTAAGAAACGACAAACCTCTGAGAAATGACGATATTTCTCAGAGCTTAACAGAGCAACCTGATTGTGTTGCCTGTGTAGCTGCATGGTAAAGTTGGGATCATTTCAGTGAGCAAGGTTGGCCATTTTGAGGTTGCTTAAAGATGATGAAAGAAGGAAGAAAGAAAATTCAGAGAGAAATTTAGGTTTTTAGGTCTGGAGGAAGAACAGATGATAGAAAGAGGGGGAAACCGTTGGGTTTATATGTGAGAGGGATTTCAGATAAAATTAATGAAAGAGGATAAATTTTGAAATCCGGATGTCGGTCCCACCTCTGAAAAAGTAGTTTACTTTTGCACAAAAAGTAGTTTTCTTGGAAGTCAAAAAGCTTCCGAAAGTTAATTATCTTCGGAAATTTTAATTTAAAAAGCTTCCGAAGCTAAAATAACTTCGGAAGAATTTCCTGAGAGTTTTGAGAATTTTGCTTCGGAAGAGAAATTAAAACTTGAGTGCTTTGTATATAAAACAAAAAAGCTTCCGAGAGTTAATTTTGCTTCGGAAGTAAATGGTCCTTGAAAATAAGTAATTGTCTGATACAAGTATTTAAGCTTCGGAAGATAAATCTGAGAACTCTTCCAAAGGTAAAATTTTCAGACAGTTATTTATTTTGAAGGCATGATTTGCTTCCGAAGTTAAAAGCATAACTTCTGAAGTATTAGAAATTTTCAAAAATCTAAGGAAAGTCTTCAAAAAGAAATTTTCATCCAAAGAAAAACGTGAGCTTATGAAAGTGATGAACTAGACAACTTAGGACACACATATTTTAAGAAATAATATGAATTAGTTATAAGAAAAACCTACTCAAAGTTAATCATCCCAATAGCTGATATAAGATATTTAAATCTCTGTTCATCAAAAGCCTTTGTAAACAGATCAGTATATTGTTCATCTATGTGAACTTTGACTAGTTTAATTAATCCTTTTTCATAGTTATCTCTTATTAAATGATACCTGATATTGATGTGCTTTGTCCTTGAGTGCTGCACATGGTTCTCTGTGATTGAGATAACACTATTGTTGTCTATGTGAATGGGAGTCTCCTTGAAGTTTAACCCATAGTCCAGCATCTGATTTTGAATCCAAAGCACTTGAGCACAGCAGCTTGCAACAGCAATGTATTTAGCTTCGGCAGTTGATGTAGAGACACATGATTGTTTCTTGCATTGCCATGTGACAACCCTTCCACCAAGGAACTGACATCCCCCAGATGTAGACTTTGCAGTCATGTTGCAACCACCATAATCACTATCTGTATAAGCATACATATTAAAGTCAGAATTCTTAAGGTACCACAAACCAAGTGTTGATGCACCTTTGAGGTATCTTCGAATCCTCTTGACAGTGATGAGGTGAGACATCTTAGGGTTCGCTTGATATCTAGCACAGATGCATGTAGCAAACATGATATTAGGCCTACTAGCAGTAAGATACATAAGAGACCCAATCATATCCTTGTATAAGTGCTCATCTACACACTCCCCCTAAAGATCATGCCCAAGGGAGTGGTTTCTAGCTATGGGTGTCTTAGCAATCTTACAATGAGTCATGTTGAATCTCTTGAATATGTCTTGAACATACCTTTACTGACTTATGAAGATGCCATCTTCAACTTGCTTCACTTGAATTCCTAGAAAGAAATTGAGTTCCCCCATGGCACTCATTTCAAATCTGTCTTTAATCAGCTTCTCAAAGTCTTTACAGAGCTTTGGATCAGTTGAACCAAAGATGATGTCATTCACATACACTTGAACTAGTAGTATGTCATTTCCCTGTCCTTTGATGAAGAGAGTTCCATCTATAGTACCTCTCTTGTATCCATGTTTACAAAGATACTACAGTGTCTCATACCATTTCCTGGGTGCCTGATGCAGCCCATAGAGAGCTTTGTCAAGCTTACAAACATAATCAGGATGATCAGGGTCTACAAAACCAGGTGGCTGTTTGACATATACTTCTTCATCAATCACTCCATACAAAAAGGCACACTTCACATCAAGCTAAAAGACCTTGAATTTCTTAGATGCAGTAAATGCCAGGAATATCCTAACAATTCTAATCTTGCTACTGGAGCAAAGACATCAGTGTAGTTAATCCCTTCTTCTTGTGTGTATCCTTGAGCAACAAGTCTAGCTTTGTTCTTCATGATGATGCCTCTATCATCTTTCTTGTTCCTAAACACCCGTTTGGTTCCAATGGTAGTCTTCCTACAAGGAAGAGGACAAAGGTTCCAAACTTTTTGCCTTTTCAATTGAAGCAGCCCTTGATGCATAGCTTCAACCCAACTTTCGTACTTTAGAGCCTCATCAACTTTCCTTGGCTCTATCTAGGATAGGAAACAAGAGTGAAGACAAACATTTGCTTCATGGGTTTGTCCTCTTGTTCTTACCCTTGAGACAACATCTCCAATGATGTTTGTGGTAGGGTGTGGATCCTAAGCTGAGGGATCACAGCAAGTTGCTGAGAAAGATCTAAATTAGAGAAATTTAGATCTGGCATAGATGTTTCTCCCACCATATCAGAACACTTTTCAAGAGAGACTAGATCCAAGCAGTGTGTGACATAATTGATGTTCTCATCTATGGTGTGGTTAGTGGCATCAAGAAATTCTTCATCACTGTCACCACCACCATTGGTGTCTTCTACATTTGAGGTGTTCATATTTGGTTGTGGAGCCTGTGAGCTAGAATTTGAAGGCACCCTAGATGTATCAGCCGAGTTTGTCATTGTAGTGCTGACATAAACCTCATTTGCAGAAGTAGTTCCAACTGGAGCTAAAGATGTATGACTTGAATATCTTCATAGCTCAAATCATGGATCAGAATCACCTGTATTTAAATTTTCAGCAGATCCTGAAATATTCTCACAAGATTTGTTAAAACAATTGGTAACTAAATCAAGATCAAATAACCAATCCGGACCAGAACCACAACACAGGGTGTGTGTTCATTGAAAGTCACATTGGCTGACTCCTCAACAACTCTAGTTCTGAGATTGTATACTCTATAAGCCTTAGCTTGAGAAGAGTATCCAATAAAGAGTCCATCATCTGATTTCTCAGCAAACTTGGCAATTTGATCTTTGGTATTCAAGATGGTGCAAAGACAATGACCTGAGAAAACCAATGAAAGGTTTCCACTTGTGCCAAAGTTCATAAGAAGTCTTGCCATGAGTCTTAACTACTAAAACTCTGTTCTGCACATAGCAGCCATTGTTGACTGCCTCTGCCCAGAAGGTTATGGGTAGCTTAGAGTCAGACATCATGGTTCTTGCAACTTCAATCAGTGTCATGTTTCTCCTCTCAGCAACACCATTCTGCTAAGGAGTCTTGGGAGCACTGTATTGTCTGGTAATACCCTTTTCATCATAGAATGTATCAAGGATTTGGTTCTTAAATTCAGTTCCTTGATCACATCTTATGATCTTGACCTTGTGATCAGATTGATTCTCAATCTTTAAGATGAAATTCTTTAGAATCTCTGGATTCTCATCCTTAGTTCTAAGGAAGAAAACCCAGGTGAATCTTGTAAAGTCATTAGTGATCACTAAACAGTAAGAGGTCCTTCTTAAGCTCATTACACTAGTGGGGCCAAAGAGATCCATATGTAACAAGTGTAGAGGTGTAGTGATGGACTTCCTTTCCTTAGGCTTGTGACATACCTTATGGTGCTTCCCTTTGAGGCATGCAACACAATGGTCATCACTTGTAAACTCTTTCTTTGGTATTCCAGTTACTAAATCATTTTTAAGTAATCTGTTCATGTTCTTAAAGTTTACATGGCACATTCTTTTGTGCCATAGGAAAGACTCATCACTATTAGGTTTAGACAGAAAGAATAAAACTTCTCTAGAGAGAGATGTTTCTTGAAAATCCATCTTGTACATGTTCCATTTCCTGGGGGCTCTAAGCAGGATATGCTCATGACGAATGACCACACCAAGCTTGAGAACAATACACTCATGCTCAGTAAAGAGCATGTTATGACTCTGATCACAAAATTGAGATACACTTAGAAGATTGTACCCAAGCTCTTTGACAAAATTTACTTTATCAATGCTGAGCTTACCATTTGTGACCTTGCCCCTTCCAGAAATGTAACCACCTTCATCTCCTCCAAAGGCAATTGGTCATCCATCAATTCTTTCAAAGATCTGGAGTAGTGACCTATTGCGTGTCATGTGCCTGGAACAGCCACTATCAATGATCTAGACATTTTTGTTTGTCTTTAGCTGTCCCTGCACAAAGAAAATAATTAGTTACATTTGGAAACCCAAGCCTTGCTTGTCTTGGGCTCATTAACAGAAGGTAATTCAACAGTAATAGATCCTATGGTTGTAGTAAGAGGATCTTCAGCTATTGTTGATGGAGAATTCTCAGTCACTTGGTCTTTCTTAGACTTCCACACCACCTTTGGAGTCTTGGCCTTGACCTTCAAAACATCAGAAGCTTTTGGAACTTCGGATGTTTTGATGACTGAACCTTCGGAAGATTCTACAGACACTGCAGCAGACTTTAGTGCTTCGGGAGAACTCCTTTCTTCCGAGACCAACTTCTCTTCCATTGGTAATTTTCCACTTCCCTTCTTCTTAGACTTGGAGCTTCCGAAGGAAACAGGTTTTCCTTCCTAAGCTTGAATCTTCTTAGAACTCTTTGAAGTCTTTGTATTGGTCATATGGATAGTACCTTTAGGATTTTATGGACAATCCTTAGCAATGTGAGAGGTACTTTCACACATGACACACATCATTTTCTTCTTCACAAGAGTGTTTTGCTAGGAACAAGACTTCCTTTGGTCACATCCCTTATTCAGCTTCATCTTTGCAGATACTGAGATAGTTCCTTTGGGCTGGGAACTGTTCTTGGATTTTGATGGTCGAGGCTGTGCAGCAATGGTACACAACAGATCAGTCTCTTACTTGTTACTGAGATGAGTTGAACAAGAACTGGAACTCTTAGCAGAAGAGTTTTGGTTGATGTGTTCAGTCCCTACAACTTTAAACCTTGTAGAGATGAAAACTTGTTTCTGCTTAGAGTCAAAAGTAGCCTTGATCTCTGGAGCCTCCCTTGCCTTTCTTTTGCTTTTTCTGATCAAGTTCTTTATCATGGACTTGGTCACCATAGTCTTCTTCTTCTACTGAGAAGGAGTAGTGGCCCTTCTTAGAATCCTCCTCTTCACTCTTCTTAGAGGAATTCTTCACAATCTCTTCTTCATCCTCTTCACTTATAGGATCTATGACAAGAAGTTAATCTTCACAAGTTCCACACCTAGGAGATCTTACAGACAAGATTGTGTGTGGAGGAGCTATCTCATTGGATCCCAGTCCCTGCCTGTTTTGATAGCATACTTTGTTGTGCAGGGATGAGGATATCATGTTCTTGAAGGTCTCTTCTTCAAAAACACTCTTTTATGCCATTTCTTTGCTAATCACAAGCTCAGCTTGGCACTCAGTTAACTTGGTTATGAGATCTTTGATTTGAGACCTAAAATCTAGGTGTTCATGTTTTAGAACTGAAATGGTTTTCTCAACGTCCTCTATCTTCAGTTTATAATCATTTTCAGACTTTCTAAAATCAGATTTTAAAATGTTCAAGGACTCAAGGTTAGATCTCATATCCAGGTTATAGGACCTGTATCTATTAACTTTAGCAATGCATTCAGGAGTACAGAGATGTTCCAATACCTTGGCTTCATCATGATTTCCATCAATGCTTGGTTAGGAGAAGCATCTTCCACCTGAAAGCTCCAGTCAAAGCCTCCTTCTTCAACAACATGGTTAGGAGAAGCATCTTCCACCTGAAAGCTCTAGTCAAAGCCTCCTTCTTCAACAGCAATAGCAGCCTGCTGCTTTGACTTCTCATTCTAGAGAGCCTTGTCAGTGTAGTTTGGTCTAGACTGTGTTTGGCCACCATTTGTTTTAGGTGCCTTACACTCTCTGGCAAAGTGGCCCATCAAGTTGCAGTTGTAAAACTTGACTTTGCCTTTGTCCAGGCCAAACTTTCCACTAGTTGCATTGCTTGGAAACTTCCTTCTAGTCCTCTTGTAAAACTTCTTGGCTCTGTGAGTGAGAAGAGCCATCTGCTAGACTATTTCCATGTATTCTAGATCATCTGGATGAATATTGTCCAGGTCTTCAAGAGTGAAAAGAGAGTTGCCACAGCTTTCATCAGAAGACATAAAAGCTTGAGAAGAGTTTGTCTCTTGGAATGGGCTTCCTTGAGTGTAGTTTTCTCTTGGTGTCTCTAGGAAGGTGATGATAGGACGCTTTGGTGAGTTATCAGTGTAGCATATGAGCTGATGTTTAGGTTCTATACTATCCCTTTCAACCACATGTTGGGCTGAACCCATTTGATTATTGGAGTTTCCAGTTGAACCTTGCATGTTCATCTCCATCTGGTAGCCACTGAGAATCCCATATAACTCTGTCAGAGTAAGAGTTTTGAGATTTTCAGTTCTGTTAATCACCACACAGTAGTGTGTCCATTGCCTAGGAAGTGAGGACATGAACTTCCTTACAATGTCTCACCAGAATCATGGTTTCACCTGTTTTGAAGGTGAAGTTTTCAAACTACTGCTTCAGGGGATCCTACTTGTTCTCCTTGGCTTTAGAGGAACCCTCATACATCAGTTTTAGTGCATCCCATAGCTGCTTGGCTGTTTTGCACTTCTTGTTACCTCTGTACACAGAGTTTGGAAGGACAGTTTGAAGGGATGTAATGGCTTTTCTGTCAATCTCTACTCTCTTCCTAACTTTATCAGATTAGTTAGCCGCATATTGGGGATCATACCAGCACCAGTAGCAGAAGGAGTGCTAGGTATGAAAGGTCCATTCTTAATAGACTCCCACATTCTTGAATCAATAGACCTGATGAACCTTCCATTCTTGAATCAAGGGACTTGTTCATGGTTCTAGTTTCCATATCAGTCTTGGAAATGGCTGCCATTTGAAAAGTTTAGTATTTGTGTGTGTGAGGGATCTTAAAATGGCGAGATCTTATATCAAGAGCCTGAAATGCTCTGATACCAAATACAGGATCGTTGAAGGGTGTAGAGTTACAACACAAACACAAAGAGGAGATTAACTAAACTTAATCAAACAGTACACTGGATTAACCAAGGTAAGCACTAAGAACATAAGTAATGTAAGAGACAGAACACAAAGAACACAAGTATATGGTTTTCAAGAATGCAGTATATTGCTTTCTTTATGCTCTATTACAAGTGTTACAAAGCATGATTCTATGATACAAGAACATGAGATACTTATACTACATCCTACAGCCGACTATACTTTGAAAGCCAGTTGGATATAATTGAGTAGACATAAAACAAAATCAATTGTATAATCAAAAGGCAAATTGCCTTTTGAATAGTGACTATGACATGCCATAGCTAACATCCTTATCTATTACAAAAAGGATAAAGTACATGAAGTAGAAAGTTGCAGACTCAAGACCTCAATGTACAGTTACCAAAAGCATGGACCTTTTCACCAACTCATGTATGTTGGTGACCTTACAGAGGTGCAGCGGAAAGGTGTCCAGCTTTATGGAAAAGTACATCAGGTAAATCATGTGTTAAAAGTCTTCAGAAGAAATCTATCTTCATAAGTTTAAGCTTCGGAAGACTTTGTCTCTGAGGCTTCGGAAGACTTCATATTTCGCTTTAGAAGATATTGGTCTTGGCTTCAGAAGATTTCACACTTAGATTATTTCTGTTGCATGTGTGAATCTTCCTAAGCATTCTTCATCATAGTTCTTGTGCAACATGCAAGAAAGACATTGGATGTTTAGGTTGCATCAGCCTCTTTATTAATCTCTACAATTTTCAACTATTTTTGAACATGAGTTGAATCATTATTCACTAGGTTAGTAAGATTGAGATTCTTACTATGATCGAATATGGTAATCAAGTCAATGATTGAGTGGCAGAAACAAACAATCAAAGAACATTCAGTGCAAGAATTATACTCATAAATTCTTTTGTATGTATTAATGAAAGTGATTAATTACAAAGAATAAAAGACACAAAATATTCTCTATGTCTATCATCCGTCACCTCATGTATAAGGTTTTCTATTCTATTTATAGGAAGACAAGATACCTTTTACAAAATGACTAAACTACCCATGACCTATTACATCAAAACTACTCTAAGTCTTGATCTGCATCTTTGCTTGTTCATCTGTATTGACAAATGCGGATGAGTTAACTTGATCAGCATTTCTCCACTTGATCATCTGCATTAGTATGTTGGTCATCCGTATTGGTTAATGCGGATGAACAAATACCTATGTGCATTTGTTCGGTCATCCATATTTGTCAAATGCGGATGAGCAAAGTCTTGTCCGCATTGATTCTTGGTCTTCCGCATTTGTCAATGCGGAAGAACAAATACTTGTCCGTATTTGTTTTATGTCTTCGGCATTGACAGCTGCGGAAACTATACTTGGTTTTTTCTTGAGCGGGATCTTCATCCGCATTTCTTCTTGGAATTATGGGGTTCTAACAAAGCAATCATCAAATCACCCATTGAAATGACATGTATGATCCTTTCAGGGTGCAACAATACTCCTCCTAAGGATTATACAGACCATGTTCCTTATTTTTGGGAGGTGATTGATGTTGTGATGATTCTGCTGGGTCTTATGGAGGTAGTAAAAATGCTTCTTTAGTTGGATCCAGAATGACTTTAATCATGTTGACAAAATATGTAGCTTCTGACATTCTTTCTCTACTTAGCACATGTATTTTCAGTTTGCTCATGTTGCAGATGGCTTCTATTGGTAACTTCTTCAAAGAAATAGGTTCCTAAAAGATACAATAGATAGACCATCTCTGTGGATTAGTAAACTCCCACCCACTTCTACCTCCAGTTTAACAATGTTGCCAAGTTGCAATGGAGTCTTCTTTTTTTTTCATTTTTGTCTCTATTTGCATTAATACGATCATAAGCCAACTTCAGCAACTTGACGCACTTTAGGAAGAAATGCAAGTCTTGTTCTCCCAGTTTATTGTTTATTTCCCAGAAGTGTCGGGTATATATGTAGTGAGTTTGGGATTCATCAAGCAAACTTACTTCATATCCATTAAATAGTCTTATTTCAGCACCCTCCTTTCCTCCCCATTTTCTTTCAATCACCATCTCATAAGATTTTTCATCATAGTTCACATTAGAGATGGGTGTAGAGTAATGAGTACCAGACACTATTTTTCTCTTTAAAGATTCTGTTGGTTACACATTCAACTTAGGAAACACAACTTCTTCTGCTTGCTTTGTCTTCTTCTTCTCAAGGGAATTAATAAATGACCTATCTTTCCTCATGCATATTGCCTTTAATGATTTGAAATTGTCATTTCTTTTGAATATTCTGAGTGTGTTTTCAAATTCATATCCCCTGAACATAGCAGAGTGATTGATCAATTCTAGTTGAGCTAGTTCTTTAGATCATGGATCTCCAGGGCATTTACAATAGCAAAGTACTCTGTATAGAATTGGACCAGCCTAGAGATCTTTTTAACTATAAACATATTCCAAGTGCTATCATACTTCCATGCAATTATTTTCTAATCTACTTTGCATTTTGGAGTTGACACACCTCTAATTAACTCAGCAGTAGTTAAACCTACTTGTAGTTTAACTGTGAGGGTTCTGCAAACCATTTAGGGTATTTGTGGAGTATAGGGGCCAACAATTCTTGATCTATTTGTTTTAGCAGCATGCCTTCAGCAGTTACTCTTGATCTTGGCCTTTTGCTTATGATTTCTTCTTCGAGGTGCTTGAGTCTATCTTTCTTTTCATAATCATTTGGAGAGTTGTAGCCCTTAATGAGTTTGTTTTCATATTTCCAAGCTTCCTTCTTGCGAAGCCTTGGATTGAGAGATAATCCTTCATTTCCTTATCTGACATGCTGTAAGGATCATGAAATAGTGGTTTAGGTGTTGAGGTGATTTCTTCATAGCAGACAATTTTGGCACAGGAACCTTTCTGGTGAATGATCTTTCATACTCAGTTTCAAAGGTTGGATCTAGCAGTTTATTGACCTTTTCTTCTACTTTGTTCATTCCTTCATATGTCATACCAAAGACTACATCTAGATCATACCCGTGATTGATCAAAAACATTGCTTTTATCATCAGGTCATCAGTTTGAGCTTTTAACTCCATTTCCTCTACTGGTTGTTCTGTTTTCATAGGACTGTCCATATGAACATCCTTTTCAGCATCATAACCTCCAGCTATCTCTCCTTCTTCTAGGTCAATAGTAACAACTTGTTTCTTTAATTGAGCTTCCGCCTGCTCATGTTCTTCAAGAAATTCAGCTATAGCAGTCAAGCTTCTAGGGTATCTTTCTTATTTTTCTTCACACTCTCTTGTTCAACCATTGGTCTTTTTCCCTTAGCGTTCTTAGCTAGATATTTCCTCTTCCTGGAGTATGTTTGAAGTTGTGGACTAGTAGAGTGACTGGCTTTTAGTAAAAGTGATATTGTTACTGAGAATCGAATATGATAATCAAGTCAACGATTGAGTGGCGGAAACAAACAATCGACGAACATCAAGCAAGAAAAATTACTCATAAATTCTGTTTGTATTGATATATGATATGTTAGGATCAGAGATCTATGTTTGATTGATTAAAGAGTATAGCAGCGGAAATCGAGCAATGAATTAGTCAATTCATAAGAACAAAACGATATTCAATGAAGAACAAAGACGGTTATAGAGAGAGAATTTCTGCAAATATATTTCATTCAATATTCGCTTTCGTGGTAACAGAATGTCACACTTACAATTAGGTCGACACCTCTTATATAAGAGATGTGACGTCTGTTGATGTCACTTGATAGTGACATCTAACAGATTTATTACAACTGAAACACAACTACTGAAGATGTCAAAACAGCTGACATCTCCTTACAAAAATGCTAAGTGTTATCAGTTGTTATAACTACTGAAAAACATAAAACTACTGAAACTACAACGACTGAAGAATAAGATCTTCAGTCGTTTTACAAAACTACTGAAAGTAAAAATATAAAACTACTGATATCACAACTACTGAAGAAGTACTCTTCAGCAGTTGTGACAAACTACTGAAACTTCAGTACTTGATCTTCAAACTTGAACTTCAGACGTTTCATCAGCTGATGACTTCAGTAGATATCATCAGCTGATGTCTTCAGTCTTTGTCTTCAGACTTTGTACATCAGTTGTTGATCTTCAGCACTTGTAAACTCTTCAGCTGTTGTACTTCAGTACTTTGAACTTCAGCTTCAGCACTTGTGTTCTTCAGCTATTGTACTTCAGCACTTTAGTTCTTCAGCTGTTGACGTCTTCAGCACTTGAGTTCTTCAGCTGTTGAAGTCTTTCAGCACTTGTCAAACTGCTGATGAAGCTTTCAGCAGTTGTTGTGATACCATGTGGGACTTAGAGGTTTTCTGATCTTGGCTCATTGGTTCTTTTGGTCCAACAAACTCCCCCTGAACCAATGCAGCCAAAACCTCTAATTTATTTATTATCCCACTTATTGTTGGCAAAAGGTTGGTCTTTTTCCTTCTTGATCAGTAGAGAAGATGACCCATATAAGCTCCGGCCTGGGAAGAAGTCTCTGATATTTGTTTGGCAAGATATGAATGGGAACTCTGTTTTGGGGAACTGGACACAGAGTTGTTATCCCATTCATGAGATCTACTTCCCGTGTATGAGCCTGTAGGATTCTCTGGTGTAGGCTCTGAGAAACATGATTTGTTCTTCCATGGTCAGGTTCTCGGCTTCACCATCAAACAATCCTTCTTGCCCATACAACTCTGAGATGTACTTGGCCTGTTTGCCATTTTTGAGCTCAACTGTTGTAATTTGTCTATATGCGAACTCATCAGGATGATTCCCTTCGAGTAACAGACTGAGCTCATTCTGTTTGAAGTTCTCAAGCCTCTTGTAGACTAGCCCCTTTTTAATAATTCTGTTCTCTAGCATCTTCTGGGGTGGTTGTTTAGTCTCGTAGGTTTTCTTGAAATCTTCGACAATCTCCCAGGGTGATACTACAAGGGCCACTGTGATCTCTTCATCTACGATCCTCTTGACTTGACCCTTGTATCTCGAAGGAATGTCTTTCTTTACAATCCTGTGAGCCACCCTCGGATCAGGCCATACTCTCACCCTTTCCTTCTGATATTGAAATATGTTGGCGAGAGTGTACAATCTCAGAGCTTCTTTCTTCAAGCTGATAATTGATGAGGAGGCAGCATAGGTTTTGTCAATGCTTTTCAGCATTTCATCATCATGAAGCTTTTGCTGCTCCTCTTCTTCAATTTTTACTCTCACAACATCCATCTGTGAGGTGGGAGTGATGGGCATAGGTTTGGCTTTCGCCAGTGTTAGGACTGCAGACAGAGGCATCCTATCTTCTTCCACATCATCCTCTTCTTCTTCTTCTTCTAGCCTCAACACCCTTCTCTTCTTCTTCTTAGGTGCATCATCGGCTGTTGGTTTAGATGGTGAGGGAGTTGGTTTGGTGGGTTGTGATTGTGGTTGTTGGATTTGGGCTTTGAGATTGGTTTGGAGATTTGAGGGGTAGCTGGTTTTGAGTGGGTGGAAGGGAAGGTTGTTCCAGCATTTGGTTTTGAGTTTAGCCTTTGTAAGTTTTGCCATTTCAAACCTTTTTCCAGCCCCAGCCTCATCAAGGGCTTCAATGATAATCCCCTTGTGGAATTGCTCAGACAGACAGATTCTGGTGGCTATAGCCAGAATACTGTCTCCGGTCCACGCGCGAATCTTCATCAAAGATCTTCCTAAGTATTTGGCAATAAAGCGGATCATGATCTCCAATCTCTCCTTTTCAAGTGCATCATACCCAACCCATCGGGTTTGAATCTCCTCCACTTCCAACTTCCTGATTTCACTATCTAATGTGGTTGTATCAAAACTTTGCCTGAAGAGTTGCTCAATGATTTTATCCATGGATCGGCTGTGTGTATCATCAGCATCTTTTACCAGCTCTTCAAGGATTTTTCTTCAGCAGTAGGTTGATCATCAGCACTTTTCTTTCGTTTATAGGTGATCAGTTGTTGCTTTTCTTTTTCCACCTCATGGGCTTGCTCTTGGGCCTTCTCATCCTCTGTTCTTTTCGTCTTCTTTTCTTTCACTGCAGTATTCTCCCCCTTTTTGGATGCATTGGTGGTAGGGGTTTGTATAGCAGAAACTGTCTTTTGCACAGCAGCATCAATCAATGGTTGTAAAGTTGAGGAAGCCTCTCATCAATGGCTTTAGTCACAATGTCAGTGATTATGGGTGTGATGAGAGGGAGGGAATTTTGAAGGACAGCAACTATTTGCTCAGGAGGGTTTTGTTCCTGAGAAATAGTGCCAGAAGCAGAGGCAGGTGGCTGAGTTGTTGGGAGTGGCTCAGTGTTTGGGGAACCTTCAACTGAAGGTGCCATCTGTGGGTTGGTGGAGGCAGATGGTCTTTCTCCTTGAGAGAGTTGATCAAGTAGGTTTTGCAGCCTACTGACTTCCTCCTCAAGGATTGTGTTCTGGGCAAGAACATCATAGAAAAAGCCCAGGTCATCATCAGCAGAAGCTGAATCACCTTACCTCCTGCTTGGAGCAGGATGTACATGCACTGGGTGTAGACCAGTTGTAGCATGTGCCCCTTTGTCGTGGAACTGGGGACTTCTAGCCTCAGGACTATGTCCATCATCAGCTGTTGCCTCTAGTGAGGTCTTAGCAATGTTACCAGCCTCATTCTGATCATGTGCTGATGCAGAAGAGGTGGCAGCCTCACTAGATTCTAATCTAATCTACCTATCTACATCATGAGATAGAAGTTAAACCCCTATGCTATGGTTCTAATTGCACTTTGTCCTCCCCTCAATGGTAGAGTGTTCCAGTAGTAATTGGTATCTGGGGAGGGGGTGAGGAGTGCAATTGAGTCAGCACTTGTGCAACGAGCAATGTAGGGCCTTGGGGGGCGGTTGCATGGGGTGAAGGGATAGAAGCAGTGTGCACCTGGGGAGGAGGTGCTCTTCAATGAGCGTTATGGCTGAAGAGTCCTGATGATACACTAGGGGGTTATAACCAGTGGATATATCCTGTTTGTTGTTGCAGGGGCATCCTCAAGGGACTCATTTCCCTGAACCGTTTTGGTTTCTTTTTGGTGGGTTTGGTGGGGACTTTTATTGGAGGTGGTGGCTGTGGTTCCAGCTGCGTGGGTTTGCGCAGCTGGCAGCCAATTGAGTGTGTGGTCAGAGTTGTGTCGGGAGTATACTTCAGGCAGAACGCCGTAGCAGGGACTCCCAGGCCAACAAGTCCCTCAGCTTGAAGCTGGTTTGTAATGATGCAATTATGAACCGGGATTAATATCCAACGGTTAGCAGTTTTTGACCATATCCTTGAGCCGGAAAGTATTATTTCTAAAAATTTAAAGGCTGTTGCCAAGATAAATACATTACCTGCTGCCACTTCGTAGACATTTGATCCCAAGACGAAGTCTTAGGAGCCAAACAGAATTTTCCATGTGAAAAATTAGGCGTTCAGCGTCATGGAAAGTTTCTTCTTCCATTATATTGGAGGCACTAAGGTTGCCCTGATATCATGATGGGCAAGGTATAGATCATTGTGCCCTTGGGAATATCCACAGGAGAAATGGCATCATCCAGATGTAGACTTTTTGGCGAGTATTTCGGGAGTGAATGACCACTTCTTTGTTGTTGACGACCGACCGGATAGCTGTTTTTGTTTTCTCCCCAGTGGTGAAATGGTGACGTCATCCCAAAAATGTGTTTTGGGGATTCGGCATGTGGATGGGATTGAAGAAGAAATGCCGTTTTGTATTGTGACTGGACCATAAGATCGATCGTATCGAATTTAGCCCATACTGGCGATTTAGTAATACTACTGTTTGTCGCGGTTTGATTTGCATTGACGCCATTTAGAAGGAGAATTTTTGGAGAGGACGTTAGTGTAAGGATTCCTGAAGTCTGATGCAACCCAAAACTGCCTAAGTGTTTCAGCAACATGCACTAAGTACTGAAGTGAAGAATGCTTCGGAAGAATTACACAAAGCATTAGAAAATACTCTAAGTGTAATATCTTCCGAAGCCAAGACCAATATCTTCCGAAGCCTAACATGAAGTCTTCCGAAGCTTAAAGAGACAAAGTCTTCCGAAGCTTCAACCTATGAAGACAGATTTCTTCCGAAGACTTTTAGTACACATGCTTTATCTGATGTACTGTTCCATAAAGCACCTTTTCCGCTGCGTCTCTGATAAGTCACCAACTTACAAGAGTTGGTGAAAAGGTCCATGCTTTTGGTAACTGTACATTGAGGTCTTGAGTCTGAAACTTTCCACTTTATGTACTTTATCCTTTTTGTAATGTATAAGGATGTGAGCTATGGCATGTCATAGTCACAAGGTCAAAAGGCAGATATGCCTTTTGATCCTACAATTGATTTTGTTAGTGTCTAGTCAATTGTATCCAGCTGGCTTTCATAGTATAGCGGCTGTAGGTTGTAGTATAAGTATTCCAAGTTCTTGTATCTTTCTAATGCTTTGTAACACTTGTAAAAGAACTTGAGAAAGCAATATACTGCTCCCTTGAAAACTATACTCTCTTGTTCTGTCTCTTGCTTTACTTGTGTTCTCTGCATCACCTTTGGTTACCTAGTTCACTGTTTGATTAACGTTTAGTTAATCTTCTCATTGTGTTGTGTGTTGTAATTGTGTTCAAGCCTTGAACGATCCTGCAATTGGTATCAGAGCATTCAGGCTCGTGATATAAGATCTAACCATCTTAAGATCCCTCACACACACAAAAACTAAACTTTTTCAAATGGCTTCCATCTCAAAGACTGATATGGAGACTGGAACCATGAACAAATCCCCATTGATCACTCTTGATGACTTCGACACCTGGTGCATGAGGATGGAAGGCTTCATCAGGTCTCTTGACTCAAGAATGTGGGAATCTGTTGAATATGGACCTTTCATACCTAGCACCCCCTCTGCTACCGGTGCTGGTATGATTCCTAAAGATGTGGCCACTACTCAGATGAAGATAGGAAAAGAGTAGAGATTGACAGGAAGGCCATGACTGCTCTTCAGACTGCTATCCCAAACTCTGTGTACAGAGGTTTTAAGAAGTGCAAAACAGCTAAACAGCTGTGGGATGCACTGAAGCTGATGTATGAAGGCTCCTCTGAAGCCAAGGAGAACAAGAAAGATCTTCTGAAGCAGCAGTTTGAAAATTTCACCTTTAAAACAGGTGAAACCATGACCCAACAATACTTCAGGTATGTTGAGATTGTGGATACCCTTGTGGATGGAGGAGTTCCTCTTGAGAACAGAGACATTGTAAGGAAGTTCATGTCCTCACTTCCTAGGCAATGGACACACTATTGTGTGGTAATCAAGAGGACTGAGAACCTTAAAACTCTTACTCTGACAGAGTTATATGGGATTCTCAGTGGATACCAGATGGAGATGAACTTACAAGGTTCATCTGGCAACTCTAACAATCAAATGGGTTCAGCCCTTCATGTGGTTGAAAGGGACAGCATAGAACCCCAACATCATCTCCTATGCTACCCTGACAACTCACAAAAGGGTCCTTTCATCACCTTCCCGGAGACACCAAGGGAGAACTTTACTCAAGGAAGCCCATTCCAAGAGACAAGTTCTCTCAAGCCTTTGTGTCTGCAGATGAAAGCTGTGGAAATTATCTCTTCACTCTTGAAGACCTAGACTGTATCCATCCAGATGACCTGGAATACATGGAGATAGTTCAGCAGATGGCTCTTCTCACTCACAGAGCCAAGAAGTTCTACAAGAGGACAGGAAGAAAATTTCCAAGCAATGCTACCAGTGGTAAGTTTGGCCTGGATAAAAGCAAAGTTAAGTGTTACAATTGTAACCTTATGGGTCACTTCGCCAGGGAGTGTAAGGCACCCAGAGCAAATGGGGGTCAAACACAACTCAGACCAAACTTCACCAACAATACCCCTCAGGCTGAGAAGACAAAGCAACATGCTGCGGTTGCTGTTGAAGAGGGAGGATTTGACTGGAGTTTTCAGGTGGAGGATGCTTCTCCAAACCAAGCATTGATGGCTGATCATGATGAAGCCAAGGTATTAGAACATCTTTGCTCCCCTGAATGCATTGCTAAAGTAAATAGATACAGGTCCTACAACCTAGAGATGAGATCTGATCTTGAGTCATTAAACATATTAAAATCTGACTTTAGAAAGTCTGAAAATGATTACAAGTTAAAGATAGAAGACTTGGAGAAAACTATTTCAGTACTAAAACATGAACATACAGATTTTAGAACTCAGATCCAAGATCTCATCACTAAGTTGACTAAGTGCCAGGCTGAGCTTGTGATCAGCAAAGCCCTGGCAGAGAAAAGTGTTCTTGAAGAAGAGACCTTCAAGAACATGATATCCTCATCCCTACACAATAAGGTTTGTTATCAAAATAGACAGGGACTGGGATCAAATGAGATAGCTCCTCCACACACAATCTTGTCTGTAAGATCTCCTAGGTGTGGAACTTGTGAAGATGAGCTTCCTCTCATAGATCCAGTAAGTGAGGATGATGAAGAAGTGATAGTGAGGAATCCCTCTGAGAAGAGTGAAGAAGAGGATTCCTCCAAGGGCCACTATCCTTCTGAGGAGAAGAAATTAACTGTGATGACCAAGTCCAAGAGAAAGAACTTGATCAGGAAGAGCAAAAGGAAAGCAAAGAAGGCTCAAGAAATCAAGGCTACCTTTGATGCTAAGCAGAAACAAGTGTTCATCTCTGCAGGTTTCAAAGCAATAAGGACTGAAGACATCCACCAAAGCTCTTATCCAAGAGTTCTGGTTCATGTTCAAATCATCTCAGTACAAAGAAGAAGACTGAGCTGCTGTGTACCACTGCTGCACAGCCTGGACCATCAAATTCCAAGAACAGTTCACAGCCCAAGGGAACTGTATCTGAATCTACCAAGATGAAGGTGAAAAAGGGATGTGACCAAGGCCAGTCTTGCTCTCAAAAGGAGATTTCTTTGAAGAAGAAAATGCTGTGTGTTATGTGTGAAAGTACTTCTCATATTGCCAAGGATTGTCCATACAATCCTAAAAGTACTATCCACATGACCAATACAAAGACTTCAAAGAATCTCAAGAAGTCTCAAGCTTCGGAAGGAAAGTCTGTTTCCTTCGGAAGCTCCAAATCAAAGAAGAAGGTAAATGGAAAATTACCTTCGGAAGCAAAGTTGGTCTCGGAAGAAAGGAGTTCTTCCGAAGTACTAAAGTCTACTGCAGTGACTGTAGATTCTTCCGAAGTATCAGTCATTAAAACTTGTGAAGCTCCAAAAGCTTCTAAGGTTTTGAAGGTCAAGTCCAAGACTCCAAAGGTGGTGTGGAAGTCTAAGAAAGACCAAATGACTGAGGTTTCTCCATCAACAACAGCCGAAGATCCCCTCTGTACAACCATAGGATCTATTACTGTTGCATTACCTTCTATTACACTTACTGAACCCAAGACAAGTAAGGCTTGGGTTTCCAAATGTAACTAATCATTTTCTTTGTGCAGGAACAGCTCAAGACAAACAAGAATGTCTGGATAATTGACAGTGGCTGTTCCAGGCACATGACAGGCGATAGGTCTTTACTTCATAATTTTGAGAGAATTGATGGAGGACCAGTTGCTTTTGGAGGAAATGAAGGTGGTTACATTTATGGAAGGGGCAAGGTCACAAATGGTAAGCTCAGCATTGAGAAGGTAAACTTTGTTAAGGAGCTTGGGTACAATCTTCTGAGTGTATCTCAATTTTGTGATCAGAGTCATAACATGCTCTTCACTGAGCATGAGTGCATTGTTCTCAAACCTGGAGTGGTCATTCCTCATGAGCATATTCTGCTCAGAGCCCCCAGGAAAGGGAACATGTACAAGATGGATTTGCAAGAAACATCTCCCTCTGGAGAAGTTTCATGCTTTCTATCTAAAGCAAATAGTGATGAGTCTTTCCTATGGCATAAAAGAATGTGCCATGTAAACTTTAAGAATATGAATAAATTAATCAAACATGATCTGGTAACTGGAATGCCAAAGAAAGAGTTTACAAGTGATGATCATTGTGTTGCATGCCTGAAAGGGAAGCAACACAAGGTATCTCACAAGCCTAAGGAAAGAACTCCATCACTACTCCCCTACACTTATTACATATGGATCTCTTTGGCCCCACCAGTGTAATGAGTTTAGGAAGGACCTTATACTGTCTAGTGATCACAGATGATTTTACAAGATTCACTTGGGTTTTCTTTCTTAGAACTAAAGATGAGACTCCTGAGATTCTAAAGAATTTCATCTTAAAGATTGAGAATCAATGTGATCACAAGGTCAAAACCATAAGATGTGATCAAGGAACTGAATTCAAGAACCAAATCCTTGATACATTTTGTGATGAAAAGGGTATTACAAGACAATACAGTGCTCCCAGGACTCCTCAGCAAAACGGTTGCTGAGAGGAGAAACAGGACACTTATTGAAGCTGCAAGAACTATGTTGTCTGACTCTAAACTGCCTATCACCTTCTGGGCAGAGGCAGTTAATACTGCCTGCTATGTGCAAAACAGAGTCTTAGTAGTTAAGACACATGGTAAGACTCCTTATGAACTTTGGCACAAGAGGAAACCTTTCATTGGTTTTCTCAGGTCATTTGGATGTCCCTGCACCATCTTGAATACCAAAGATCAAGTTGCCAAGTTTGCTGAGAAATCAGACGATGGACACTTCATTGGATACTCTTCTCAAGCTAAAGCTTATAGAGTATACAATCTCAGAACTAGAATCATTGAGGAGTCAGCCAATGTGACTTTCAATGAGCACACTCCCAGTGTGGCTGGTTCTGGTCCGGATTGGCTATTTGATCTTGATTTAGTTACCAACTGTTTTAATAAATCTTGTGAGCATGTTTCAGGATCTGCAGAAAATTTAAATACAGGTGATCCTGATCCAAGATTTGAGCTTGGAAGACCTTCAGCTCCAGTTGAAACTACTTCAGCAAATGAGGTTTCTATCAGCACAACAATGACAAATCCAGCTGATACATCTGGCATGCCTTCAAATTCCAGTTCAGAGGCCTCTCAACCAGATAAAGACATCTCAATTGAAAATAACAATGGTGATGGTGAAAGTGATCAAGAATCTCTTGATGCTAATAACCATACCATAGATGATAACATCAATGATGTCACACACTCATTGGATCAAGTTAATCTTGATAAGTGTGATAATGTGGAGGATCAATCTTCAAGACCAGATCTAAATTTCTCAAATTTGGATCTATCTCAGCAACTTGCTGTGATCCCTCAGCTAAGGATCCACAAGTCTCATCCTACCACAAACATCATTGGAGATGTTATCTCCGGGGTAAAGACAAGAGGGCAAACCCATGAAGCAAATGTTTGTCTTCACTCTTGTTTTCTATCCCAGTTAGAGCCAAAGAAAGTTGAGGAGGCTCTAAAGGATGGAAGTTGGGTTGAAGCTATGCAACAAGAGCTGCTTCAATTCAAAAGACAGAAAGTTTGGAACCTTTGTCCTCTTCCTCATGGGAAGACTACCATTGGAACCAAATGGGTTTTTAGGAATAAAAAGGATGATAGAGGAATCATCATCAAGAACAAGGCTAGACTAGTTGTTCAAGGATACACACAAGAAGAAGGGATTGACTACACTGATGTCTTTGCTCCTGTAGCTAGACTAGAAGCTGTTAGGATATTCCTGGCATTTGCTGCATCCAAGAACTTCAAGGTCTACCAACTTGATGTAAAGTGTGCTTTCTTATATGGAGTGATTGATGAGGAGGTTTATGTCAAACAACCACCTGGTTTTGTAGATCCTGATCATCCTGATTATGTCTGCAAGCTTGACAAAGCTCTCTATGGGCTGCATCAGGCACCCAGGAAGTGGTATGAGACACTGTCTGAGTATCTCTGTAAACATGGTTACAGGAGAGGTACTATAGATGGAACTCTCTTCATCAAAGGACAAGGAAAGACATTCTGCTAGTTCAAGTATATGTGGATGACATCATCTTTGGCTCAACCAATTCAAGGCTCTGCAAAGACTTTGAAAAGCTGATGAAAGATAGATTTGAAATGAGTTCAATGGGAGAACTTAATTTCTTTCTGGAATTCAAGTGAAGCAGGTTGAAGATGGCATTTTCATAAGTCAGTCAAAGTATGTTCAAGATATACTCAAGAGGTTCAACATGACTGATTGTAAACTGCTAAGACACCCATAGCCAGAAACCACTCCCTTGGTCCAGATCTTGAGGGGGAGTGTGTAGATGAGCACTTATACAGGGCTATGATTGGGTCTCTTATGTATCTTACAGCTAGCAGGCCTGATATCATGTTTGCTACATGTATTTGTGCAAGATATCAAGCAAATCCTAAGATGTCTCACTTAATCACTGTGAAAAGGATTTTAAGATACCTCAAAGGTGCTTCAACACTTGGTTTATGGTATCCAAAGAATTCTAATTTCAATCTGTATGCCTATACAGACAGTGATTATGGTGGTTGCAACATGACTGCAAAGTCTACATCTGGGGGATGTCAATTCCTTGGTGGAAGGGTTGTCTCATGGCAATGCAAGAAACAAACCTGTGTGTCTGCATCAACTGCTGAGGCTGAATACATTGCTGCTGCAAGCTGCTGTGCTCAAGTGCTTTGGATTCAAAATCAGATGCTAGACTACGGATTTAACTTCAAAGAGACTCCTATCCACATAGACAACAACAGTGCTATCTCTATCACTGAGAACCCTGTGCAGCACTCAAGGACCAACACATCAACATCAGGTATCATTTAATAAGAGATAACTATGAAAGGGGGTTAATTAAACTAGTCAAAGTTCACACAGATGAACAATATGCTGATCTGTTCACAAAAGCTTTTGATGAACAGAGATTTAAGTATCTGATATCAGCTATTGGGATGATTAACTTTGAGTAGATTTTTCTTAAAACTAATTCTAATTATTTCTTCTTAAAATATGTGTGTCCTAAGTTGTCTAGTTCATCACTTTCATAAGCTCATGTTTTCTTTGAATGAAAAACTCTTTTTGAAGACTTTCCTTGGATTCTTGAAAATTTTCTGATACTTCGGAAGATAACATTTTACCTTCGGAAGAAAAATATGTCTTCAAAATAAATGACTGTCTAAGAAATTTTACCTTCGGAAGAAGTCAAAATTTATCTTCCGAAGCTTAAAATTCTTAACTTAGACACTTATTCATTTTTAAGGACTTTTTCCTTCCGAAGCAAAAATTACTTTCGGAAGCTTTGTTCATACTTATACAAAGCATCCAAAAGTTTATTTCTCTTCCGAAGCATAAATCTTTAAGACTCTCAGGAAAATTCTTCCGAAGTCACTTTAGCTTCGGAAGCTTTTTTCAATCAAACTTCCGAAGACAAATTACTTTCGGAAGCTTTTCGAATTCCAAGAAAACTACTTTTTGAGCAAAAAGGTAAACTACTTTTTCAGAGGTGGGACCGACATACGGATTTCAAAGTTTATCCTCTTTCATTAAACTTTATCTGAAATCCTTCTCTCTATATAAACCCAACGGTTTCCCCCTTCTTCTATCATCTGCTTTTCTTCCATACCTAAAACCCACTTTCTCTCTGAAATTTCTTCCCATTCTTTTCTCTTCATCTCTGAGCTACCTCACAATGGCTGACCTTACACACAGAAATGATCCTCACTTTGCCATGCAGCTACACAGACAACACAATCAGGTTGCTCTGTTATGCTCTGACAAAGATCCTCATTTCTCAGAGGTTTGCCGTTTCTTGTCTTTGTCTCACTACTTCACCTCCCTAACCATTGATCCTCCTCTATATGAGGATCATTTGCTTGAATTCTGGAAGACCTGCCAAGAGGTCATTATGGATGGGGAGAAGGCACTGTCTGCCACAGTGCAGGGGAGAACAATTTTCATCACTCCGGCCATCATCAACCGACATCTTCAGCTGGATGATGAAGCAGGTGAAGTGTTCTTCCCAAAAGAAGCGGTTAATCATTCCTTCGAGCAGATGGGCTATGAAGGAGATTTCTCTGTAAAGACCTTCAGGAAAGGGAAGGTCTCATCCCAGTGGAAATACCTGCTCCATGTGGTTATCCACAGCTTATCAAACAAGCATGGTGGATGGGACCAGATTCCTGAGGATCTCTCCTTTATAGTTCATGGGATGGTTCAGGGGGTCAAGTTCAGGTATTCACAATTTGTTTATACTAATTTACTTGCAAACTTAGACTCCTTAGAATATTACATGTTTCCTAGATATGTTCAACACATTCTTAACTGTGAACTGGGCTCACAGTTGAGGGAAACAGGCAATATTCTTAAACTGGGACAGATGAAGCCCGGCATCTTTAAAATTATGAAGAAGCCAACTGTAGGCTTCTCAGGGGTAGAAACAGCCCTAGTCCCAAAAATGTTAGAGCTCATTGCTCAAGGTGACAACATAGCAGTCCAAGCTAGTGTTGAACCCACACCTACTGCTCTCCTACCCTCTTCACAACCTCAAATATTCATCACCTACAAAAGAAAATCCCAACGAACCCCTGCTCAGGCTATTGAGTCTGTGCAGGCCCCCAAATACTCACCTTACAGGAAGAAGTGGACTCCAGAGCTCCCACTTCTCCTGAGGAGCAAACCACTCCCATTACTTTACCTATCAGGGCTGAGGTTCCTCAAGCTCAACCTGATGAGCTCATTAGCCCAACAACTGTAAGCCTTCACTCTGAGTCTCAACACTCAAGTGAACAACCTTCAGGGATAGCTACCATCCCCAGCCTTTGGATCTAAACCAACCAATTCCCAACCTATCCTTTTACACTGATGAAGACTTAGGATTCAGTGAGTACCATGAGTCTCTCTTCTCCTCCCCTACTCAAAGAGAGATGAGTACCTCTGACTCTCCTCAGTCTATCCCTCATCAGTCACCTATTACTGAGGTGGACACATCTGAACCTGTTCAGGATGTCCATATGGAAGAGGCTCTCACTTTTGAAAGTGATTACATCATTAAGACCTCAACCATGGCAACTCAGCCCATTGGCATCTTAACTGAGGTTGCCAGTGAGCAGAGGAAAACCAGCAGCCAAGAAACTCAAGCTGGTGGTGAGAGAAGGGACTTTGGTCCAATCCTCTCATCCCCCAGTGATTCTTCTGATGAAGATGAGGGGAATTTGAGACTAAAGGTACAAAATTGTCACAAACATGCACCTATCTAGTCTCTAAGGTTAGTCACTTGGAATCTCAGGTGACTACCCTGCAAAACAGGGTCAATGATCAGCAACTCCAGATTTCATATCTGCAGGAAAAACTAGCTGAGAGACCTTTAGGAGAGCTCAACCAGGAACACAAGAACCTGTGGAAGTGACTGATTTATCCTCCAGCTCACCTATGCAAGTGGGTGATGCTACCAAAAAGGGGGAGAAAGTTATCACAACCACAGAACCTGGGAGTTCTTCAAAGAGAATGGACATAGAGGACTCACCATCCTCACTTGCTGTTGTGCATTCTCAGCAACTTCCTCAAGTTCACATTAATGTGGACTCTATAGACTCTCTCATCAGGAGTCTCTTTGAGGAAGGTATACCAAGGGCTGTCTCATCTCCACCACATGGAACTGGCAACTACATCATCAGATGGAGGTATGATGATGACAGAAGAGCCCTCATACTTCACAGAGTTCAAGGTCAACAAGAAGTCTTTCAGTTCCAAAGCCTGAGCTTCTATGAAGGACTGGATTTAGTCAACATGCCACTTGTCAATCCAAGCAAATCTAGACAAGCTGACAGGCTGGCTCAAAGAATCCAAGACAGGATCCTTGCAGAGTTCTCTCTAAGAAGGAGACTTAGGCAATCAGGCAATGTCATCGGTCAACTGGATGCTGAGGTGGACCCTAAGATTAGTTTCATAGGGGAAACCTTGGCTGAAGGCCCAGTGGCAGAACCTGAGACCCTTGTCTCACCATCAACAACTGCTGCAGAGGTCCAAACTCCATCTGAGACACCTGCTGGTGAAGGTGTCTCTCAGCCTCTCTCTGGCCAGAGCATGGAAGCTACACCAAGCAATGAAGGCCAAGCCTCAATCCACCCTGAGTCACAAAGGTCTGTTGGTGACAAAGGGAAAAGGATAATGACTCCTGAGGAAATTGAGGAGGAAGAGAGAGAGAGGAAAAGGAGGCTAAGGGGAGAAAGTTCTTCTGGGTCATCAAATTCATGCAAGCTGCAATCAGGGCTGCCCCCAGACCAAATACTCAATGATGAACAAAGGGCAGTCAGGATTAATTATTTACAGACCAGGAACTATGATGTTGATGAAATCATCTCCCTCCCCTTAGAAGAGTTGAATGAACTGGCTGACATGGAAGTGTCAAGAGAGATAAAGGAGAAAGAGGATGCAAGGTTACTTCTCAATTCAAAGAGGAGAGGAGACAGAAAAGACTTCACAAGCATACTCCCACTCTCTCTCCAGTTCAAGAAAGTCCTGCACAGGAAGATGTGGCTCCACAAGAACCTCAGGTAGATAAAGAAGAGGATAGAATCAAAATGATAAACTACCTGAGTGCCACAGGCTTCTATCAGGCAAATACACTTCTTCCCCTGTCCTATGACTTCATTGAGTTCGAGTACTTAAAGCAACTTGAGCTTGAGTTAGTCAAAGAAAGAAAAACAACCAAAAGGAAGCTAAGGGAAGAAGCTGCAAAGTCAAGAGCCATCATTCAAAAGAATGCAAAGAAGTCTGCTGACAGACAAAGAATGATGAGCTTCTTGAAGTCATATGGATTCTCCGGAAGGAGACTTGGTCCCATGTCTCTATCTACAATGGATGAGCATATAAGGGTAATCAAGCAGAAGATTAAAAGTGGTGAACTCATTGATTTGCACTCTCTTCCAAGTCAAGTCCCACCTGAAGTGGAGGTCAAGTTTGAACAACCAGAGACACCTGAACCAGAACCTCCAGCTGAGCCTCAGCAAACTTCATCTTCTGATCCAAGACAGGGTCAAACTCCCTCTCCTTCTGAACCTGTGAGGGAGGAACACCCAACTGAGAAAGACACTGATGATCAACATGGTGCTGCAGACCAGTCTTCTCAGTTAAAGACATTAAAGAGGAAGAAGAAAATGGCCTCTAAACCAAAGACTAAAAAGAAGAAGCCAAAGTCATCTACCTCTACACCCCAGGCTGAATCAGATCAACCTGAGGAAGTGCATGATGAGGCAGCCCAATCAACTCCTATGCAAGTGGCTCCTCTAGCAACCGAGACACCCATCTTATCCTGGACTTACTCTACCAATCCAGAAAGATGGAATGTTATCAGAGATCAAGGTGTTGAAAATGTCTACTCATGGCAAGACATAATCAACTTACCTCTGCATGATCTCTTTGAAATGAGAAGATACTATGAGAGTCTTGATGATCCTGACCATCAAATGAAGAAAGGGATGGTCTTGATTATTCTGAAGACTACAAACATTTAAAGATCTTCTAAGTGTTTTGGTAGCATCAGCCTAGGGGGAGTTTGTAAGGATTCCTGAAGTCTGATGCAACCCAAAACTGCCTAAGTGTTTCAGCAACATGCACTAAGTACTGAAGTGAAGAATGCTTCGGAAGAATTACACAAAGCATTAGAAAATACTCTAAGTGTAATATCTTCCGAAGCCAAGACCAATATCTTCCGAAGCCTAACATGAAGTCTTCCGAAGCTTGAAGAGACAAAGTCTTCCGAAGCTTCAACCTATGAAGACAGATTTCTTCCGAAGACTTTTAGTACACATGCTTTATCTGATGTACTGTTCCATAAAGCACCTTTTCCGCTGCGTCTCTGATAAGTCACCAACTTACAAGAGTTGTAATGTATAGGATGTGAGCTTTGCATGTCTAGTCCACAAGGGGGGGGTCAAAAGGCAATATGCCTTTTGATCCTACAATTGATTTTGTTAGTGTCTAGTCAATTGTATCCAGCTGGCTTTCATAGTATAGCCGGCTGTAGGTTGTAGTATAAGTATTCCAAGTTCTTGTATCTTTCTTAATGCTTTGTAACACTTGTAAAAGAACTTGAGAAAGCAATATACTGCTCCCTTGAAAACTATACTCTCTTGTTCTGTCTCTTGCTTTACTTGTGTTCTCTGCATCACCTTTGGTTACCTAGTTCACTGTTTGATTAACGTTTAGTTAATCTTCTCATTGTGTTGTTGTGTTGTAATTGTGTTCAAGCCCTTGAACGATCCTGCAGTTAGTTTTGAAGAAGATGAAGCTTTGAAGGATTAGGTCAGGGATATTTATAGGGTACGGGTTAGAAAACGACTGAAGGATTTGGTGTTAGTCATCAGTAGTTTTAAACGACTTTTGACATGGTATTACCCTTTCAGACGTTGAAACAGCTGAAGTCATGGTGTTAGGCATCAGTAGTTAGAAAACAACTGAAGACCGTGGTTTTGACTTCAGATGATGAAACAACTGAGTACTTGGTGTTTGTCATCAGTAGTTGTGAAACTACTGAAGACAGTGGTTTTGTCATCAGTTGTTGTAAACAGCTGAAGACGTGGTATTAGTCATCAGTAGTTATAAAACTACTAAAGACATGGTTTTGCTTCAGTTGTTTAAAATGAAACAGCAGTTGTTGAAACAACTGAAGAGAAAGTTCTCTTCAGTAGTTTTCGTCAATTCATAGCCTTTCAGCTGTTTCATACTGTCCCCAACACTTACTCATCAGACTTTGCATCTGCTTTTCAGGTGTTTCATAGGACGTCAGTACTTATCTGTTTATACTGATTTCAGTAGTTGTAACTACATCAGTAGTTGTAACTACATCAGTAGTTTGGAACAGATAAAGTACTTCAGTACTTGTGAGGCATTTAGCCATCAGTAGTTATAAAAACTACTGAAGGTGAAAGGACTCATCAGTACTTATATGTGACATGGGTACCAATGATCACGAGTAATTATTACTGAAATCATCAGTAGTTGTCACTTATTCTAGCTGCAGCATACCAAGCCTTAACACAAGATTTTGGAAAGTAGAACTATCCAAAGGCTTAGTAAAAATATCTGCAAGCTCATCAGCACTAGGCACAAACTTAGGATCAATCAGACCTTTTTCAAAGCAATCCCGAATAAAATGATGTCTGATCTCTATATGTTTGGTCCTAGAGTGCTGGACTGGATTTTTGACAATACACAGAGCTGAAGCACAATCCATTAATAATGGAGTCTTAGTCTCTGTAATGCCATAATCTAGAAGTTGGTTCTGAAGCCAGAGTACCTGAGAGGTGCAACTTGCAGCAGCAATGTACTCGGCCTCAGCAGTTGATGTAGCAATAGATGTTTGTTTCTTACTCTGCCAAGAAATCAAACAATTGCCTAGGAATTGACAACCACCAGAAGTTGACTTTCTAGTTAACTTGCACCCTGCACAGTCACTATCTGAAAAAGCAACTAATTTGCAAGAGTGTCCAGTGGAGTACCATAAACCCAGAGATTGTGTACCTTGCAAATATCTAAAGATTCTCTTGACTGCAATCAAATGAGACTCTTTAGGAGCAGCCTAAAATCTAGCACAAACACATGTAGCAAACATAATATCTGGTCTAGAAGCTGTTAAACACATCAAGGACCCAATCATACATCTGTAAAGCGTTTCATCAACAACTTTAACTTTCTGATCAGCATCCAGTTGTGTGGTGTTGCACATGGGAGTAGAACAGAGATTACAGTTTTGTAAATCAAACTTATTCAAAACATCTTCTGTATATTTTGACTGATGAATAAAAGTTCCATCAGCCTTTTGTTTGATTTGCAAGCCTAGAAAGAACTGTAATTCTCCCATTGCACTCATTTCAAACCTCTTTTTCATTAATGTTGTAAAATCATCACACAACTGGGGATCAGAGGATGCAAAAATAATGTCATCAACATAAATCTGAACAAGTAGCTTATGCTGATCCACCTTCTTAATAAACAAAGTTCTATCAATGGAGCCTCTAGTGAAATTATTCTTAAGAAGAAAAGTAGAGAGTGTCTCATACCAGGCTCTAGGAGCTTGTTTCAACCCATAAAGAGCCTTATCAAGTTTATACACCCATTCAGGATGTTTATTATCCTCAAATCCTGGTGGTTGACACACATAAACTTCTTCCTTTATTTTACCATATAAAAATGCACTTTTGACATCCATTTGAAAAACTTTAAGATTGTGGAATACAGCATAGGCTAAGCACAATCTGATTGCCTCTAGTCTGGCTACAGGGGCAAAGGTTTCATCATAGTCAATACCTTCTTCTTGTGAAAACCCCTGTACAACCAGTCTAGCCTTGTTCTTAACAATAAGCCCATTTTCATCAGTTTTATTCCTAAACACCCATTTAGTGCCTATTGCACACTTACCTGGGGGAAGAGGAACAAGTTCCCACACTTGCTGTTTGTTGAACTAAAGTAGCTCATGCTGCATAGCTTCAACCCATCCATTGCCTCTCAAAGCAACATGGTAGTTCTTTGGCTCTAGCTGACTGATGAAGAGAGCATAGAAGCAGAAGTTAGACAATTGACTTCTGGTTGAAACACCAGCATTGATATCACCAATAATCTGAGACATGGGGTGATTCTTCAGTTCTTGATAAACAATGAGATCTGTGCTAGTGTTTGTAGAACCTTCAGCAGCAGCAGATGTTGATGTAGACTCGTGAAACCAAGAATTAGATGGTAACTCAAAAGATGTAGAGGAAACAGAGTTTCATCAGCATTTGTTGTGGATGGAACTGCTGAAGCTACAGGAACATCAATTTAGCAGACACAGGCAGTTGGTCGCTAAACCTGAAAAGGTGAGTATTGAAATTATCATCATCATCATCAACACCACCAGGTGGAAGACATGCTGCAGAAGATGATTTATCCACAGGATCTGCAACAGCTGGAGGTTGATAAGGAACATATTGCAGTATGTCCAAATCAAACAACTCCACAGGGTTTTGTGGAATCTTGTCCAAAGGTGATTCATTAAACTTCACATGCAAAGTCTCTTCAACTATCTTTGTTCTGCAGTTGAAGACTCTGTATGCCTTGCAAGTAGATGATAACCAACAAAATACCCTGCATCCACCTTAGGATCAAATTTATGGAGTTGATCCTTTGTGTTGAGAATAAAACAGGGACACCCAAATGCTTTGAAAAATGAAATTAGAGGAGCCAAATGATGGAGAACTTCATATGGAGTCTTCATCAACCTCTGATTTACTAAGACTCTATTCTGCACATAGCAAGCTATGTTAACAGCTTCAACCCAAAAGGTCAGTGGCAAACCAGAGTCGGCCAGCATGGATCTTGCAGCTTCAATGAGGGTCCTGTTCTTTCTCTCCACTACTCCATTTTGTTCTGGAGTCCTTAGGATGATAAACTGCCTTTTGATTCCCTTTGATAGATAGAAGTCATCAAGTGTATGGTTTCTGAATTCAGTTCCATTGTCACTCCTAATACACTTGACTGGGAGGGAATACTGCTTCTCAATATACAACACAAAGTGAATAATCTTCTGAGCAACCTCATCCTTTGAATGTAGAAAGAAAGTCCATACAAATCTGGAGTAATCATCCATAATTACCAGACAGTATTTCTTCTTTGCCATGCTCATTACTCTCACAGACCAAATAGATCCATATGCAGTAATTGCAAGCAGGCAGTGGACTTAGGCTCTTCAATAGGAGGGAATGAGACTTTGTGCTGTTTTCCGTTTAAACAAGCAGTGCAGGTTCATCACAGTGGAACTCCTGTATTGGTAAGCCTCTGACTAAACTATTGTGGGTAAGCTGATTCATGTTTTTGAAATTAACATGACCCAGCCTTCTGTGCCACAGTTTAGATTCTTGAGAAGAGGCTTTGGAAAATAGGCAAGGATTGCCTTCGAGATCTATTTTCTTGGAAAGATCTGAGGCATACACTCTTTCTGTCCTGTTGGCTCTCAGGAGAGTGTGATCATCCAACGCCTTATCAATCAAATGAAGAACTTTGGATGACAGAATCCTACAGTTCTGACTGGTGCAAAGAGCAACATGGCCTTTATCACACATTTGACTGACACTCAAGAGATTGTACTTGAGATTTTCCACATGATTAACATCATCAAATTTGATTTCTCCATTGGAGAAAAAGCCATTTCCAATGATGTAACCCCTAGCATCATTGCCAAAAGAAACAAACCCCTTCTTTCCTTGAGAGTAGTCATGAAGAAGAGAGCTGTTCCCAGTCATGTGCATAGATCTCCCACTGTCTACATACCAGATGCTACTTTGGCATGTTGGAGAACCCTGCAATAATAAACAATCAGTTAGTTTTGGAGACCCAAACCTTTTTGGTTTTGGGCCTGGTCTTATCAACAGATGGTAAACTAACAGGTTTATTAGTAACAACAGCTTGAGAGGAAGAAGATGGTGAAGAAGAGGACTCCTTTGGCTTGGATCTCCTTTTCTGTGGTTTCAACATAGGAGCATCTAATTGGTTAACTCTACCCAACAGATGTTGAACCATCATCACCAGCTGTGTCTGATTTTGTGATAAAGCTTTCAGCTCATCAGACGCATTGCAAGTGGAGTTTGATAAGTTCCTATGTTGCACCTTCTTCTTCTGAGCACTCTCAGCTGTCACCTGTTTAACCCCTTCCTTTTTGGATTTCTTTGAGGATTTAAGGGTTGCGGTATTTGATGTTGCTGAAACAAATGTGGTCTCAAACTCAGTTTTCATTTTTACCATTTTCTATTTAAATTCTTCTTTATGTTTGAGTTTGGAACCTCTTTGGTACCAGCAATCATCTGTAAGATGATTGAACAAACCACATACTTCACATGGTTTCTTCTTCATCTTAGGTTGATCATCAACTAAAGAGGGTGAAGCAACTGAAGACTTATTCTTCAGTGCTTTGGAAGCATTGTTTGCTTTCTTGACTTCCTCTTTAGTACCCTTCAAACTCTTTCTACTGACAGTTTTCTTCTTTTCAGTACTGACAGTAGTTGGAGTTTGAACTTCAGGTGTTAAATCATGCCCTCTAGTCCTTTCAGGACTTTCAGAATTAACTCCTGAGTTGATCAACTCATTGATCATGTGAGTGTCAGCATTTGAACCATCAACATCAGCTGATAGGTTCTGAGAGGGCTTGATGCTGACTTCTACTTCTGATTGTGCTGTATCAGAAAGTAGATCACATGATGAGATGGATTGGTTATTACTCTCACCATCAGATTCTACCTCTGCTCTTGGAGTAAAATCTGTAGGTGGAGCAGTGTGATTGTAACGAATGCCAAACTTCACATTGGAAGTAGATTGCTTACTAAGAAGCATTTCAAAACCTTTGCATGATTGTACCCATCTATCACACTCTACCTGGGTAACTGCAAGGGTTTCTTTGAGATCTTTATACTTCTCTAGAAGTATCTCTTCCCTAGCCTTATCATCAGTTATTTGGCATTTCAGTTTGTAAATCTCATCATTTTTATCATTAAGCACAGACTCAAACTCAGCTTTGCTTTTGGAAATTATTTGTTCTAGCTCAATGTTCTTATTGATTAAAGCTACATTTGCTTCTCTAATAGATGCAAATGCTGCTATGCATGGTTCAGAACATAATTTCGCTTTTGCCTCAGAGGATACCTGTGATACCTTTGATGTAGAGACATTAGTGGATGAAGTATCAGCAGAATCCAAAGCCATAAGAGCTAGATTTCCAAAGGGACTTTCACCACCATGTTGACCAGCACCTGAGAACAGTTGTTCATGACCAGACAAGTCATCTGGTAAACTGCTCCAGTCAACAACACCTGGTGTGAAGAAGCTGTGTTGTTGAGGTTGAGTTTGTTGATGAGATTGGGAAGGCTGTGGTTCAGGCCATGCTTGTGGTTGTTGTGCAATTGGAGCTTGAACAGGATTTGGTTGAAGCATATAATAGCAGGGATAAGGATATGACATTTGACCCTGGGGAACAAAGTATGCAGGAGATCTAGGATGTGAATGATGACCAGAACCAGCGGGATGTTGCCCTCTGTTTTGTGGACTAGTACTAGGAAAAGTCACAAAGGGTGCAGAAGAGTTAGAACCAGTTGATCTACACTCTCTTGCAAAGTGTCCCAGCCTTTGGCATTTGTGACACCTCAACTTACTCTTGTCAAAACCAACTTTGGTTTTGCCAGAGAGTCCAGGAAATTTCCTGCCAGTTCTCTTATAGAACTTCTGAGATCTGATATTAATCAATGCCATTTGGCTCAGAATATCCATCTCTTCTAGATCATCATCAGCTATTCCTTTCAGATCATCCATGATGAAGCATAAATTGTCACTATTACTGCCAGATGACTCTCAATACCAACAAATGCATGATCAGAACTATTTGAAGAGAAATCTATATGCTCATCATAATTGCTTTCAGATGCAGCATATTCTGACTCATGACCAACCAAGGCAGTATTCCCTGGTAAAAAGTCATCAGTGAGCTTTCCTGATGAGGACAGTTTCCTCTTCTGCTCTATCTCTCTTTCAAATGTAAGCAGTTTCCCACGAAGTTGGGTGAGAGATAGGCCATCCAGATTTGCACTGGAGCGTAGGACAATAGTGTATGTGTCCCATCTCTCAGGCAGTGATCTGAGGAATCTGTTGTTCATCTGGCTATTGGTGTATTCCTGTTTCACCATTTTCAGCTCAGATATCAAGCAAGAAAAGCGCTCAAATTGTTGAGTCAGTGTCTCACCCTTTCTATGAGAGAATGTCTCATATTGTTGGGCAAGGATTCTCTATTGTTTGCTAAGACCTCATCTGTGCCACCGAATTGTTCCTTCAGCGCATTCCAGAGATCATGAGCAGTTTCATGATGCATAAGCCCAGAATAGATTTCATTAGGCAGTGCCATGGCCAGAATTCCATGGGCTTTAGCATCAATCTCAAACAGTTTCCGATCTTCATCAGAGTATTGTTCCTTCTTCTTCGGAACCATTTGATTGGTTTTCGGATTGTTCACCATAGGCTTATGTGGTCCATGTACCATAGATGTCCAACAACCTGAACTGTTAATAGACAGGTGATGAAGCATTCTTCGTTGCCATATGTTATACTCGGTCCTAACCAGCATCGGAGGCTTGGTTGAGGAACCGGTATTGTGCGGATCATTAGAAGGAGTCGTCATATCAGATTCAATCAAATTCGGTTAAGCTAAAACAGATTTAGAACAAAACGCAACAACCAATTGAACCAGAAGATCTCAAAATAAATGAACGAAAGCAACAGAAATTCAATAATCTATAACCAGTTCTTGCGAATACGCTAATTCAATCAAACACAGATATCAATTAGCAGTTTCAATGATCAATTGTTAGATCGATCAATGATTAACCTGCTCTGATACCACTTGTTAGGATCAGAGATCTATGTTTGATTGATTAAAGAGTATAGAAGCGGAAATCGAGCAATGAATTAGTCAATTCACAAGAACAAAACGATATTCAATGAAGAACAAAGACGGTTATAGAGAGAGAATTTCTACAAATATATTTCATTCAATATTTGCTTTCGTGGTAACAGAATGTCACACTTACAATTAGGTCGACACCTCTTATATAAGAGATGTGACGTCTGCTGATGTCAAAATAGCTGACATCTCCTTACAAAAATTCTAAGTGTTATCAGTTGTTATAACTACTGAAAAACATAAAACTACTGAAACTTCAACTACTGAAGAACAAGCTCTTCAGTCGTTTTACAAAACTACTGAATAAAAATAAAACTACTGATATCACAACTACTGAAGAAGTACTCTTCAGCAGTTGTGACAAACTACTGAAACTTCAGTACTTGATCTTCAGACTTGAACTTCAGACGTTTCACCAGCTGATGACTTCAGTAGATATCATCAGTTGATGTCTTCAGTCTTTGTCTTCAGACTTTGTACATCAGTTGTTGATCTTCAGCACTTGTAAACTCTTCAGCTGTTGTACTTCAGTACTTTGAACTTCAGCTTCAGCACTTGTGTTCTTCAGCTGTTGTACTTCAGCACTTTAGTTCTTCAGCTGTTGAGGTCTTCAGCACTTGAGTTCTTCAGCTGTTGAAGTCTTCAGCACTTGTCAAACTGCTGATGAAGCTTTCAGCAGTTGTTGTGATACCATGTGGGACTTAGAGGTTTTCTGATCTTGGCTCATTGGTTCTTTTGGTCCAACATGATAGTTGACAAATTACAGAGAATAATTACAACAAAATCCTCTCTCTATCAACCATCACCTCAGTACGAGGTAAACTATTCTATTTATAGACAAGAGAAGATGCCTTTACAAAATGATTAAACTACCCCTGACCTATTACATCAGAAACTAGTCTAACTCTTGATCCGCATCTCTGCTTGTTCATCCACATTGACAAATGCGGATCAGATAACCTTGATCCGCATTTCCACTTGATCATCAGCATTAGTAAGTTGGTCATCCGCATTGGTTAATGCGGATAAACAAATACTTGTGCGCATTTGGTTGATCATCCGCATTAGTCAATGTGGATGATCAAAGTCTTGTCCGCATATTCTTTTGTTCTTCCGCATTAGTCAATGCGGAAGAGTGTCCTGTTCAGCATAAGTATTGTGTCTTCCGCATTAGTCAATGCGGAAGAGTAAACACTTGTCCGCATCAGATTTTTGTCTTCCGCATTATCTAATGCGGAAGATAATACTTGTTATTTTTCTTGTATTTCTTCATCCGTATTGCATCTTGGACTTGTGGGATTCCAGCTAAACAATCATCAATTCACCTATTGAGTTGGCATGTAAGATCCTTTCAGGATGCAACAATACTCCCCCTAAGGATTATACAACCTAGTTTTTCTCAATGTTTAGGAGGTGATTGATGTTGCGAAGATTCAGCTGCGTCTTCAGAGGGTAGTATGAATGCTGCTTTGGTGGGATCCAAAATGGCCTTAACACATGTTTACAAAATTAGTTGCTTCGGGCATCGTGTCTCTACTCAGCACATGCATTTTCATTTTACTCATGTTATAGATGGCTTCCATTGGTAACTTTTTCAGAGAAATCAGTTCCCATATGGAGATTGTTGAAAGACCATCTCTATGAATCAATAAACTTCCTCCTACATCCACTTCAATCTTAACAATGTTTCCAAGTTGCAGTGGTGTTTTCTTCTTCGTTCTTTTATCTCTTTTAATCTTTATTATGTCATAGGCTAGTTTTAACAATTGATGCATTTGAAAAAGAAGTGCATGTCTTGTTCACCCAATTTGTTGTTTAACTCCCTGAAGTGCCTGGTATAAATGTAGTGGATGTATGATTCATCAAGTAGTCTCACTTCATATCCACTGAAAAGTCTAATGTCAGCTCCTTCTTTTCCTCCCCACTTCCTTTCTATCACCAGCTCATATGTTTTCTCATCATAGTAGACATTTGAGATAGGAATGGAAGAATGAGTACCAGACACTACTTTCCTCTTTAAAGACTCAGTTGGCTTCACCTTCAACTCAGGGAATACTATTTCTTCTGCTTCCAACATTTTCTTCTTTTCTAGTGGATTGACAAAATCTTTTCTTAAGCAAATTGTCTTTAAAGAATTGAAGTTGTTTGTCCTTCTGAACATCTTAAGTATATTCTCAAGTTCATATCCCCTAAACATAGCTGCATGATTGATCAGTTCAATTTGAGCTAGTTCCTTCAAATCATGAATCTCAAGGGCATTTACTAGAGCTGAGTACTCTATGAAGAATTGTACTAGCACTGAGATTCTTTTCACCATGAACATGTTGCAGGTGCTATCATACTTCCATGATATTATCTTCTGATCTATCTTCTCCTTTGGAGTAGATACCCCTCTGATCAGTTCAGCAGTGGTCAATCCTTCCTACAGCTTCAACTGAGATGGTTCTGCAAACCATTCAGGATATTTATGGAGTATCGGGGAAAGTAATTCTTGATCTTTTATGTTCAACAGCATGTCTTCAACTGGCATTCTGTTTCTTGGTTTGGTTTTTGTCAACTCTTCTTCCAGTTTCTTGAGTTTATCTTTCTTTTCATTGATTAATTGTAGTGTGGCAGTCCTTAATGAATTTGTCTTCATGTTTGCAATCTTTCATTTTGTGAATCCCTGACTTGAAAGGTATTCCTTCACTTCCTTATCAGACATGTTATAAGGATCAGGAAATAATGATTCATGGTATGAGGTTGATTTCTTCATTTGGGAAAGATTTTGAAGAGAACTCCTTCTTGGTAGTGGAACTTCATACCTTGTAGGTTTCTTCATGGATGAGTCTTTGAGTATTGGAGTATCCTTTGACATTGTCTTCTCATAGTCATTGTCTATTGTAGGATCAAGCAGTACCTTCACTTTCTCTTCCTCTTCTTTCATTTTCTCATAAGTCATTGCAAATACTTCATCAGGATTATAGTCTTGATTGATCAAGAACATGGCTTTCATCATCAGGTTATCAGTTTGAGCGATTACCATTTCTTGTACTGACTGTTCCTTTTTATGGGGACTGTCCATGAGAACATCCTTTAACACTTCATCTTCATCAGCAATTTCTCCTTCTTCTAAATCATTGCTCTGACAACTTTTTCAACTGAGCTTCTGCCTGCTCATGTTCTTCCAAGAATTCAGCAATTGCTGCTAAACTTCTTGGGTCATCTTTTTGCTTCTTTGATGGTTCTTCTTCAGTTATTGGCCTCTTGCCTTTAGCCTTTTCTGCCACATACTTCCTCCTTCGTGAGTACGTTTGAAGTTTTGGGCTAGAGGTTTCAGCTTCATCTTTTGGTTCAGGGACCCCTTCAGGTGTGCTTGGCTCTTGATTCTTCATTTCACTTTGTTCATGTGCAGTTTCTTCTTTCCTTTCTTGCTCATATCTTTCTGTTAGTTCCTCTTTTTGTTCTTCTGTCAATGATATGGCAGTCACAACTTGCAGAGACAATTCCTTTTCCAATGGCACTTGTGATAGGAATCAATACAAAAGGCTCTGCCTCAGTTCTTTGATTGTTAATGAATTCCCAAAAATCATCATCAATGCTGAATTGTTCAGAAGCAAAACTATCCAAAGCACTAAAGAGTTCTTCAAATTCACCCTTTTCTGAGTCTGAGTGGTCAGTGTTTCCAGAATACACTACCATGTCTAAGCTCTGGTCTTTAATCTCAGTTTCACTTTTATCATCCACTTGTTCTTCATTCTCATCATCATCCTTCTCATCAGTTCTTTTAATCATCAGTTCAAGCTCAAATATTCTTTTGTTCTTGCTCTCGATTTCTTTTTCTAGTTTCGAGATGATATCAGCTTGTTCCTCTATGATGTTTTCTTGTTCCTCCATGGCAATAGTTTGTATTTCAAGAGTGTCTATATGACCACTCACTTCTTCTCTTGAGTGTTTCAGTGCCGCTTTTAGATTTTCAGTCTCTTTGGCTTGTTCCATTCGTTCAAGTGCATGTTTTTCATTGAGATCTTTCAATTCTCCTTCTTTCCCATCGAGTTCCGAAATTCTGTCATTTATAATTCCTGCTCTCCTGTTTAGTGTTCTTTCCATCCTTTCTACTTTGAGTAGCAACTCAGTTATCAATTCATCCTTATCATCAGGCCTATTGATGTTTGATTTAGCATAGCTCTCAGAAAGAGCAGCCTTAGAAGGTTCATTCACAGCTCTGGGTTGATCATGATGATCCTCCTCATCAGAAGATGATTTGGATGAACTTGTTGATCCTTCTGGTTCAACAAGGTGATCAATTGATGATGGTAATGGTTGGTAAGGAGGAATAGGAGATTGGTGTGGTGATATAGGAGATTGGTGATGTGGTGA
Organism: Flaveria trinervia; assembly: GCA_025506515.1. Lineage (NCBI taxonomy): Eukaryota > Viridiplantae > Streptophyta > Magnoliopsida > Asterales > Asteraceae > Flaveria > Flaveria trinervia. The sequence continues at coordinate 50,757,473 of CM046451.1, forward strand.
TGTAGATGTAGGTTGAGTAATCATGGGTGGTGTTTGGTGTGGTGAAGGAAATGATGGTATTGGTGAAGGTAAAGGTGATGGTATTGGTGAAGGTAAAGGTGATGGTATTGGTGAAGGTAAAGGTGATGGTATTGGTGAAGGTAAAGGTGATGGTTGAGCTATTGGTTGTGGTAAAGGGGATGGTATTGGTTGTGGTATTGGTTGTGGAGGTGGTTGTGGTATTGGTTGTGCTTGATCTGCTTGGTGTATTTGTTCAAACATCCAAGGTAGAAGGGGTGAAGGGGCACCACTGTAGAAGTTCCTTGGGTCCTTCTTTTTGATGTACTTATAGGATCTTGCATCATAATGAGGAATATTAAGTACTGGTCCTTCATTAGCAATGTCATGAAATGTTTCATTGATTAGACATTGAATAAATCTGGGGTACATAAGAAATTTGTATCTCAACCCTTCTTGAATGTTTGAGATTAGGCCATTGAATACATATGCTGACATGTTAAATCTTCTGTTGGTGCAGAGAGCACAGATGGCAGAAGATGTGAGGACTGGAATGTCATTCCATCCTATTTTCCTTTTAGATAGACAGTGTTGGAACATATGAATTAGGATCTCCAGGGCAGATCCACTAATCCTTTGACTATCTATTTTGCTTCATAGCTCCCTTCATAACCAATTTCAGAGAAATTGTGGTTATCTCCTGTGATCGTCAGTGTGTGTTCGGTGTTGATCTTGCAATAAGAGTTTTCACTCCATTTTCTTCAAGTACTTCAGCTGATTCCCAGAAAGATCGGATGGTATTCTCATAGATTGTGGGTCTTACTGTTATAGCATATGCTACCCTTGTGGTAGATAGGAATCTTATCATATCTCTGAGACCTTCTACTTTAGGCACATCACGGTTTAGATAACCACTGACGTTATGGAGCTTGCTCCATGTGAGGTTTGCCATGTAATCTGCACAAGAGACATGTGTGTTAGTTCACGATTTTGACTTTAATTTTGACTTTGATTTGTTTCACACTTTTCTTTTTCACATTGCTCTGTTTTTTCTCAGTAAACACGGTTGTCATGGTCTTCAATATTAGTTGCATTCCTATCAGTTTACATGACTATTGACATCGAAAATGTGTATTACATCACTTAATGATTTAGATTTTGGTGTTCTTCAATAGTTTTCTGGTTCATCGTTCGATTTAGGTTAGCCGTTCGAGACTTAGGTTTTGGTTTCAAAATCAGTTGAAGTTATACCTTATCTTCGAAATGACTGCTGTTCTGAATCGATGACAAGAATGTTAAAGGATGAAACACAACAAAATCTTTGAATGTTTGTGATGATGATGATGGATGATAGTGGTGTACTGTAGTTTTACGCTCGTCTCACTATAAGTTCTCTCAAATTCGAAAAGTATTAAATGACCTGTTCAAATTCCTTTAAATAGTCAAATAATACAATTTGAAAAATTTTACAAGTTTACAAGCATATACAGTCAACACTGTAGCAAATACTGAAGGTTAATTTTTTGATTTTGGTGATCCACATTTGTTAACTGTAGCATATGCGGAGACAAACTTTTGACTTGACAGTCCGCATTTGACTACTTTTGGTCATCCGCATTTATGACTGTAGCTAATGCGGAAGACTTAATTCTTGATTGACTATCCGCATTACTTCTATTGTTACAAATGTGTTTGATTTTATTCTACCCGCATTTGTGCACTGTTGCAAATGCGGAAGTTCAAACTTGAAATTTTGACTGTCCGCATTTGTGTATTGTTGCAAATGCGGAAGTTAAACTTGAAATTTTGGCTGTCCGCATTTGTGTACGATTGCAAATGCGGAAGTTAAACTTGAAATTTTGGCTGTCCGCAATTGTGTACTATTGCAAATGCGGAAGTTAAACTTGACATTTTGGTTGCCTGCATTTGAGTTGTAGTAAATGCTGTAGAGCAAACTTCACATTTACACACTAATGCGGTAGAGTAAAATCATTGTCCGCATTAGTTGCACCCCAAATTATTGTTACCCGCATTAGTTATATGCATGGTTACCTTCACCCGCATTAACTAATGCACTTACCTGCATTATCTTTTGAACTAAATCAAAAGTTAATGTGATTGAATTGATTATTCATCTTATGAAGAGGTGTCCTTTATTGATTTTTTTTATGAAGTTGGCTATTGGAGTTGTCAATTTTTGCTTGGATTTACTTGTATGTTACAACAAATACAAGTTTCCTAATTTTGATAGATCTTGGGTTATCATGCTTCTAAGAATCTGCAAAAACTGAGATATAATGGTTGATTTATTGCAACAACACCAACTAAAATTCCTTTTGTTTTGTTTTTCAAAATTGTGTTAATAAACAAAAATTTGAACTTACTCAAAAATTTTAAATGACTCCCCCTAAAGTTTATGTCCATATTTGGAGAGAAACTTTAAATATTTTAAAAGTTTTGAATAACTTTTTTATGAATATTAATAATGAAGAGATAAATCTCTTTTTTGGTATCATATCAATCTTACATTACACATGTGCATCCTTTATAATTAAATGGACATGATTATGAACTTGAAGATTGATGGTATGTTTTTCCTCTTAAGTTCATACCTGGTTGATTTTGATGCGAATGACTTTTATCATGTTTTGATTGATTTATTATTTAGTGTGTACCTCACACACATAAGCATGGAATGATCAACCCTCCTTATACAATGCATGGTAGAACTTTGTCACAACTTTTCTTACCAGGTTATTTAAGTTATGAAATCTCATATTCACTGATCCTCATTGGGATTCTTTTAATTTGATCCTTTTTCATGTTGATCCATATTGGGATTCTTTTCACTTCACTTTGGGACGTGATCCATGATAGGATTATTTTGATCATTCACTTGGAATGTATTATTTTGGTGATTCATCCAATTTTGGATGTGTTCCACAATGGGAATCTTTTGGATCATGACATCTGCATTATGTGCAAGTTTCATCAGGTCTTTGCTGAGCAAAAGAAAGATGAAACATGATGTGGTGAAAGAGATTCATAAAGTACCATTACCTGGTGTGTTTAGGTTAATACACACACATGCATTCAGATAAGCCAATACATACATGTACTTAGTGATGAGTGTTTCACTATTGAATATGTCTTTAATTCATCATTGCATGTATCTTTTCTTCCAAGTTGAACCTACCAACATATCTAGTAAGTCATTTCAGTCTTTTATATTTTGAAATTAAGCATAGTGAATGATATAACGATTGTAATTATATCATTTCCCTGATTCTTTTATTCATAAGACTTGATTTCTTTTTGTGGTTTTTCTGATGTTTTAAAATATTTTTGATGTTTTTCAAAGTTTTTACTCAAGGTTAATCATGCCATTGACTAAACCAGAAATTCAAACCTACTAGGTTCAAATGCCTTGGTAAACAAATCAGCTAATTGATTTTCTGTTGGTACTTGAATCAATCTGATTAAACCCTTTTCAGCATAGTCTCTCAAAAAATGATATCTAATTTCAATATGTTTTGTTTTTGAGTGCTGAACTGGATTATTAGTTATAAAAACAGCAGCTGTGTTGTCAATAGAAATTGGTGTGTGCAAAAAGTTAAAACCATAATCAAGCATCTGGTTTTGAATCCAGAGAACTTGAGAGCAACATGCTGAAGCAGCAATATACTTAGCTTCAGCTGTGGACACAGACATATTTGTCTGCTTCTTGCATTGCCAGGATATTAGTCTGGGATCAAGAACTTGACAACCGACAGAAGTGGATTTTCTGTTGAAGTTGCATCCTCCATAATCACTGTCTGTGTAGGCATAGAGATTAAATTCTCCTTCCTTTGGATACCATAATCTGAGAGCTGGTTTGCGTTTCAGATATCTGAATATCCTCTTGACTGCGTTCACATGTGATTCTTTTGGATCAGCTTGATATCTAGCACACACACAAACCCCAAACATAATGTCAGGCCTACTGGCTGTTAGATACATAAGTGAACCTATCATTGATCGATAGTGAGTTTGATCCACTGATTTGCCTTTAGGGTCAGGTCCAATCTTCACTTTAGTATCTACAGGAGTTTTGATAGACTGACAGTCAACAAAGTGAAATTTCTTCAGCATGGTTTCTACATATTTTGATTGATTGATGAAGATTCCATCTGCTGTTTGCTGGACTTGCACTCCCAGAAAGAATGTGAGTTCCCCATAGCACTCATTTGAAACTTTGAATGCATAAGATCTTCAAATTCTTTGCACAGTTGTTTGTTTGTCGAGCCAAATATAATGTCATCCACGTAGATCAGGACTAACAGCATGTCTTTTCCTCTTATTCTTCTGAAGAGAGTCTGATCAATCTTTCCTCTTTCATACCCATGTTCAAGAAGAAAGGATGATAGAGTCTCATACCACTTTCTTGGAGCTTGATGAAGACCATACAGAGCTTTGTCGAGCTTGTACACTCTGTGAGGGAAATCAGGATCTTCAAAGCCAGGTGGTTGACTTACATAGACTTCTTCAGCAATCTTTCCATACAAGAAGGCACACTTTACATCCATTTGATAAACAGTAAATTTCATGGACGCAGAATATGCAAGAAAGATTCTGATTGCTTCTAGTTTGGCAACAGGAGCAAACACCTCGTCGCAGTCAATTCCTTCTTCTTGAGTGTATCCCTGTGCCACTAGTCTTGCTTTATTTCTGATGACTCTCCTCTATCATCAGTCTTGTTCCTGTACAGCCATCTGGTACCGATAGGGTATTGTCCTTCAGGAAGATCTAGCAGCTGCCATACTTCTTGTTTCTTGAATTGGAGCAATTCTTCCAGCATTGCTTCAATCCAACTATTGTCTTGAAGCACCTCTTTGATGTTTTTGGGTACTGTTTGACATAGAAAGCATGAGAACAAACAGATGTTTGCAATACTTGACTTGCTTCTTGTCACCCTCTCATTAAGATCACCAATAATGGTTTCAACTGGATGATTCTTGTGTATTCTTGAGGTGGGAATGATGTCACCCGTAATAGTTACATCAAGATTGGAGACATTCAGTTCATTATGGTCAGAGGCACAATCATATTGTATTGTCTTTGAATTTTGAAGATTGTCAATTTCTATTTCAGTAATTGCTACATCTTCAGCAGCACTGAGGTTGTTTGCATCATTTGAAGTACCTTGAGTTTCTTCTGGATGAGAAGCTGTTTTTGATTTTTGATATCATGTGACAAGTCATCTGAGTGAGATGGTACCAGGCTGGGACCTTTTTCAGAAGAAACACTAAGGTTTTGTAACAAGTGTCTGATTGGATCAGCTTGAAGAGGAACATCTTCATTCATATGTTCATCAGATGTAGGTGGGATCAATGGATAGTTTTCTATTCTTTCTATAGTTGATGAAGTATCACCTGAATGTATAGTTCGTGCATCAAACAAGTGAAATTGGTCAAATGATTTAGTAAAGGTGTCAATATCAAGCAACCAATCAGGACCATTTGTAGATTTGGGAAACGAATGTTTCTTGAATTGAACATTTACAGATTCATCAATAATGTTCAGTCTAGGATTGAACACTTTATAAGCATTTGAGACGAAAGAATAACCTACAAAAAATCCTTCATCAGACTTAGATGAAAATTTTCCCAAATGATCATGGGTGTTTAATATTGAGACTGGACAACCAAATGACTTGAAGAATCCAATGAATGGTTTCCTTTGAAATATCAGTTCATAAGGTGTCATGTTACTTTCTTTAATAATCAGAGTTCGATTTTGCACAAAGCACAATGTGTTAACTGCGTCTGCCTAGAAGGTGATTGGCAGTTTAGCATCGGCTAGCATGGTTCTTGCTGCTTCAATCAGTGTTCTATTTCTCCTTTCAGCTACCCCATTTTGTTGAGGAGTTCTAGCTGCACTGAATTGATGAGCGATGCCTTTGGTTGCACAAAAGGAACTCATATTTTCATTATTCAACTCTGTACCATTATCACTTCTTATTATTTTGACTTTGAGATCAAGTTGATTTTCAATTTTAGTGATAAATTCTCGAATAATTGGGATGCTTCATTTTTATCAAGTAGGAAGAACACCCATGTGAATCGAGAAAAGTCATCAATGATCACTAAACAATATTGTTTCTTTCCCATACTCATTACATGAGTTGGTCCAAAGAGATCCATGTGAAGTAACTTCAATGGAGTATTGTTAGTGTTCACCAGCTTGGTTTTGTGAGACGATTTGTGTTGTTTTCCTTTGAGGCACGCTGAGCATTGATCAATAAATTTGAATTCTTTTTGAGGAAGACCAATTACATGGTTTCCTTTGACTAACTTGTTCATATTTTTAAAGTTAGTGTGCCCCAAACGTCTATGCCAAAGCTGTGACTCATCAAATGATGCTTTAGACAAGAGACATGTTTCTTACTTAGGTGATGTAGAACACAGGTTTAAGACATAAGTATTATTCTTCCTCTGAGTCTTTAAGACAACCCATTCTTTAGGAATCTGAAAACCAGGTTTCAGTATGTAGCAGTGAGTGTCTGTAAAGTGAGTGGAATATTTTTTGTCGCAGATCTGAGACAGGCTTAGCAGATTGAAATTCAGTTGTTCACAGTAATTCACTCTGTCAAAGCTCAGCATCCCATTTGTCACAGATCCTTCTCTTGTAATCCTGCCACCTTCTGAATCTCCACCAAATACGACAGTAGTTCCTTGTATGTACTTGAAATCATGAAGGAGGGAATGATCTCCAGTCATGTGTCGGGAGCATCCACTGTCTACATACCATAGGCTATTAGACCTATGTGGATGAACCTACAAACAAAAAGAACTAATTAGAATAAGGAACCCAAGCCATGATGGTCTTGGGTATCCCGTTCCTATTCATGATAGTCACCTCCTGGTATTTTCCTCTGAATGGTGATTTAGATGAAGGTGATTTGGGAGATTTTTGGTAATCAATCGGTTGAGTCATCTCATTTACATCTACTAAGGATTCAGATGAATAATAAAATCGTTGGTTTCTATTACTTTGTATAAATTTAGCCCGAGTTTCATTATCAAAAGTTGATTTTTGCTTTGGAAGGTTAAGTTTGTGTTTCTTTGTGAGATGATTTCTTTGACCTTTCCTTAAATCCTTTGAGTTATATCTGTCATATGTTGATCTACAAATCCTAGATTGATTGTTATGAATATGATGTTTGACAGAATGCATCACAGTAGATGTTTTTGAGATGGGCTTGTTTTGTGGAATTTTCAACCCCTTCTGATTGAAGTAACAATCAGATGTATTGTGATTGTTCATGTCACAGATTGAACAATACTTGTTGAAATAGCAATTTTTGGTGGACTGGTTGTTCATATCACAGATTGAACAATATTGATTAAAGAAGCATTTATCTGTCTTGTGATTGAACATGTCACAAATATCACAATACATCTATTTGTTTCTTGAATCAGATTTTTCTTTGAGTGACTCAACTGATACTTTCTTTTGATGTGTCACATTCTTTTCTTTAGGTGATGAGTCAGAATCAGCCCTTTTTGTAGATTGTTTCACAATGCTACTCTTGTTCATTTGACTGGGCTGTTTCTGTTTCTTCAACCTACTTCTCACCTGTTGATACATGTATGTCCCTAGATCATGATATGAAATGTAATAGATCTTGTTTATCTAATTCTGGTGTAATTTGATATGATTAATGAAATGATATTGGTTGATTGTGATTTGTAATGATTAATATTTCATTAATGAGTTGATATAAAATTGGTTAATTAGGTTAGTGATTGGTTGAATGTTTACTAATTAATACATTCAAACTTAACATAATGATGTTCTCATGCGAATGGCCCATGCGAATGGACCATAAGCATGAACAACTTCATATGAATGACTAAGTCGCATGACTGAACCGGGTGACTGGATTAGTCGTATGATTGACACATAAGATTGGCTCAGTCGCACGACTGAACACTCAGTCGTGCGGATGAATCAACCGCATGGTTCAATCGCACGACTGAACCATACTAATGGTTCAGTCGCACGATTGAATAATACCAACCTATAAATACAACCCAATTCGTGAAAAATAGCGACTCTCGATTAATTACGATTCCAGACGTACCCTAGCCGTCCAGAAGCCTCCCAATTCGTTCTCCAAGTTCATAGAACACATTAGATCGATTTCCAATCGATTTCTAACGTTAGTTTCAATTCTTGATTGATTCTTCGTGTGTTCTCACTGATTGGATCATCAATCAAATAGGATTCCGCACTATTTGATCTGGTTTACACGCTAATCTCCAGGTATTTCGTTTAAATACCAGGTCCTATCATCACCTCTTTCTGAAACTGGTCAACGTGTTCTTTATTATAGATATCAAACCCAACTCCCTACCTTAATTTGGATGACTGTGGGTCTGATGAAATTTTGTGTGTTTAACTCAGTTCTACAGTTGGTTTCTTTTACAGTGAAACCTTTTCTAATTTGCTTGAATTTTGTGGAGATACAATCTCATTATCAGACTACTCTCAATAATGGGTTTCACTGTTTTGACATATTTCTTTTTCCCTTGTATAACAGATGGTATGAATTTTATAAAAGGTATATTTGCTTTTTACAGGGCTTGATGGTTTCTTGACAATCACTATCTTGTCAGAAAACTCTTCGATTTTGATTGCGTGTCCTAACTTGATTTTGTCCTCGTTGATTTCAAAATAGACATCAAGTTTGTTTTGAGGATTTGTCACTTGTTTCACTTCTAATTTAGGTTCCACAATTTTAGGTTCAACTGATTCAGAGAGTGATACAGAGTCAGGCATGATAGTGTAATTGTCATTGTATGGTGGAGGACATGAATTGTACCCAATCCCTGACATGTCCTTTGGATCCTTTTGTGAATCCAACATTTCTTACAGCTTGACTGAAGACATTTGAAACTTTTCAAGTTTCACTTTAGTCATAGATTGTTGAGCTTTAGCTTGAGATAACTTTTCAGTAAGTAGCTCATTTTCAGCTGCAAGATTGTATTTCTCACCATGCAATTTTTCTATGTCAGAAATGAGAGATTTGATTTTGATTTCAAAACATTTTAGTTCTCTCTTCACCATTTCTAACTTCACCTTTTCTTCTTTTATTTTATCTACCAGTTTATGATTATGTTCTCTATACTCTTGTAATTCATTTATGCATTTCTCACTACAAAGGTTAGTTTTTACCTCAGTAGGCATTGCAGATGGTCCATCATTGATACGAGCCATGAGAGCATGATTCTGGAATTGAGGCTTGACTTCCTTAGAATATAAACTCCAGTCACATATCCTATATTGTTTGATCATAAGGGCACTGGCAGAGGGCTGACTACTGGCATGGGCTTGATTTGTTAGCTGTGGTTGATTCTGGTATGTTTGTTGATGATGAGAATGATGGTACTGTTGTTGATGGTTGGTTAGGTGATAGCTCGAATTGGGCTGTGAGGATGATTGACCAGGAGAATTCCTTGAATGGTTGGTTCTTTTAGGAGCATTGCACTCTCTTGAGAAATGGCCAGTAATTCCACAGTTGAATCATTTTACCTTGGATTTGTCATATCCATGCTTTGTGTTCTCCTTCAGGCTTAATTTTCTTCCTTTTTTGAAGAATTTCTTAGCTCTTATGACAATCATTGCCATTTGCCACTGTAGATCCATCTCCTCAACATCATCAGGATCAAATTCTTTTAAATCTTCTTGTATTAAATGGGCAGAAGTGAGTCTTTCCGCGAGATATGCTTCAAAACTTGCAACAAAGGCATTGTAGGTTGCCTTTTGCTCTTTTGATTTTAAGTCTTCTGGAGAGATTGTAGGTGCAGTGGAGACTTTTGGAGCTTGTGCGGAAGTTGAATGGTGATTGAATGATGGAGATGCAATGAACCCAATATTGTTCAATTGATCTCTTGATGAGATGAAGTCATCTTCCTCTGTGATGAAAGCATTTTCAACAGAATGTGATTCTGAAGGGAATTGTAGGCTTCAATCACTCTTGGCCACTCAGATTTCTGCTTCGTTCATCAAGTTCTAGAGCTTCAATCTGGCTATCATAATGTCTAGAGTGGTACTCTCAAGATCAAGAGTATTTTTCAACATTGTGACATTTTGCTTCCAGCTTTCAGGCAGACTGTGAAGCATTTTCTTGTTGAGTTCTTTAATGTTGTATGACACACCCATAATTTCCAAGTCATTGACCAACTGTAAAAATCTGTGCAGTTGCTTTGATATGGATTCTCCTTTGGTGTCATGAAAGGTTTCATACTGATTGACCAGCTTGTCTTTGTTAATATCAGCAACTTCACTGCTACCTTCACACATAATTTTGAGAGCATCCCAAACAGCTTTAGCAGTTCCATATTTTTCCAATCTTTTTAGCACATCCATTTTGAGTGCTTGGGTCAAAATAGAGTATGCTTTAAGATCAATCTTTATTTTCTTATAATCATCTTCATCCAGAGTTAGGTCTTCAATTGGTATTCTAGCAGTCTTGTACAGCGCAGCTTGAGATGTTGATAAAGTAACAGGAATATGTGGACCCTTACATATTGAGATCCAAAAGTCAGGATCTACACCTGTGATATAATTTCTAAACTGTTGGACCAAAAGAACCAATGAGCCAAGATCAGAAAACCTCTAAGTCCCACATGGTATCACAACAACTGCTGAAAGCTTCATCAGCAGTTTGACAAGTGCTGAAGACTTCAACAGCTGACGATGAAGTGCTGAAGAGTTCAACAGCTGAAGAACTAAAGTGCTGAAGTACAACAGTTGAAGAACACAAGAACTGAAGCTGAACAGCTGAAGAACACAAGTGCTGAAGCTGAAGTTCAAAGTACTGAAGTACAACAGCTGAAGAGTTTACAAGTGCTGAAGATCAACAACTGATGTACAAAGTCTGAAGACAAAGACTGAAGACATCAGCTGATGATATCTACTGAAGTCATCAGCTGATGAAACGTCTGAAGTTCAAGTCTGAAGATCAAGTACTGAAGTTTCAGTAGTTTGTCACAACTGCTGAAGAGTACTTCTTCAGTAGTTGTGATATCAGTAGTTTTATATTTTACTTTCAGTAGTTTTGTAAAACGACTGAAGAGCTTGTTCTTCAGTCGTTGTAGTTCAGTAGTTTTATATTCGCAAGAACTGGTTATAGATTATTGAATTTCTGTCGCTTTCGTACATTTATTTTGAGATCTTCTGGTTCAATTGGTTGTTGCGTTTTGTTCTAAATCTATTTTAGCTTAACCGAATTTGATTGAATCTGAGATGACGACTCCTTCTAATGATCCTCACAATACCGGTTGCTCAACCAAGCCTCCGATGCTGGTTAGGACCGAGTACAACATATGGCAACGAAGAATGCTTCATCACCTGTCTGTTAATAGTTCAGGTTGTTGGACATCTGTGGTACATGGACCACAAAAGCCTATGGTGAACAATCCGGAAACCAATCTAATGGTTCCGAAGAAGAAGGAACAATACTCTGATGAAGATCGGAAACTGTTTGAGATTGATGCTAAAGCCATGGAATTCTGGCCATGGCACTGCCTAATGAAATCTATTCAGGGCTTATGCATCATGAAACTGCTCATGATCTCTGGAATGCCTGAAGGAACAATTCGGTGGCACAGATGAGGTCTTAGCAAACAATAGAGAGATCCTTGCCCAACAATATGAGACATTCTCTCATAGGAAGGGTGAGACACTGACTCAACAGTTTGAGCGTTTTTCCTGCTTGATCTCTGAGCTGAAAATGATGAAACAGGAATACACCAATAGCCAGATGAACAACAGATTCTCAGATCACTGCCTGAGAGATGGGACACATACACTATTGTCCTACGCTCCAGTGCAAATCTGGATGGCCTATCTCTCACCCAACTTCGTGGGAACTGCTTACATTTGAAAGAGAGATAGAGCAGAAGAGGAAACTGTCCTCATCAGGAAAGCTCACTGATGACTTTGTACCAGGGAATACTGCCTTGGTTGGTCATGAGTCAGAATATGCTGCATCTAAAAGCAATTATGATGAGCATATAGATTCTCTTCAAATAGTTCTGATCATGCATTTGTTGGTATTGAGAGTCATTCTGGCAGTAATAGTGACAATTTATGCTTCATCATGGATGATCTGAAAGGAATAGCTGATGATGATCTAGAAGAGATGGATATTCTGAGCCAAATGGCATTGATTAATATCAGATCTCAGAAGTTCTATAAGAGAACTGGCAGGAAATTTCCTGGACTCTCTGGCAAAACCAAAGTTGGTTTTGACAAGAATAAGTTGAGGTGTCACAAATGCCAAAGGTTGGGACACTTTGCAAGAGAGTGTAGATCAACTGGATCTAACTCTTCTGCACCCTTTGTGACTTTTCCTAGTACTAGTCCACAAAACAGAAGGGCAACATCCTGCTGGTTCTGGTCATTATTCACATCCTAGATCTCGTGCATACTTTGTTCCCCAGGGTCAAATGTCATATCCTTATCCTTGCTATTATGTGCCTCAACCAAATCCTGTTCAAGCTCCAATTGCACAACAACCACAAGCATTGCCTGAACCACAGCCTTCCCAATCTCATCAACAAACTCAACCTCAACAACACAGCTTCTTCACCCCAGGAGTTGTTGACTGGAGCAGTTTACCAGATGACTTATCTGGTCATGAACAACTGTTCTCAGGTGCTGGTCAACATGGTGGTGAAAGTCCCTTTGAAAATCTAGCTCTTATGGCTTTGGATTCTGCTGATACTTCATCCTCTAATGCCTCTACACCAAAGGTATCACAGGTATCCTCTGAGGCAAATGCCAAATTATGTTCCGACACATGCATAGCAGCATTTGCATCTATTAGAGAAGCAAATGTAGCTTTAATCAACAAGAACATTGAGCTAGAACAAATAATTTCCAAAAGCAAAGCTGAATTTGAGTCTGTGCTTAATGATAAAAATGATGAGATTTACAAACTGAAATGCCAAATAACTGATGATAAGGCTAGGGAAGAGATACTTCTAGAGAAGTATAAAGATCTCAAAGAAACCCTTGCAGTTACCCAGGTAGAGTGTGATAGATGAGTACAATCATGCAAAGGTTTTGAAATGCTTCTTAGTAAGCAATCTGCTTCCAATGTGAAGTTTGGCATTGGTTACAATCACACTGCTCCACCTACAGATTTTACTCCAAGAGCAGAGGTAGAATCTGATGGTGAGAGTAATAACCAATCCATCTCATCATGTGATCTACTTTCTGAAACAGCACAATCAGAAGTAGAAGTCAGCATCAAGCCCTCTCAGAACCTATCAGCTGATGTTGATGGTTCCAATGCTGACACTCACATGATCAATGAGTTGATCAACTCAGGAGTTAATTCTGAAAGTCCTGAAAGGACTAGGGAGCAGGATTTAACACCTGAAGTTCAAACCCAACTACTGTCAGTACTGAAAAGAAGAAAACTGTCAGTAGAAAGAGTTTGAAGGCTACTAAAGAGGAAGTCAAGAAAGCAAACAATGCTTCCAAAGCACTGAAGAACAAGTCTTCAGTTGCTTCACCCTCTTTAGTTGATGATCAACCTAAGATGAAGAAGAAACCATGTGAAGTATGTGGTTTGTTCAATCATCTTACAGATGATTGTGGTACAAAAGTGGTTCCAAACTCAAACAAAAAGAAGAAATTAAAGAGAAAATGGTAAAAATGAAAACTGAGTTTGAGACCACATTTGTTTCAGCAACATCAAATCCTGTAACCCTTAAGTCCTCAAAGAAATCCAAAAAGGACGGGGTTAAACAGGTGACAGCTGAGAGTGCTCAGAAGAAGAAGGTGCAACATAGGAACTTATCAAACTCAACTGGCATTGTGTCTGATGAGCTGAAAGCTTTATCATAAAATCAGACACAGCTGGTTATGATGGTTCAACATCTGTTGGGTAGAGTTAACCCATAGATGTTCCTATGTTGAAACCACAGAAAAGGAGATCCAAGCCAAAGGATTCCTCTTCTTCACCATCTTCTTCCTCTCAGGCTGTTGTTTCAAATAAACCTGTTAGTTTACCATCTATTGATGAGACCAGGCCAAAACCAAAAAGGTTTGGGTCTCCAAAACTAACTGATTGTATTATTGCAGGGTTCTCCAACATGCCAAAGTAGCATCTGGTATGTAGACAGTGGGGGATCTATGCACATGACCGGGAACAGCTCTCTTCTTCATGAATACTCTCAAGGAAAGAAGGGGTTTGTTTCTTTTGGCAATGATGCTAGGGGTTACATCATTGGAAATGGCTTTGTCTCCAATGGAGAAATCAAATTTGATGATGTTAATCATGTGGAAAATCTCAAGTACAATCTCTTGAGTGTCAGTCAAATATGTGATAAAGGCCATGTTGCTCTTTTCACCAGTCAGAATGTAGGATTCTGTCATCCAAAGTTCTGCATTTCATTGATATGGGGTTGGATGATCACACTCTCCTGAGAGCCAACAGGACAGGAAGAGTGTATGCCTTAGATCTTTCCAAGAAAATAAATCTCCGAGGCAATCCTTGCCTATTTTCCAAAGCCTCTTCTCAAGAATCTAAACTGTGGCACAGAAGGCTGGGTCATGTTAATTTCAAAAACATGAATTAGCTTATCCACAATAGTTTAGTCAGAGGCTTACCAATAAAGGAGTTCCACTGTGATGAAACCTGCACTGCTTGTTTAAAAGGAAAACAGCACAAAGTCTCATTCTCTCCTATTGAAGAGCTTAAGTCCACTGCCTACTTGCAATTACTGCATATGGATCTATTTGGTCCTGTGAGAGTGATGAGCATGGCAAAGAAGAAATACTGTCTGGTAATGGTGGAGGATTACTCCACATTTGTATGGACTTTCTTTCTACATTCAAAGGATGAGGTTGCTCAGAAGGTTATTAACTTTGTGTTGTATATTGAGAAGCAGTATTCCCTTCCAGTCAAGTGTATCAGGAGTGAATGGAACTGAATTCAGAAACCATACACTTGATGACTTCTATCTCTCAAAGGGAATCAAAAGGCAGTTTAGCATCCAAGGACTCCAGAACAAAATGGAGTAGTGGAGAGAAAGAACAGGACCCTCATTGAAGCTGCAAGGTCCATGCTGGCTGACTCTGGTTTGCCACTGACCTTTTGGGCTGAAGCTGTTAACACAGCTTGCTATGTGCAAAATAGAGTTTTAGTAAATCAGAGGTGATGAAGACTCCATATGAAGTTCTCCATCATTTGGCTCCTCTAATTTCATTTTCAAAGCATTTGGGTGTCCCTGTTTTATTCTCAACAAAAGGATCAACTCCATAAATTTGATCCTGAGGTGGATGCAGGGTATTTTGTTGGTTATTCATCTACTTGCAAGGCATACAGAGTCTTCAACTGCACAACAAAGATAGTTGAAGAGACTTTGCATGTGATGTTTAATGAATCTCCTTTGGACAAGATTCCACAAAACCCTATGGAGTTGTTTGATTTGGACATACTGCAATATGTTCCTTATCAATGTCCAGCTGTTGCAGATCCTATGGATAAATCATCTTCTGCAGCATGTCTTCCACCTGGTGGTATTGATGATGATGATGATAATATCAATACTCACCTATTCAAGTTTAGTGACCAACTGCCTATGTCTGCTAAACTTGATGTTCCTGTAGCTTTAGCAGTTCCATCCACAACAAATGATGATGAGATCTCTGTTTCCTCTACATCTTTTGAGTTACCATCTAATTCTTGGTTTCAAGAGTCTACATCAACATCTGCTGCGTTGAAGGTTCTACAAACACTTGCACAGATCTCATTGTTTATCAAGAACTGAAGAATCACCCCATGTCTCAGATTATTGGTGATATCAATGCTGGTGTTTCAACCAGAAGTCAATTGTCTAACTTCTGCTTCTATGCTCTCTTCATCAGTCAGCTAGAGCCAAAGAACTACCATGTTGCTTTGAGAGACAATGGATGGGTTGAAGCTATGCAGATTGAGCTACTTTAGTTCAAGAAACAGCAAGTGTGGGAACTTGTTCCTCTTCCCCCAGGTAAGTGTGCAATAGGCACTAAATGGGTGTTTAGGAATAAAACTGATGAAAATGGGCTTATTGTTAAGAACAAGGCTAGACTGGTTGTGCAGGGGTTTTCACAAGAAGAAGGTATTGACTATGATGAAACCTTTGCCCCTGTAGCCAGACTAGAGGCAATCAGATGTTCTTAGCCTATGCTGCATTCCACAATCTTAAAGTTTTTCAAATGGATGTCAAAAGTGCATTTTTATATCGTAAAATAAAGGAAGAAGTTTATGTGTGTCAACCACCAGGATTTGAGGATAATAACATATTGAATGGGGGTATAAACTGATAAGGCTCTTTATGGGTTGAAACAAGCTCCTAGAGCCTGGTATGAGACACTCTCTACTTTTCTTCTTAAGAATAATTTCACTAGAGGCTCCATTGATAAAACTTTGTTTATTAAGAAGGTGGATCAGCATAAGCTACTTGTTCAGATTATGTTGATGATATATTTTTGCATCCTCTGATCCCTAGTTGTGTGATGATTTTACAACATAATGAAAAAGAGGTTTGAAATGAGTGCATGGGAGAATTACAGTTCTTTCTAGGCTTGCAATCAAACAAAAGGCTGATGGAATTTTATTCATCAGTCAAAATATACAAAAGATCTTTTGAATAAGTTTGATTTACAAAACTGTAAGCCATGTTCTACTCCCATGTGCACAACACAACTGGATGCTGATCAGAAAGGTAAAGTTGTTGATGAAACGCTTTACAGATGTATGATTGGGTCCTTGATGTATTTAACAGCTTCTAGACCAGATATTATGTTTGCTACATGTGTTTGTGCTAGATTTCAGGCTGCTCCTAAAGAGTCTCATTTGATTGCAGTCAAGAGAATCTTTAGATATTTGCAAGGTACACAATCTCTGGGTTTATGGTATTCCACTGGACACTCTTGCAAATTAGTTGCTTTTCAGATAGTGACTATGCATGGTGCAAGTTAACTAGAAAGTCAACTTCTGGTGGTTGTCAATTCCTAGGCAACTGTTTGATTTCTTGGCAGAGTAAGAAACAAACATTTGTTGCTACATCAACTGTTGAGGCCGAGTACATTGCTGCTGCAAGTTGCACCTCTCAGGTTCTCTGGCTTCAGAACCAACTTCTGGATTATGGCATTACAGAGACTAAGACTCTATTATTAATGGATAGTGCTTCAGCTCTGTGTATTGTCAAAAATCCAGTCCAGCACTCTAGGACCGAACATATAGAGATCAGACATCATTTTATTCAGGATTGCTTTGAAAAAGGTCTGATTGATCCTAAGTTTGTGCGTAGTGCTGATGAGCTTGCAGATATTTTTACTAAGCCTTTGGATAGTTCTACTTTCCAAAACCTTGTGTTATGGCTTGGTATGCTGCAACTAGAATAAGTGACAACTACTGATGATTTTAGTAGTAATTATGGTGATCATTGGTACTCATGTCACATATAAGTACTGATGAGTCCTTTCCCTTCAGTGGTTTTTATAACTACTGATGGCTAAATGCCTCACAAGTACTGAAGTACTTTATCTGTTCCAAACTACTGATGTAGTTACAACTACTGATGTAGTTACAACTATTGAAATCAGTATAAACAGATAAGTACTGACGTCCTATGAAACACCTGAAAAGCAGATGCAAAGTCTGATGAGTAAGTGTTGGGACAGTATGAGACAGCTGAAAGGCTATGAATTGCGAAAACTACTGAAGAGAACTTTCTCATCAGTTGTTTCAACAACTGCTGTTTCATTCAAACAACTGAAGCAAAACCATGTCTTCAGTAGTTTTATACTACTGATGACTATCCAAGTCTTCAGCTGTTTACAACAACTGATGACAAAACCACTGTCTTCAGTAGTTTCACAACTACTGATGACAAATACCAAGTCCTCAGGGTTTCATCATCTGAAGTCAAAACCACGGCTTCAGTAGTTTTCTAACTACTGATGCCTAACACCACGACTTCAGTTGTTTCAACGTCTGAAAGGGTAATACCATGTCAACAGTCGTTTAAAACTACTGATGACTAACACCACATCCTTCAGTCGTTTTCTAAACCATACCCTATAAATATCCCTGACTAATTCTTCAAAGCTTCATCTTCTTCAAACCTAACGTTCCTCTCCAAAACTTCTCTCTTCTAAATGGCGTCCATGCAAATCAAACCGCGACACAACTGTGTAGCTTACCGTACTAAATCACCAGTCTGGGCTAAGTTCGATACTGCTATCAATCTTATGGTCCAGTCACAATACAAAACGGCATTTCTTCTCAATCCCATTCTACATGCCGAATCCCTCAAACAGTTTTGGATGAACGTCATCATCCACTGGGGAGAACAACACACCATCTCCCGGTCGGTCGTCAACAACAAAGAAGTGGTCATCACTCCCGAAATAATTCGCCAAACTCTACATCTGGATGATGCCATTTCTCCTGCTGGATATCCCAAGGGCACAACTGATATCCTTTGCCCATCATGGATATCAGGGGCAACTTAGTGCCTCCACTATAATGAAGAAACATTTCCATGACGCTGAACGCCTAATTTTCACATGGTAAATGTATGTTGGCTCCTAAGACTTCGTCTTGGGATCAAATGTCTACGAAGTCGCAGCAGGTAATGTATTCTATTCTTGAGCAACAGCCTTTAAATTTTTCAGAAATAATATTTTCCGAGCTCAAGGATATGGCTCAAAAAACTAACTGCTAACCGTTGGATATTATATCCACGGTTCATAATGGCCATCATTACAAACCAGCTTCAAGCTGAGGGACTTGTTGGCCTGGGAGTCCCTGCTACGGCTGTTCTGCCTGAAGTATACTCCCGGCACAACTCTGACCACACACTCAAATTGGCTGCCAAGCTGCGCAAACCCACGCAGCTGGAACCCACAGCCACCACCTCCAAATCAAAAGTCCCCACCAACCCCCCAAAAAGAAACCAAAATGGCTACTCAGGGAAATGAGTCCCTTGAGGATGCCCCTGCAACACAAACGCAAGATATATCCACTGGTATACCCCCTAGTGGATATCAGGACTCTTCCAGCCATAGCCGCTCAGGATTCCTCTAAACAGGAGCCTGCAGAACCATACAAGGGGTACCACACATCTGGGATCTTCCTCACTTGAGGGGATTGCCATTGAAGAGCACCTTCCTCCCCAGGTGCACATTGCTTCTATCCCTTCACCCATGCAACCGCCCCCCACAGCCCAACATTGATCGTTGCACAGTGCTGACTCAATGCACTCCTCACCCCCTCCCCAAATACCACTTACTACTGGGAACACCTCTACCATGAGGGGGAGGACAAAGTGCAATTGAGAACCCACAGCATAGGTGTTTACCACTTCTATCTCCTGGTGTAGATAGGGAGATTAGAATATCTAGTGAGGCTGCCACTCTTCTGCATCAGCACATGATCAGACTGAGGCTGGTAACATCGCTAAGACCTCACTAGAGGCAACAGCCGATGATGGACATAGTCCTGAGGCTGGAAGTCCCCAGTACCAAGACAAAGAGGCACATGCTAGAACTGGTCTACACCCAGTGCATGTACATCCTGCTCCAAGCAGGAGGTCAGGTGATTCAACTTTTGCTGATGATGACCTGGGCTTTTTCTATGATGTTCTTGCCCAGAACACATCCTTGAGGAGGAAGTCAGTAGGCTGCAAAACCTACTTGACCAACTCTCTCAAGGAGAAAGACCATCTGCCTCACCAACCCACATATGGCACCTTCAGTTGAAGGTTCCCCAAACACTGAGCCACTCCCAAGAACTCAGCCACCTACCTCTGCTTCTGGCACTATTTCTCAGGAACAGAACCCTCCTGAGCAAATAGTTGCTGTCCTTCAAAATTCCCTCCCTCTCATCACACCCATAATCACTAACATTGTGACTAAAGCCATTGATGAGATGCTTTCCTCAACTTTACAACCATTGATTGATGCTGCTGTGCAAAAGACACTTTCTGCGGTACAAACCCCTACCACCGATGCATCCAAAAAGGGGGAGAGTAATGCAGTGAAAGAAAAGAAGAGGAAAAGAACAGAGGATGAGAAGGCCCAAGAGCAAGCCCAGGAGTTGGAAAAAGAAATGTACAACTGATCACCTATAAACGAAAGAAAAGTGCTGATGATCAACCTACTGCTGAAGAAAAATCCTTGGAAGAGCTGGTAAAAGATGCTGATGATACACAAGCCGATCCATGGATAAAATCATTGAGCAACTCTTCAGGCAAGGTTTTGATACAGCCACATTAGATAGTGAAATTAGGAGGTTGGAAGTGGAGGAGATTCAAACTCGATGGGCTGGGTATGATGCACTTGAAAAGGAGAGATTGGAGATCATGATCCGTTTTATTGCCAAATACTTAGGAAGATCTTTGATGGAGATTCACGCGTGGACCAGAGACAGTATTCTGGCTATAGCCACCAGAATCTGTCTGTCTGAGCAATTCCACAAGGGGATTATCATTGAAGCCCTTGATGAGGCTGGGGCTGGAAAAAGGTTGAAATGGCAAGACTTACAAAGGCTAAACTCACAACCAAGATGCTGGAACAACCTTCCCTTCCACCCACTCAAAAACAGCCTACCCCTCAAATCTCCAAACCAATCTCAAAGCCCAAATCCAAACAACCACAATCACAACCCACAAAACCAACTCCCTACCATCTAAACCAATAGCCGATGATGCACCTAAGAAGAAGAAGAGAAGTGTGTTGAGGCTAGAAGAAGAAGAAGAAGAGGATGATGTGGAAGAAGATAGGATGCCTCTGTCTGCAGTCCTAACACTGGCGAAAGCCAAACCTATGCCCATCACTCCCACCTCACAGATGGATGTTGTGAGAGTAAAAATGAAGAATAGGAGCAGCAAAAGCTTCATGATGATGAAATGCTGAAAAGCATTGACAAAACCTATGCTGCCTCCTCATCAATATCAGCATGAAGAAAGAAGCTCTGAGATTGTACACTCTCGCAAACACATTTCAATATCAGAAGGAAAGGGTGAGAGTATGGCCTGATCCAAGGGTGGCTCACAGGATTGTAAAGAAAGACATTCCTTCGAGATACAAGGGTCAAGTCAAGAGGATCGTAGATGAAGAGATCACATGGGCCTTGTAGTATCACCCTGGGAGATTGTTGAAGATTTCAAGAAGGCCTACGAGACTAAACAACCACCCCAGAAGATGCTAGAGAACAGAATTATCAAAAAAGGGGTTAGTCTACAAGAGGCTTGAGAACTTCAAACAGAATGACTCAGTCCGCTACTTGAAGGGAATCATCCTGATGAGTTTGCATATAGACAAATTACAACAGTTGAGCTCAAAAACGAAAAACAGGACAAGTACATCTCAGAGCTGTATGGGCGAGAAGGATTGTTGATGGTGAAGCCGAGAACCTGACCATGGAAGAACAAATCATGTTTCTCAGAGCCTACACCAGAGAATCCTACAGGATCATACACGGGAAGTAGATCTCATGAATGGGATAACAACTCTGTGTCCAGTTCCCCAAAACAGAGTTCCCATCATATCTTGCAAACAAATATCTGAGACTTCTTCCTAGGCCTGAGCTTATATGGGTCATCTTCTCTACTGATCAAGAAGGAAAAAGACAACTTTTGCCAACAATAAGTGGGATAATAAATAAATTAGAGGTTTTGGCTGCATTGGTTTAGGGGGAGTTTGTTGGACCAAAAGAACCAATGAGCCAAGATCAGAAAATCTCTAAGTCCCACATGGTATCACAACAACTATTGAAAGCTTCATCAGCAGTGACAAGTGCTGAAGACTTCAATAGCTGAAGATCAAGTGCTGAAGACTTCAACTGCTGAAGAACTAAAGTGCTGAAGTACAACAGCTGAAGAACACAAGAACTAAAGCTGAACAGCTGAAGAACACAAGTGCTGAAGCTGAAGTTCAAAGTACTCAAGTACAACAGCTGAAGAGTTTACAAGTGCTGAAGATCAACAACTGATGTACAAAGTCTGAAGACAAAGACTGAAGACATCAGCTGATGATATCTACTGAAGTCATCAGCTGATGAAACGTCTGAAGTTCAAGTCTGAAGATCAAGTACTGAAGTTTCAGTAGTTTGTCACAACTGCTGAAGAGTACTTCTTTAGTAGTTGTGATATCAGTAGTTTTATATTTTTACTTTTAGTAGTTTTGTAAAACGACTGAAGAGCTTGTTCTTCAGTCGTTGTAGTTTTAGTAGTTTTATGTTTTTCAGTAGTTATAACAACTGATAACACTTAGCGGTTTTGTAAGGAGATGTCAGCTGTTTTGACATCTTCAGTAGTTGTGTTTCAGTTGTAATAAATCTGTTAGATGTCACTATCAAGTGACATCAGCAGACGTCACATCTCTTATATAAGAGGCGTCGACCAAATTGTAATTGTGACATTCTGTTACCAAGAAAGCAAATATTAAATGAAATATATTTGCAGAAATTCTCTCTCTATAACCGTCTTTGTTCTTCATTGAATATCATTTTGTTCTTGTGAATTGACTAATTCATTGCTCGATTTCTGCTGCTATACTCTCTAATCAATCAAACATAGATCACTGATCCTAACATAAACCGTATTCTCCATTGTTTAAACTTGGATTTGTGTTAAGCATGGGTGGTTTAGGTGTATGACCTAATCAGAGTAAGGTTAGAATCCATGTTGATTTATGTAAGTATACATTTAGTTGATTTTAAGATTGATTATGTTTGATGAGTCCAACTTGTTCAAGCAATTCTGTTGAGGGTCATAATGAGTTTTCTTGCTGTTTGACAGGAGTATTCTTGCTGTTTGCTAAGTAGAGATGATGATATCTATTATTAGCAACTTGATTATCAGATCAATCGAGTTATATCAGTCTGTGCACAGATTGAAAAAGAATCGAGAGCCAAAGCTCTGATACCAATTGACTGGGTTTTAGTAAGTGTGATATTCTTACTGAGAATCAAATATGATAACAAGTCAAGATTGAGTGGTGGAAACAAACAATCGATGAACAATGAAGCAAGAAAAGTTACTCATAAATTCTGTTTGTATTGATATATGATAGTTGACAAATTACAGAGAATAATTACAACAAAATCCTCTCTCTATCAACCGTCACCTCAGTACGAGGTAAACTATTCTATTATAGACAAGACAAGATGCCTTTAAAAATGACTAAACTACCCCTGACCTATTACTTCAGAAACTAGTCTAACTCTTGATCCGCATCTCTGCTTGTTCATCCGCATTGACAAATGCGGATGAGATAACCTTGATCCACATTTCCACTTGATCATCAGCATTAGTAAGTTGGTCATCCGCATTGGTTAATGCGGATGAACAAATACTTGTGTGCATTTGGTTGATCATCCGCATTAGTCAATGCGGATGATCAAAGTCTTGTCCGCATATTCTTTGTTCTTCCGCATTAGTCAATGCGGAAGAGTGTCTTGTTCAGCATAAGTATTGTGTCTTCCGCATTAGTCAATACGGAAGAGTAAACACTTGTCCGCATCAGATTTTTTTTCTTCACATTAACTAATGCGGAAGATAATACTTGTTATTTTTCTTGTATTTCTCATCTGCATTGCATCTTGGACTTGTGGGATTCCAGCTAAACAATCATCAATCACCCATTGAGTTGGCATGTATGATCCTTTCAGGATGCAACATAGAGGATTCAGTCTTTTCAATCTCTTCAGGGAATTTTTCAGCCTTGGTTTGTTTTGATCATCAATTTCTATTCCTCCTTTTCTATTTCTTTTTCCTCCTTATCTTTTTCTTTTTCACAAAATTCTCTTATCATTTATTTTTCTTCCTTAGATAGTGCCACAGCAGGTACCATCTGCATACTTAACTCTTTCTCCAAGGGAACTGGAGATTGAGGGATGATTACAATAGGTTCATGTGCGTCCTCTGATTATTCACAAACTCCCACAATTCATCATCCATACTGAATTCTTAGAGGTAAAGCTATCTAAAGCACTGATTAGTTCTTCAAATTTTGTATTCTCAGTTTGAGTAGCCTCTGTTGCCCAGAATAAATCAAAATTTCTAAACTTGGTTCCTCATTCTTTGTTTGGCTTCATCTTCTCCTTGTTCATCATTCTTAGAGAAAGATTGTTCTCATCATCAATAACTCTTTCTTCATCATTTTTGTTTCTGATTGTTTCTCATCATGAATAACTCTTTCTTCATCATTGTTTGTTTTCTCCAACCACATCACTTCCTTGAATTTCAATTAACATTTCAAGTTTAGAGATCCTTTTATTTTGACTTTCAACTGAATATGAAGATTGGAGATGATCTTTGCTTGTTCTTCAATAATATCTTCTTGCTCTTCCATTGCTATAGTTTGAATGGCAAGAGTATCAACATGGCCACTTACTTCTTCTTTAGAATGGTTAAGAGCTGCTCTTAAGTATTCAATCTCTTTCTCTTTCTCTTTCTTTTCAACTTCATATTTTTCTTTTAACTCTTTTAGCTCATGCTCCGTTTCATCCAATTCTAGAATTCTATCATTAATAATTCTGGCTCTCCTGTTCAGTATTCTCTCCATTCTTTCAACCTTTTGCAACAGTTCAGATATCAACTCATCTTTTTCATCAGGCTATTTACATTTGATTCAGCAAAGCTCTCTAAGGGAGTAGTCTCAGAAGTTGCTCTCTTTACAGGCATTTGAACATGTTGACCCTCTCATCTGAACATGATTTGGATGCTTTAGATGTGCTAGCTGAGTCTCCAAACACAGTTGGGTAATCATGGGTAGGCAATGGTTGATGTGGTGAAGTTGATGAGTGATGAGGTGAGTAATGAGGTGGTGAAATTGGTTATGGTGTTGGTTCTAGTGTGGTTTTGGTGTTGGTTATGGTGTTGCTTGTGGTGTTGGTTGTGGAGATGGTTGAGGTGATGGTTGTGGTGTTGGTTGTGGAGTTGGTTGTGGTAAAGGTACAAATGGAGATGCATAGTAATGAATTTCAGGTTTAGTATGAGAATCACCCTGTGCACCATCATAGGGTGATATTGACCTTTTCCTATCAGCACCAGCAGCTTGTACATCAGCAGCTTGTTCATCATTGTGATCTTGAGCATCATATTCTTCTCCTTGTTCTTCTTGATTTATCTGTTGAAGCATCCAGGAAGAAGAGGTTAGTGAGCTCCACTGTAAAAGTTTCTAGGGTCCCTCTTCTTAATGTACTTGTATGATTTTGCATCATAATGAGGAATATCAAGCACTGATCCCTCAGTAGCAAGATCTGGGAATGCTTCATTTATTAGGCACTGAATGAATCTTGGCTACATCAAGAACTTGTATATTGTCCCCTATTGTATGTTTGAAATCAGGCCATTAAATACATAGGTAGACATGTTGAATGGTCTATTTGTGCACAAAACACAAATTGTTGAGCAAGTGGTGATTGGAATATCATCCACCCAGTTTTTCTCTTGGATAGACAGTGCTAAAAAAGGTGGATTAGGAATCTCTAGTGGAAATCAACTAATCCTTTTACAATCTATATAGCTTCAAATCCTCCTTCATACCCAATCTTAGCAGAGAAGGTGGTTATTTCATCCTCATCCAGCTCTAGTGGTGCATGAGCATCATCACCAAAATGCAAACATCTTCTTACATAATCTTCAATGACGCTCAGAGTATGATCTTATCAATTCTTCTAGATAAAGTTCTAACACCATCTCCTTAATCACTTCAGTTGAATCCAAAAATACCTTACAAGGTTCTCATAGATGGTGGGTCTAATAGTGATAGTATAAGCTAACCTTTGTAGAGATGAATATGATGATATCTCTGAGTCCCTCAGCTTGTGGCACATCAGGTTTTAAATAACCGCTAACATTATGTAGCTTGCTTCATGAAAGATTTGCCATATAATTTGCATAAGAGACATATGTGTTAGTTTTGATGAGAACTTATGTGTACAGTTTATCAGTTTGACTTTTAATGGTCAAAGATGAACATTTGACATTATTGTTTCATATTGTTACATCAATGGGGAATTGTTGTAAAAAAATCACATTTTCTTTGTTTTTAAGTTTAGATAACTTATATTAGCTGTTACTTTATTGATTCGTTGCACATTTTTGTTTTTCATCAAACTCTATTTTTATGAAGAACACAACTATGACGATTTTTCATGATGGTTAAAGTTTCTCTTAGTTTGCATGTTCATTGACGTCAAAAATGTATAACATATCTTTGAATAAGTTTGATTTTGTGTGTTCTTCGTTATCATTTGGTTCTTCGTTCAATTTTGTTTCAATAGACTGAAAGTTAGGTCAAGAAAAATATATGGAAATTTCACCTTTCTATCAATGCGGCTATTGTTTCGAATCGAGTATAATAATAGTGATAGGATCTCAGCATCTAATTTGATCAATTCGAATGATTTCAGCAGCAGAATAGAGTACCAACTAGCACAATTCGAGCAAGAATACAAAGATATAGCAATGAACAAAATTAGTTATAGAGAGAGAAAGTTTCTGCAAAAAGAATATTTCATTCAATCACACGCTTTCGTGGTGGCAAAATGTCACACATACAATCAGGTCAATCATCCCTTATATAGGAATGTCGTGCTGGAACATTCCTTATATAGGAGATGTGACGTCTGCTGATGTCACTCGATAGTGACATCTAACAGAATTAATTAAACAACTGAAACACAACTACTGAAGATGTCAAAACAGCTGACATATTCTTACAAAAAATACTAAGTGTTATCAGTTACTACAACTACTGAAAAGAAACTACTCAGACTACAACGACTGAAGAACAAGCTCTTCAGTCGTTTTACAAAACTACTCAAAGTAAAAACATAAAACTACTGATATCACAACTACTGAAGAAGTACTCTTCAGCTGTTGTGACAAACTACTGAAACTTCAGCACTTGGTCTTCAGACTTGAACTTCAGACGATTCATCAGCTGACGACTTCAGTAGATGTCATCAGCTGATGTCTTCAGTCTTTGTCCTCAGACTTTGTACATCAGTTTTTGATCTTCAGCACTTGTGGACTCTTCAGCTGTTGAACTTCAGTACTTGGTCTTCAGCTTCAGCACTTGTATTCTTCAGCTATTGGACTTCAGCACTTTAGTCTTCAGCTTCAGCACTTGTGTTCTTCAGCTGTTGAACTTCAGCACTTTAGTCCTCAGCTGTTGAAGTCTTCAGTACTTGATCTTCAGCTGTTGAAGTCTTCAGCACTTGTTGAACTGCTGATGAAGCCTTCAGCAGTTGTGAAATCATGTGGGACTTAGAGGTTTTCTGATCTTGGCTCATTGGTTCTTTTGGTCCAACAAACTCCCCCTGAACCAATGCAGCCAAAACCTCTAATTGATTTGTTTTCCCACTTATTGTTGGCAGAATGGTTGGTCTTTTTCCTTCTTGATCAGTTGAGAAGATGACCCATATAAGCACTGGCCGGGGAATGAGTCTCTGATGATTTGGTTGGCAATGTATGGATGGGAGCTCTGTATTGGGGAATTGGACAATGAGCTGTTCCCCATCCATGAGACTCACTTCCCAACTATGAGCTTGTAGGATTCCCTGGTGTAGGCCTCCAAAAATACAATTTGTTCCTCCATGGTGAGCTCCTCTGCCTCACCATCGAAGAATCCTTCAGGCCCATAGTACTCAGACAGGAATTTACCTGTTTTCCATTTTTGAGTACCACTGTTGTAATCTGTCTGTAACCAAATTCATCAGGATGATGACCTTCTAATAGCAGTGGTAACTCATCCTTTCTGATCTCATTCAGCCTCTTATACACCAGCCCCTTTTTGATCATTCTGTTCTCTAACATCTTTTGTGGGGGCATGTTTGAGGTCTAGGCCTTTTTGAAATCTTCCAGGATTTCCCAGGGTGAAACTACAATGGCCAAGGAGATCACTTCATCTACAATCTTTTTGACTTGACCACTGTATCTCTGAGGGATGTTTTTCTTTTGTATTTTGTGAGCCACCCTAGGATCAGGCCAGATTCTTACTCTTTCTTTCACATACTGAAAAGTATGTCTAAGAGTATAAATCCTCTGAGCTTGTTTTTTCATATTAATGATGGAGGAAGTGGCTGCATATGCTTTATCTACTCTCCTCAATAACTCTTCATCGTGAAATCTGTGTTGTTCTTCTTCTTCCATTTCACTTTGATTGCATCTCTTTGTTGTTCAGGAGTTATTGCAAGAGAGATCTTTGGCCTTAGGCAATTGTAGAACAGCTGAGATCGGCAACCTATCTTCTTCATCATCATTTTTTCTTCTTCCACAAGCCTCAACACCCTTCTCTTCTTCTGCTTAGGTGCATCATCGGCTGTTGGTTTTGAGGGTAAGGGAGTTGGTTTTGTGGGTTGTGGTTGTGGTTGTGGTTGTTTTGGAGAGGGAATGTTGATAGGCTGAGTTAGCATTTGGAGGTGAGTGTGGCTTTTGAGTGTTTGGCTAGCTCAGTCCTGCTCCTGCTCCTGCTTCATTCAAAGCTTCGACTACTAAGCCCTTAGTGTATGCTTCAGACGAACAGATCTTGGAGGTTATGGCCAAGATGCTGTCCTGGTCCATGATTTTACTTCGATCAATGATCTCCCAAGGTATTTGGTGATAAATCTGATCATGATCTCAAGTCTCTCTCTATCCATAGTGCTGTAGCTGGCCATCTTTGTTGGATCTCTTTGATCTCTAATCTTCTTATTTCAGAATCCAGCTTTTCAGTGTCGAAACCTTGCCTAAACAGCTGATCAATGATATTGTCCATTGATCTGCTGTGTTCCGCATCAGCCTCTTTAACCATTTCGTTCATGTTTTTCTTTCTCAGCACTCTTCTTTCTTGTATGTGACATGAAAATCTTTTTGACTTTCATGTACTTTTTCAATTTCAGCTCCCTTCAATAACATTCTCCTTCTCTTTTCGGCCTCATACACACAATCTCTCTTTTTCCACTCTTTATCCTTCTATTTCTCTCTCTCCTTCTCCATCCTCTTTCTTTTAGCTTTCACTGCTGAACTCTCCCCTTTTTGGGTGCATGGTTGCAAGGGATTGAGTAGCAGAAAGTTGTTGGCTCAGTACATCCTCCACCAGGGGTTGTAAGACAGAAGAAAGTCTCTCATCAACAGTTTAATAACAAATTCGATTAGCTGTGGTGATGAGAGATAGGGGATTTTGAGGGATAGCATCCATTTGCTCAGGGGGGTTTTGGTCCTGAGAAATGGTGCCAGAAACAGAGGCAGGTGGCTGAGAATTTTGTAGTGGCTGTGTGTTTAAGGGACCTTCAGAAGAAGGTGCCATCTGTTGGGTTGATGTGGTGGTAGATGGTCTTTCTCTTGAGAGAGTTGGTCAAGTAGTTTTTGCAGCCTACTGACTTCCTCCTCTAGGATTGTGTTCTGGGCAAGAACATCATAAAGAAGGCCAGGTCATCATCAGCAGATGCTGAATCACCTGACCTCCTGCTTGTAGCAGGATGTACATGCACTGGGTGTACACCAGTTGTAGCATGTGCCCCTTTGTCTTGGAACTAGGGACTTCCAGCCTCAGGACTTTGTCCTTCATCAGCTGTTGCCTCTGGTGAGGTCTTAGTTATGTTACCAACCTCAGTCTGATCATATGCTGATTCAGAAGAGGTGGCAGCCTCACCAGATGATCTGATCTCCATATCCACACCAGGAGATAGAACATTTAAACCCCGATGTTGTGGGTTGTCAGAAGCATGTGTATCCTCTTCCTCAATTGTTGTTGTTCTCCCCTTTGTTGGTGGTTGTAGGGGAGGAGGAGAGGCATGCAGCTGAGTCAGCATATTGGCAATTATAATGGTTGGGCTTTGAGGGGCATTTGCATGGGGAGAGGGGATAGAAGCTGATTGCATCCGGGGAGAGGGATGCTTTCAATGATAACCTCCTCAAGTGAGAGAGGTCTCAGCAATGTGTTTCCCCTAAATGGTTGCAACAGGATCCTTTTGAGAGGATACCTGTGCGGTGTGGCTGGTTGAGTCGTTAACACTACTGGGGGGTTTGAACCAGTAGGTTTATCCTGTTTGGGTGGTACAGGAGCATCATCAGGGACTCATCTCCCTGATTAGCTTGTTTGGGTTTGGATTTTGGCTTGGTGGGGACTTTGGATCTGGCATTGAAGCTGTGGGTTCCCTTTGCTTGGGTAAGCAACGGGCAGCTTCTTTGAGAGATTGGTCGGAGTTATGCCTGGAGTATACCTCAGCTAGAACAGCTGGTGCAGGACTCCAACGCCAACAAGGCCATCAGTTTGTAATTCATTTAAAATTATGGCCATCAGAAACCTGGGATATAATAGCCATCTTTTTCCCGCAGGTTTCTGTGCCAGATCTTTGATTCTAGAAACACAATTTGTGAAAAATTTAAAGGTTGGTGTTCTAGAATTGAATATAATACCTGTTGCCACCGGAAGACATTTGATCCCATGAGGATGTCTTCGAGGCTAAGCAAACATTCACCATATGAAATATCAGTCGTTCAGCATTAGGGAAGTTCTTCTTCAGTATGGTAGCAGCTCGAAGATTTCCGTCGTACCCATGTTGATGATGAGGACCTATCAGTTGTGCCCTTCGGGTACTCAGTCACAGCAGTAGCATCTTTTAAATTAGCACTCGACGAATGCTATCAGGTGTAACCTCTACTTGTTTGGTTAACAAATGACCTAATTGAGATTGGCCGTAGGCACACAGTGTGAACGTAGGCATTGGACCAAAATGACTGAGTGACTCTGGGTAGATGGTCGGTTTAAGAGCAGAGCTGTATGTATATTGAGAATCAGCCATTAGGTCTATGGCGTGATCAAACTTTGTCCAGAAGGCCGATTTCGTGAGGTAGGCGACGTAGTTATGTCGGGGATTTACCTCACGGTTGCCATTTTTGAAAGTATGAAGGTCAGAAGACGGCTAATGGAACGTTTGAGAAGAAGACAGGTATATTTATAGGGTTGGGAGAGGAAAAGGCTGAAAGAAAACTACTGAAGGTTTTGGTGTGGTCATCAGCTGTTTGAAACTACTGATGACGTGGTATTAACCTTCAGAGGTTAAACGACTGACAGTGGTGGTGTTGTCATCAGTTGTTATAAAACAACTGAAGACTTGGTTTTGACCATCAGACGTTGAAACAACTGAAGTCTTGGTGTTAAACCTCAGTAGTTATGAAACCACTGAAGGTAGTGGTTTGACTTCATATGATGTAAACAACTGAGGACTTGGTTTTTGTCATCAGTAGTTGTGAAACTACTGAAGACAGTGGTTTTGCCATTAGTTGTTGTAAAACAACTGAAGGGATTGGTATTAGTTATTAGAAACAGCAGTTGTTTAGAAACAGCAGTTGTAGAACAACTGGAGAGATATTACTCATCAGCTGTTTTCGTCAATTCTTAGCTTTTCAGCTGTTTCATACTGTCCTCAACACTTACTCAACAAAATTTTCATCTGCTTTTCAGGTGTTTCATAGGACGTCAGTACTTATCTGTTTTTACTGATTTCAGTAGTTGTAACTACATCAGTAGTTATAGAACAGATAAAGTACTTCAGTACTTGTGAGGCATTTAGCCTTCAGTAGTTTAAAAAACTACTGAGGGTAAAAGAACTCATCAGTACTTATATGGACATGGTTACCAATGATTATCAGTACTTATTACTGAGATCATCAATAGTTGTCACTTATTCTAGCTGCAGCATACCAAGCTTACACCAGGTTGTGGAAAGTTGAACTATCCAAAGGCTTAGTAAAAATGTCTGCAAGCTCATCAGCACTAGGCACAAACATAGGATTAATTAGACCCTTTTCAAAACAATCTCTTATAAAATGATGTCTAATTCTATATGTTTGGTCCTAGAGTGCTGGACTGGATTTTTGACAATGCAAAGAGCTGAAGCACTATCCATTAATAACGGAGTCTTTGTCTCTGTAATGCCATAATCCAAAAGTTGATTCTGAAGCCAGAGTACTTGGGATGTACAACTTGCAGCAGCAATGTACTCGGCTTCAGCAGTGGATATAGCAACAGATGTTTGTTTCTTACTCTGCCAAGAAATCAAACAGTTGCCTAGGAATTGACATCCACCAGAAGTTGATTTCCTGGTCAACTTACACCCTGCATAGTCACTATCAGAGAAAGCAACTAATTTGCAAGAGTGCCCAGTGGAATACCATAAACCTAGAGATTAGTACCTTGCAAATATCTAAAGATCCTCTTGACTGCAATCAGATGAGATCTTTAGGTGCAGCCTGAAATCTAGCACAAACACATGTAGCAAACATAATATCTGGTCTAGAAGCTGTTAAATACATCAAGGACCCAATCATACATCTGTAAAGCATTTCGTCAAAGCTTTACCTTTCTGATCAATATCCAGTTGTGTGGTGTTGCACATGGGAGTAGAACAGGGCTTACAGTTTTGTAAATCAAACTTATTTAAAAGATCTTTTGTATATTTAGACTGATGAATGAAAATTCCATCAGCTTTTTGTTTGATTTGCAAGCCTAGAGAAAGACTGTAATTCTCCCATTGCACTCATTTCAAACTTCATTTGCATTAATTTTGTAAAATCATCACACAACTGGGGATCAGAGGATGCAAATATAATATATCAACATAAATTTGAACAAGTAGCTTATGCTGATCCACCTTCTTAATAAATAAAGTTTTATCTATGGAGCCTCTAGTGAAATTATTTTGCAGAAGAAAGTTAGATAATGTCTCAACCAGGCTCTAGGAGCTTGTTTCAACCCATAAAGAGCCTTATCAAGCTTGTATACCCATATGGGTGTTTATTATCCTCAAAACCTGGTGGTTGACACACATAAACTTCTTCTTTTATTTTACCATATAAAAATGCACTTTTAACATCCACTTGAAAAACTTTAAGATGTGGAGTGCAGCATAGGCTAAGAACAATCTAATTGCCTTAGTCTGGCTACAGGGGCAAAGGTTTCATCATAATCAATACCTTCTTGTGCAAACCCCTGAACAACCAGTCTGCCTTGTTCTTAACAATAAGCCCATTTTCATCTGTTTTATTCCTAAACACCCTTTAGTGCCTATTGCACACTACCTGGGGGAAGAGGAACAAGCTCCCACACTTGCTGCTTTTTGAACTGAAGAAGCTCAAGCTGCATTGCTTCAACCCAGCCATTGTCTCTAAGTGCAACATGATAATTCTTTGGCTCTAGCTGACTGATGAAGAGAGCATAGAAACAGAAATTGGACAATTGACTTCTGGTTGAAACTCCAACATTGATATCACCAATGATTTGAGACATTGGGTGATTCTTCAGCTCTTGATAAACAGTGAGATCAGTGCAAGTGTTTGTAGAACCTTCAGCAGCAACAGATGTTGATGTAGACTCTTGAAACCATGTAGATGGTGGCAACTCAAATGAAGTTGAAGATGCAGAAATCTCATCAGCACTTGTTGTGGATGAAGCTACTTAAGCTACAGGAGCATCAGGTTTAGAGGACACAGGTAGTGGTCACTAAACCTGAAGAGGTGAGTACTGCTATCATCATCATCATCAGCACCAGCAGTACCACCAGGTGTGTGAACTGTTGACAGGAGCAACAGCAGGAGTTTGATAAGGAACATATTGCAGTATGTCCAAATCAAATAGCTCCACAGGGCTTTGTGGAATCTTGTCCTTTGGAGATTCATTAAACTTAACATGTAGAGTCTCTTCAACCATCTTTGTTCTACAGTTGAAGACTCTGTATGCTTTGCAAGTTGATGAATAACCAACAAAGTACCCTGCATCCACCTTAGGATCAAATTTTTGGAGTTGATCCGTGTGTTGAGAATGAAACAAGGACACCCAAAAGCTCTGAAGAATGAAATTAGAGGGGCCAATGATGAAGAACTTCATATGGAGTCTTCATCAACCTTTGATTTACTAGAACTCTATTCTGTACAGCAAGCTGTATTGACAGCTTCAGCCCAAAAAGTCATTGGCAGTCCAGAATCAGCCAACATGGACCTTGCAGCTTCAATAAGGGTCCTGTTCTTTCTCTCCACTACTCCATTTTGTTCAGGAGTTCTTGGAATGCTAAACTGCCTCTTGATTCCCTTTGAGAGGTAGAACTCATCAAGTGTATTGTTTCTGAATTCTATTCCATTATCACTTATAATACACTTGACTAAGAGGGAATACTGCTTCTCAACATACAACACAAAAGATGATAATCTTCTGAGCTGCCTCATCCTTTGAATGCAAGAAGAAAGTCCATACAAATCTGGAGTAATCATCCACAATTACCAGACAGTATTTCTTCTTAGCCATACTCATCACTCTCTCACAGGACCAAAGAGATCCATGTGAAGAAGCTGTAAGCAGGCCTTAGGTTCTTCTATGGAGGGAAATGAAGCTTTGTGCTGTTTTCCTTTTAAACAAGCAGTGCAGTTATCTTCACATTTGAACTCCTTCATAGGCAGTCCCCTTACTAACCATGGTTTGTCAGCTGATTTATGTTTTGAGATTAACATGACCCAGCCTTCTATGCCATAGAGTAGATTCCTGAGGGAACCTTGGAAAATAGGCAAGGATGGCCTTTGAGATCTATTTTCTTGGAAGATCTAAGGCATACACTCTTCCTGTCCTGTTGGCCTTCAGGAGAGTGTATTCATCCAACACCTTATCAATCAAACTTAGAACTTTGGATGACAGAATCCGACAGTTCTGACTGGTGAAAAGAGCAACATGGCCTTTGTCACACATTTGACTGACACTCAAGAAGTTGTACTTGAGATTTTCCACATGGTTAACATCATCAAACTTTATTTCCCCATTGGAAACAAGCCTTTGCCGATGATGTAACCCTTTGCATCATTGCCAATGACACAAACCCCTTCCTTCCTTGAGAGTAGTCATTAAGAAATGATCTGTTTCCTGTCATATGCATGGATCCTCCACTGTCTACATACCAGATGCCTCTGTGGCATGTTGAAGAACCCTGCAAAACACAACAAATTAGTTAGATTTTGAGACCCAAACCTTTTTTGTTTTGGGCCTGTTCTC
This sequence comes from Flaveria trinervia, assembly GCA_025506515.1. Taxonomy (NCBI): domain Eukaryota; kingdom Viridiplantae; phylum Streptophyta; class Magnoliopsida; order Asterales; family Asteraceae; genus Flaveria; species Flaveria trinervia. The sequence goes on from CM046451.1 coordinate 50,792,552, forward strand.
ATCAACAGATGGTAAACTAACAGGTTTGTTGGAAACAACAGCCTGAGAGGAAGAAGATGGTGAAGAAGGAATCATTTGGCTTGGACCTCCTTTTCTGTGGTTTCAACATAGGAACATGTAATTGTTAACTCTTCCCAATAGATGTTGAACCATCATAACCAGCTGTGTCTGATTTTGTGACAAAGCTTTCAGCTCTCCAGACACATTGGCATTGGAGTTTGATAAGTTCCTATGTTGCACCTTCTTCTTTTGAGCAATCTCAGCTGTTACCTGTTTAACCCCTTCCTTTTTGGATTTCTTTTTGGACTTAAGGGTTACAGGATTTGATGTTGCTGGTACAAACGTGGCTTCAAACTCAGTTTTCATTTTAACCATTTTCTCTACAATTTCCTCTTTATGTTTGAGTTTGGATCCTCTTTTGTACCAATAATCATCTGTAAGATGATTGAACAAACCACATATTTCACATGGTTTCTTCTGCATCTTATGTTGATCATCAACTAAAGAGAATGAAACTACTGAAGACTTGTTCTTCAGCACTTTGGAAGCAGTGTTTGCTTTCTTGACTTCCTCTTTAGTAGTCTTCAAACCCTTTCTACTGACAGTTTTCTTCTCTTCAGTGCTGACAGTAGTTGGAGTTTGAACTTCAGGTGTTAAATCTTGCTCTCCAGTCCTTTCAGGACTTCAAGAAATAACTCCTGAGTTGATCAACTCTTTGATCATGTGAGTGTCAGTATTTGAACCATCAAGATCAGTTGATAGGTTCAACAAGGGAATAATACTAACTTCAACTTCTGATGGTGCTCTATCAGAAAGTGAATCACATGATGAGGTGGATTGGTTATTGCTTTCTCTATCAGATTTCACTTCTGCTCTTGAAGCAAAATCTGTAGGAGGAGCAGTGTGATTATAACCAATGCCAAACTTCACATTGGAAGCAGATTGCTTACTAAGAAGCATTTCAAAACCTTTGCATGATTGTACCCATCGATCGCACTCTACTTGGGTGACTGCAAGGGTTTCTTTGAGGTCTTTGTACTTTTCTAAAAGTACCTCTTCCCTAGCCTTATCATCAGTGATTTGGCATTTAAGTTTATAAATCTCATCATTTTTCTCTTTAAGCATAGACTCAAACTCAGCTTTTTTTTGGAAATGATCTTTTCTAGCTCTATGTTCCTATTAATTAAAGCTACATTTGCTTCTCCAATAGAGGCAAATGCTGCTATGCATGTTTCAGAACATAATTTGGCCTTAGCGTCAGAGGATACCTGTGATACGTGTGATGAAGAGGCATTTGAGGATGATCCATCTGCAGACTCCAGAGCCATAAGTGCCAGATTCCCAAAAGGACTGTCACCACCATGTTGACCAGCACCTATGAATAGTTGTTCATGACCAGACATGTCATCTGGTAAACTGCTCCAGTCAACAACTCCAGGGGTGAAGAAGCTGTGTTGTTGAGGTTGAGGAGGTTGATGAGATTGAGATGGTTGAGGCTCAGGAAGAGCATGTGGTTATTGAGCAATGGGTGCTTGAACCTGACTGGTTTGTGGCATGTAATAACAAGGGTAAGGATATGGCATTGGACCCTGAGGAACAAAATATGCAGGAGATTATGGTTGAGAATGATGACCTGAATTGATAGGATGTTGCCTTTGTGTTGTTGACTATTGCCAGGGAAAGTCACAAAGGGTGCAGAAGAATTAGATCCAGATGATCTACATTCTCTAGCAAAGTGTCCAAGCTTGTGGCATTTGTGACACCTCAACTTACTCTTGTCAAAACCAACTTTGGTTTTGCCAGAGAGTCTGGGAACTTTCTTCCAGTTCTTTTGTAGAACTTCTGAGATCTGATATTTATCAAGGCCATTTGGCTCAAAATATCCATCTCTTCTAAGTCATCATCAGCAATCCCCTTGAGATCATCCATGATGAAGCATAGATTGTCATTATTACACCCAGTAAACTGACTATCAACACTCACAAATGCAGAATCAAAAGTGTTTGAAGAGAAATCAATATGCTCATCATACTGGCATTCAGATGAAGCATATTCTGACTCATGACCAACCAAGGCAGTGTTTCCTGGTACAAAGTCATCAGTGAGCTTTCCAGATGATGACAATTTTCGTTTCTGTTCTATCTCTCTCTCAAATGTGAGCAATTTCTGTTGATACATGTATGTCGTAAATGGCCTTGTTTGGTATGTGATGTAATAGATCTTGTTGGTATGATTAATGAACTGATATTGACAGTCTGTTGGTTATAATGTTTAATAGTTCATTAATGAGTCGTAAATGAATTGATTGAGTTTATGATTACTTGAATGATTACATATAAATTATATTAATTAACTAAAACATTCAAACTTAACTTAATGAAGTTCCCATGCGAATGGCTCATGCGAATGAACCATAAGCATGAAGAACCTCATACGATTGACTCAGTCGCACGACTGAACCAGGAGACTGGATCAGTCGTACGACTGTAACATAAGATTGGCTCAATCGCACGACTGAACACTCAGTCGCACAAATGAACCAACCCCATGGTTCAATCGCACGACTGAACCAAACTAATGGTTCAGTCGCACGATTGAAGAGTGCCAACCTATAAATACAACTCAATTCGTGAAAAACAGGGAGATTCGTTCAAGTTCAATTCCATACGAACCCTAGCCGTCCAGAAACCTTCCAAATTGTTCTCCAATTCAATCCTTGATTGATTCTTCGTGTGTTCTCGCTGATTGGATCGCCAATCAAATAGGATTCCGCACTATTTGATTCGGTATACACGTGATCTCTAGGTATTTCAGTCGAATACCAGGTCCTAACAAGTGGTATCAGAGCTTTTGGCTCGTGATTACGTGTTGATTCAATCAAGATTGCATAAAGTTTGTGTTTTTACACTAAAAACGCAATCTTTGGCATCAAAAGTGATCTTGGAAGTTCCCTACTCATCGACGTTTGGTTTCTACGGACTCAGGCAATCAGAACTTGTAAGATTTCGAGTTTTTACGGCTGAAAACCGTCAAACCTAGAAATTTTCGCAAACCAGCGGCTTCAATCGCACGACTGACTCATTCGTACGACTGGACTCCATTCGTACTACTCATACGCACGATTGGACCTAGTCGCACCATCATTCGGCCGATTGAACCATTCGTTCGCATAGCTCATACGTACCAGATTCATTCGCACGACTGAACCAATCGCCCAGTTCATTCACACGATTGAACCAATCGCAGAGCTTATACGCACGATTAGCTCAGTCGCATCCTTCAGTCGCACCAGTAAAAGTTTGTTTGATTAGATTATAAGTTTATTCATCATGGAAGATCAGATGTCAGCCTTTACTGCTGGGAAAGACTCAAGGATACAGAATCTGTTGCTGCTTGAGAGTGAGGTGGGGAATCACAATAAACCACCAAAGCTCTTGACTTTAGATGAGTTTCCCCACTGGAAACAACGTTTTGAGATCTACCTTAATGGAGTAGATCCTAATCTGTGGGAAGCCATGAGACAGGTTATAGTACACCGGTGGGAGCTGATGGGGTTAAACTAACATTAAGCGGGATGACCGACGCACAGAAAGTAATGTACAATGCAGAGAAAAGAGTATATGCATTGATCACTCAGTCGATCCCCAAAGACATATTCCACCAGTATTCCGAGAACAAGCAATCCAAGAAACTGTTGGATGCGCTAGAGAAGAGATATGATGGTAATGCATCATTGAAGGCAATCAAAGCAAAGGAGTTAAAGAAGGAATTCGACAACTTCTCTTCAATTGGTAATGAAAGCTTGGACGACGTCATAGATAGATTCTACCACTTGATGAGCGAATTGCATACCATGGAGTGGTTACTACCATGGAAGAAAAAGTAAGCAACTTCGCAGACGGGTTGCCGGATAAGTGGGCTACATTCGTGTCTAACCTGAGACAGAATGGTATCCTTGTAAAGCTTGATATAAATGACTTCATTCTTAAGCTGCGCGAAGAAGCACTAAGGATGAAGTATAGAGCTCAGAAGTCTTCGTACATACAAATCCAGCTTTATACAACGCCACACCTCAAGCAAAGGCATCTCGAGCACCTCTCCAGACTGCTTTTGTGTCTAGCTCGTCAGGTCCTTCACATGCCTCTACTTCTGGATCAGACACGTCTGGGTCATCATGTACCCATCATATTGGATCAGAAGCTAACGCTACTAAACTGAAGACCGAGAACTTCGGTAATGTGACCATGGAAGTAGCACGAGAGCATATGGATCTCCTAGCAGCAGTGGTTCATTCATATGACGGACTAGTTGCTGGAAGATTGGAAACTGCCATCTGGCAGATGAGGACTACGAGCAGGTGGATGAGATGGAGCTCGAAAGAATGGATATAATGTGGGCCTTAGCAAGTGCTGTTCGAAGGGCGAAAAAGTTTGTGAAAAAGACTGGACAGAACTTGGTTGCTACTAAGGACACCACCTTCGGCTTCGACAAGAGTAAAGTGACCTGCTTTAACTGTGGTGAGAAGGGGCACTTCAAACGAGAATGTGTCAAGCCAAAGAAGACGGGGAATGGGAACCCGTTCTCATCATTTACTCGCCAGGACAAGCAACCCTCTAATTCTACTTCATCAAACAAGGACCCTAAAGCACTAACTGCTCATGATGATGAAGGACAAGATTGGAGTTTCAGGTTTGTCTCACCAGGAGAATCTAACATTGCCAGTGTCGAGGACATTGACGATGATTCTGCGAGTGAAGGTGATATAGCAGTTGAAATTGCAATGTCACATAGTGAAGAAACAACTGCAGCCGAGGTCAGCTACAAGCCAAATGAGGAAGTTTCCACCTCAGAGACAGAAAAGCCAGAGTCGACAGAAATAGAATCATCTGATGCAGCACTGATGGCAAATACTTCTGAACCAACTCAGGTAAGTACCACTGACCGACTTTTTAATAACCATGCTTGTTCTGATTGTGACACGTTTAGGAAGAGCATAGATGACAATTTGCTAGGTTATTAGACCATAATGATAACTTAGTAAAAGATTTACGTCTGTGTACCGAGGCAAATAGAGTGCTAAAACAAAATGAGCAGTGTTATAAAGAAAAGATAGACCTATTGACCAAACAACTTAGGGAAACTGAAGTAGTGGCTTTTAACCAAGCAAACGACATTAGGTACTATCTAACTCCCTAGAAGACACTAAGAAACAAAGAGCAGTTTTAGAAGTTGAAGTTAATTCATTAAAACAGAAACTGCATAGTTGGACTAGTTCCTCTCACATAGTTCAACACTTAGTAAGAGAAAGGAATAACGGGGAGGGATTAGGCTACAAAGTGGTTCCACCACCGCCTGAGACCTTGATGAACACCAAGTCTAGACCAGTAAATAATAACCCCATCAAGGATCATGTGGTGACCACTCCTTGTTACTGATCCAGACACCTCATGTTCATCTACTGACTGGTAAGAAACAAAAGGAGGCCACTTCAAAGGCAAAGGGTAAAATGCCATGTGTTAACCTGGAAAATGAATTTGAAAAAGTTAATTTACAGTCAGGGTCAAATAGAGTCAAATCAGAACCTAAAAGGACTTCAAATGTTACTTTTTCACAAGCTTCAAGTCAAAAACCAGCTAACCAAAAAGGAAAACAGGTTAAATCAGTAAATTTTGTTATACCAGAGAAAACATCAAACATCCAAGAGTCAAAAACTAAAGTGATTGATGTTACTAGAGTGTCACGCACTTCTCCACAAAGAAAGTCTACTCATAAAGTTGATAGCAGGTCATGCTACAACTGTGGAGAATGTGGACACATTGCTTCCGACTTTCATTTCTATCAGACACCTAGAAGAAGATTGATCTTCTGGACTCTAGACCTAGGCCTTCTAAGCGGAGTTCTCTAACTCCACCTACAAGAGCAAGTGACCCTACAGTCCAACCTGTAAGCCAGACGACTGTTTATCATAAACAGGCACTGCACAAATCTGGCTTATGGAAAGAAAAATCCCCCTCGTGTCTGATACTGATAACAAGAAAGAACCTGAGCTACCCTCACCTTCTAAGGGTCAGGGTGGAGTTCATGATGTGTGATGCCTCGGGAAACCCAAGACAGTCAAAGCTTGGGTTCCTAACCTAAACTGATTCTTTTACTTTGTATGCGCAGGTGCTCGATATAGTGCTGACACTAACACGTGGATTATAGACAGCGGAGCATCCAGGCACATGACAGGAAATAGCGCCCTTTTATCTAACGTCAAACAAATAAAAGGAGGCATGTTTCCTTTGCACGAAACAAAGGAGGCTATATCACAGCTCAGGGAGAAGTGGGAAATCAGAAAGTTAAGTTTGATAAAGTGAACTACGTTCAACAACTTCAGAACAACTTACTTTCTGTGTCCCAAATCTGTGATAAAGGATTTAAAGTCGTCTTCGATAATCAGAAGTGTTACATGCTGAAGAAAGAATATGTGATCCCAGAAGACCAAGTTCTGATGACTGCTTCAAGATATAAAGACCTTTATGTCTTGGATCTGTCAACAGCTGCCACAACGAATCATGAGGTTCAGTGTTTCTTATCTAAAGCTACTAGAAGGATTCCATCTCCTGCATCGGAGAATGGGACACATTAGTCAAAGGAAGATGAATCATTTGATTCAGAAGGATTAGTTAGAGGAGTGAATGTCAAGAACTTCCAACTTCCTGACTTTTGTGTAGCTTGCAAGAAGGGCAAACAGACAAAGAAGTCTCATAAGGAAAAGAAAGTTCATTCAATAGAACTTCCTCTGAGCTTCTTCACATGGATCTGTTCGGTCCAGTTAGTACAAGGAGCATCGCAGGCGACGCGTACTGTTATGTGGTCACTGATGACTACTCAAGTTCACTTGGGTAATGTTTCTGAAATCAAATCAAAACTTTGAGACATTCAAAGAATTAGTAACACACTTGAAACATCACTCTACAAGCTCAGTTCGACAATACGCTCACACACTGACGAATTCAAGAATCAAGTGAGGCATACACAGATGAAGCATTGGAAAAATATGCTCAGAAGGAAAAGAGATCAATTGATAGATACTGCTATAAGAGATCGAGGGAACTTGTAAGGAGCAAGCAAGAAGCATGTAGACTCGTAAACCAACAACTATATGGAGATTCTGGTGAGTGACATGAAATGGAAGCTGAAATGAGCATAGTACAAGAACAAAGAGACTATTGAGATCAACCGCTCAAATAAACGACAGTATGAAGTTGAACCATGACATATAAGGCTGCGATAACTTTACTGCAGGAAAAGGGAATTGTGCATCAATTCACCTCTGCCTAAACCTCAGATGAATGGAGTGCTGAGAGAAAGACAGGAGCTTGATAGAAACAGCCCGACTATGCTGGCAGACTCGAAACTGCATCCAATTCTGGAACGAGGCAGTGGCAAATGCTTGCTATACACTGAACAGAGTCCTAATAGTCAAGCGCCACGAAAGACATGTTATGAGCTACTTGACGCAAACCGAATTGGAGTATCTTGACCTTTGGCGCACCGTACACTTCTGAAGAAGACACGAAGAAAATTCAGCGAGAAGGCAGTGAGGAATTTTCTAGGATACAACATCCGAACAAGCGAGTTTACAATAACTCAACGGTCGTGAAAGTGTGGTGTAATGTCGACGTTCAGAGATATACCACACCCCTACAGGCAAAGGACCTGCATACTTCTTCGATTATGATGGATTCTTCAAATCCTTCAACATCTCTCTCTCTCCCTCGGATGATGAGTTAGCTACTAGGATGATGTATGATATACTAAACACTCCATCCAGCACACAGGGAGAGTCATCTACTCAGTCAGAAGGGGTAGTCGATGAAAGTGACTCCTCCTCTGAAGATGAAACTGAAGCAGATGACCAGAACGGTCAGGAGGAACAGGTTCCATTCCTGAAAGTCCACAAGCATCCACAAGTGATGCACCCTCGACTCGACCTCGGACTCCACCTCCTCAGATGCAGACCAAAATGTGCACAATCTTGGCTCGAGGTGACTGTGCCGACTACTCCAGGATCACGACTAAACGTCTATCATCCCCTTGACAATGTTATTGGAGATGTCCGATCAGAGTACAAACCCGAATCAGCTATACTCAGCTGATTACGCCTCAGTTATGGAGAAGGTTACATACATGATGGTGCTTATCGCTGTTTTGTCTCGCAGGTTGAGCCAAAATATGTCAGTGAAGCACTAAATGATGAGGCGTGGGTGAGTGCCATGCAAGAAGAACTTCTGCAGTTTAAGAAGTTAGGTGTATGGACACTGGTAGATAGACCTAAAGGTGCTAAAGTCATTGGCACCAAATGGGTACTTAAATGTAAGAAGGATGACCAAGGAGTCATCATAAGGAACAAAGCTCGACTGGTGGTTCAAGGTTTTCGCCAAGTCAGGGTATTGATTATAACGAAGTGTTTGCACCCGTGGCAAGGATGGAAGCTATTCGTATCTTCCTCGCCTATGCCTCGTACATGAAGATTAAAGTCTACCAATTAGATGTGAAGAGTGCATTCCTTCATGGTGAAATAAGGGAAACAGTCTATGTCAGTCAACCGAGGGATTTGAAGACCCTTATCATCAGGATAGAGTTTACAAGCTCGACAAAGCTTTATATGGGCTTCATCAAGCTCCTCGAGCTTGGTACGAGAAACTCTCGACTCATCTTGTGAAACACGGCTTTCGCAGGGGAGTCATTGACTGTACACTGTTTATTAAAGAAAGGATGGTGACCTACTGCTTGTACAGATCTATGTTGATGACATAATCTTCGGGTCAAAGAACGAAGAGTTATGCAAAGAGTTTGAAGCAGTGATGAAGAAAGTTTTGAGATGAGTGCAATGGGGGAGATGAAGTTCTTTCTCGGTTACAGGTGGATCAAACCCTAATGGGATCTTTCTACATCAGACCAAGTATGTAGGAGACATTCTCAGTCGCTTTGACATGGAGAATGCTTCTGCTGCTGGGACTCCCATTGCTACGAATCATGATATAGCACCTGATGAGAGTGGAGATCTTGTAGATGCCACTATGTACCGAGGAATGATTGGATCCCTCATGTATCTCACTGCCTCAAGACCTGATATCATGTATGCTACATGTTTATGTTCCAGATATCAGGCTAAACCTAAGGTCAATCATCTAATCGGGGTCAAAAGGATCTTTCGCTATCTAAAGGGTACACCCACCCTGGGGTTGTGGTATCCTCATGATGACGATTTTGAGCTCACAGCGTATAGTGACTCGGACTATGGAGGCTGCAAAATGAACTACAAGTCTACATCAGCAGGGTGTCAATTCTTTGGGAGAAGATTAGTTACATGCAGTGTAAGAAGCAGACATCGGTTGCATTGTCAACCTGTGAAGCCGAATATGTGCTGCTGCAAGTTGCTGTTCCCAAATCATTTGGATTCAACAGCAAATGCGGGATTACGGTTTGAAATTCTCGTCTACTCCTATTTTTGTTGATAACTCTGCTGCAATTGCAGTAACCAAAAACCCGTTCAACATCCTAAGACCAAACACATCGGTATTAAATACCACTTCATAGAGACTGTTTTGAAAAGAACTTAATAGATGTGGTTAAAATTAATACTGATTTTCAACGTGCTGACCTCTATACAAAAGCTTTTGATAAACCACGTTTTCAATACTTGCTAGAGGTCAACGGCGTTAAAAAGAAAAGTGAGGTAATTCCTGATGAGAATAATGTGTAGTCCGATGTAGTTTCGTTAAAGTTTATTTTATCTTATGTTATCTGTTTTTTTGTCTGTTACATTTACCTCATGTTACCTTGCTGTTTATTAAAATCCAAAAATAATTAAATCCGAAATGATTTAGTATTTTAGGGGGAGAATATGTCAGCAAGTTAATATTAAAAAAATGAGGGAGAAGGGGAACTAGCTGAAATAAGGTAGATTGTGTCTGTGATACTGATTCATACCTTGAATATGATAGTACACAGGAACAAATCAAGAGGGATTTTAAAATTTAAGGTTTGAAAAGATGCAAAAGTTCAAAGTATAAGTCTGCGTAGTCTAAGCAATATAAAACGGGGAAAATGATAGAAACTGGCAACTCCTAAGGTGACACAGAGAAAGTAGACTTAGAGGCTGCTAGACCAAATGATATGTTGGTAGATTCAACACAATAGACAATTAGACCTGATTGGTGATCTCAAGATCAAACTAAGCTGTTCAACTGACTGTGGACTTCCATCTTATCACTGGTTAAAACAATCAAATATATTCCAATAAGGGGTAATGAGCATTTAAACGCCACAAAAGTGTGCGGATGACCAAATTAGAGCAAAGCAAGGAAAATGAAAGACAAATGCATAAAGCTAATGGCTCATGTTGTTGGTGCATTTTGTGTAAAATAAAAGTAAGCTGCTCTAACAAGGAGATAGGTTGTGTGCCTCTCTGCTGTGCGATGGCACTGACCTGAGGATAAGCATAACCTAGATATTCTAGAATTCACTGTTGTTTGCCGCCTCTCTGCTGTGCGATGGCACTGACCTGAGGACAGGCTTCTCTTTGAAAGCTCTAAGAATAGTCTCTTCTTGTAATAATACCCGTAGACCGCTCAAAACCTCTGAGGAATGTTGATTACCATATAAGTGTGGGATCCACAAATGTTAGCTGAAATAATTAAACCTAAATCAGTCACCAGTCTGCGTCAAAAGTCTGTGTATGGATTTAAGTGGACAAATATACTGACAATCTTAGTGGCTACCTTCTCAAAAGTTCAACTCATGTGAAGATCTAAGAGTTTCAGTATGATTTCCTTAGTTGCTAACGACTCTGGATGAATACCGAGAATTTAAGCGTCAAAGCTTAATACAAGTCCCAAAATGATTTGATATTCCTGTATGATTCCAAAATTGATTTGGTCCAGATATGATCAATCTAAGTTAAAGCTGTCTACTCCTAATCAAATCCCTTAGATTTTCATCTTAGGTTTTATCTCTCACAAAAAGTCCAAACATAAACTTTAGTTGTGTAGTTAGTTTAAGTTACTATGTTTATTTTTAAGTTGTGTGTCTGTCGGACTACATCAGGGAAATCAGAAGGGAATTAACTTACCTAAAAAGGTCATGTCTGAGATGGCCACATGGTTTTAAAATTTAAAAGGTCACGTCTGAAGTGACTGAATTGGTTAAGAGCTTACAATGTTATTATCAAAAGTGAAAAGGTCTGAATAGTAAATGTTAAAAATGACTGTAAACTCACAAAGTGTGACCCATTCGCACTAGTGGATCATGGTTATCGACCAACTATGCGAATGGCTTCCAATCGGCCGAATGGACATAAATTGTTTCATTCGACCGAATGGAAGGGGGAGAATGAAACAGGAGACCGACTGAGGCTCAGTCGGTCAACTAAAGGGCGAATGAAGGAGACCGAATGAGTCAGTCGACCGACTGAGACTCAGTCGCCGACTGAATGCGATTGACTAGGCCAATCGTACGACTGAACCTCAGTCGCCCGATTGAACTGAGCGACTGAGGCCAGTCGGCCGAATGAACCTAGGTTTAGTATTTAAAGGTCTTAATCGATCGCATATCACTCATCACTCCCAAAACACCCCGAATCGCGCTCATTACCGTACCCTGTCGAAATTGCCTCCGATTCTGATATACTTTGCGCTTAAGATTCTTCATTCCAGTGACGTTTTACAGGTACACTACTCCTTGAATCCTATCAAAATCAGTACATCACGAAACTACAATAGCGACATTGGATTAATCAAGAACCGACCTGCGAATCGACCTAATCACCTATGTAAATGAAGCAAAATGTTAAAATTGAGTTAATAGGTTATTAGTGACAAGTATACGAGACTAATGGACCATTACCACTGTTAAAAGACTTAGAAGGGTCAAGATTCGACCCACAGGCGATCGAACAGTGGGGCAAGCGACTGGACGTTCGAATGAACTCCAATCGCACGATTGAACCTTGCGATTGGATCATTCGACCGACAACCACCCGAATGAGTCCAGTCGGCAGATTGAACTCAATCGCATGCATCAATCAGCGATGTTGAACTCAATCGCATGGCTCAATCAGCCGATTGAACCCAATCGCATGCCTCAATCAGCCGATTGAACTCAATCGCATGACTCAAACAGGCGACTGACTTCAGTCGCATGATTCATTCGCACGAATGAATCAAACTGACTTTCAACTTTACACTTAGAACAGAAGCTTTCATGTCTTATATACTAATGGTTCTAAGTCTTGTGTGTTCTACAGGAAAAATGGCTGACCGATGGTCTCTAAATCCAAGCACAACATTTGTGCCCATTTAGACCACACGACAAGGAACGGGGCCAAGTTCTCCGATATTATAGCCTTCCTCAAACGTTCACGGATACATAAGGCTATATCTACGCCCTGCCACCTTACAAATCACTACACCAGGCATTCTGGGAGAATGCCTCAGTGGATCGGTCTCATGAGCCATACAGCATCACAAGCACCATCTTGGGTCAAGCTATCGACATCACCGCCACGGACATCCAAGAATCCTTGAGTTTGGAGATGACACTACTCACACCCACTAAGTTACACCCATTGACTGTGAGAGGGTGTTTTCTCCGAATCAAGTATGCAGGAGACATCAACTCGGGGGTGCTAAATAAGAGCAACCTGTGCCCTCAATACAAATATCTGGCACATGTGATTCTTAAATGCATCGCTTCGAGAAGGGTGGCTTTGATGACCTATCAGATCAGATACAGAATGCCTTCGTGGCTCTAGTGCTGAACCACCCTTTCAGCTTCTCTAATATGATCTTCGCTTATTTGATAGAGAACATTGAAACTAAAGGGAAAGAAGGTTTTTGTATGTACCCACGATCCTTCAGATGATATTCAATGAGAAGCTGCCTCAGCTCCCAAAGGAAAGTCAAGATGCAGTGATATTGGAACTGATGGATGATACCACATGGGTAGGATGGTGGTATATCGGGGCAAGCAAGTTAAGCCCCAGGAAAGAGACTGATTGGCCACTTAGCAGATGAAAGCTATGTTGCACCGGGGAGACGCCTATGGGTCACGAGGACAGTGACTCCGACGTGGAGCCGATTGTCCTCCCTACTGATGACTCTGAGGAGGATGACATTGAGGATGAGGCTGTTCCATCCCGAGGCACCGTGTCTGCCTCTGTTCCCTCAGTGTCTGGCTCACCTGCTGAGGTAACTGAGTCAGCAGGATTCCATCAAGATTTTGTGCTTACCGAGGAAGATGAAGATGAATCTGATGAGGAGCCATTGACCCGGACTGTGGGAAGGAAAGTGGTTCCCACAGAACACGGTTGAGGGTTGTCGGTGAACAACCGAGAGGATCCGGAGATACAGAGACTGATCCATCATATGCTCCGGAGTCCTCAGGCGGGGTTGAAGGGGGAGCATCCACCTCGAGGGGAACGAGGAGAAAACGGATGGCTCAACCCCATGGCCAGAAAAGAAAACGCGTAAGGTAACCTTCATCACCACCACATCCCCTATACCTTCCACCACTACCACCTCTGCAGACACACCTTCCACCACCATACCTCTCCCCACAGCAACCACACCACCACCATACCGATCACCACAAGCCAGACCCCTGCTACCACTACTACATTCACCCCACACTCACCACCCACCATCATCCAGACCTTACCCGATATTCACCACCTCCACCACCACCACTAGCCACCAAACCGAGCCCTCAGCCTACCCCTCACACACCTCTAGATCTCCTCTACCTCCAATAGGGGTAGAGGAACAGCTGGCAGCCTTAACAGAATGGTGTTACGACTGCTGGCGGCTGATGAGGAAAGACCTCTCAGATCCGCCAGCTCACCGACCTGACTGCTGCACAATCGCAGAAAATCGCAGAGCAGTATCGAGCTATTAAGGAGCAGGCCAGAAATTGGCTGCTCAGAACACTGAGTTGGACCAACTCCGAGCACAAAGCGTCACATCAGGTAAGCAGATAGAAGAGTTGGAAAAGGCAAAGAGGTCCATTTTTTAAGTTAAAAGGATCAAAGGAGGAACCTCTAAAGATAAAGGATGGAGAAAGAGAGAGGGGATGATGATGATGATGATGACAGTGATTCTGATGAAGAGAAAACAGAGAGTGGTGTGCTGATGAAGAGACTGAAGAAGGAAAGCAGCTGACTCTGTCTCAGCTCCCGTCAAGAGCAGAGAACAAAGAACCGACAGATCATCAGTCAGCTTCTAGTTCTGCACCTTCACACGAAGAGACTAGCATACAGGATAAAAGTAAATAGTGGATGTTTATGTATTTAATTACTTTTGTATTCTGTATTGAAAACGATGTACTGAATGTTTATATTAACTTAATGCATTTTGTTTGATATATTACTAATGATTTGAATGTGAAATGTGTAAATCAAACAGATCCAAAGTACCACAGAGAGTTTGATATTGCTCCCCTTCACAGGTCAAGTCTCAACTCACAATGATTCTTGATCTGCAAGGGATTGTCAGAAGGTCATGAGTTATACACCTGAAGAAGGTGAAATATTCACGACCTATCTAACGAGCAACTGGCAGAAATGTTCAGACTCAATCCTGATGATATTGTCAAGGATGCTCCAACAGTTGATTCAACCAGTGACGACGAACTACACGATGTTGATGAAGTTGAGGTCGAAGATATTGCTGCTGAAGAGTACCCTCAATATGCTGACAACGCGGGTAATGTGGTCCCCAATCTGGTGAGTCCCTAGTCAGTGATATGTTTGAGGTACTGGACAAGATGGAGCAGGAAGCAGGAAAGACCGAAGGAACAGCCCAAGCCTCAAACCGTATACATTCGAAGGCTGAATGGGCTGAATGTTTTAAAGAAGTCAGAGCCCAACGTGATGCACCGAAGAGGGATGCCTACACCAAGTTCTACAGCTCAAGAAACATCTTACGGTGTCAGGCAGGATTATAGCATGGGCATATTTTGATGATCTTAACGTGTATGCCGTTAAGAGGGAAAAGGGCATAGAGTACTTTAGATTTCCACATGATCTAAAGACTCTACCTGGATTTGAGCTCAACCAGCTGGCCAAGTTGAAGCTGTTGTATGCTGACACGAGAAAAATGTCAGGCTGGTTTGAGGCTGCCCTCAAGAAAGAGTACCACACCAGATGGATTAACTTCAGACCTCAACAACCTACAAGGTATATTAGAAGGTCTGAGATGGATGCCATTACTGGAAAACCTAAGATTGTGTTGAAGTGGAGTCCTCCTCGCACTATGTCGAGAATCCCTCTCAGGGAAATGCCACAGGACTTCACTCCACACTTCAAATGGTGGTACTATGATTGGAGAACTGCTGAAGCTGTCATAGTTCTAACAAAGGGGATCAAATGGATACTGTCAGGGTATTCGACCCAATGTGGCTAACCAACTTGTCTGCTAATGATGTCTATACATTATACAAGTGGCCACTGTTCTATGACACACAAGACATTGTACAAGCCCTCCAGTTCCAAAATGTTATACGACTTTGCTTTCGCGTTTGATATTCACGCGGGAGTCACACAAGAGGACAAGTACAAGAAATATGAGAAGTAATGAAGAAACAAGACATTAGAGAGATCTAGGTCCAAGGGGGAGTTTGTTGATACATGTATGTCCCTAGATCGTGATATGTGATGTAATAGATCTTGTTTGGTATGATTAATGAACTGATATTGACAGTCTGTTGGTTATAATGTTTAATAGTTCATTATGAGTCGAAATGAATTGATTGAGTTTATGATTACTTGAATGATTACATATAATATTATATTAATTAACTAAAACATTCAAACTTAATTAATGAAGTTCCCATGCGAATGGCTCATGCGAATGAACCATAAGCATGAAGAACCTCATACGATTGACTCAGTCGCACGACTGAACCAGGAGACTGGATCAGTCGTACGACTGTAACATAAGATTGGCTCAATCGCACGACTGAACCTCAGTCGCACGAATGAACCAACCGCATGGTTCAATCGCACGACTGAACCAAACTAATGGTTCAGTCGCACGAATGAAGAGTGCCAACCTATAAATACAAATCAATTCGTGAAAAACGGAGATTCGTTCAAGTTCAATTCCATACGAACCCTAGCCGTCCGAAACCTTCCAAATGTTCTCCAAGTTCATAGAACACATTAGATCGATCCTTATCGATTTCTAACGTTAGTTTCAATCCTTGATTGATTCTTCGTGTGTTCTCACTGATTGGATCGCCAATCAAATAGGATTCCGCACTATTTGATCGGTATACACGTGATCTCTAGGTATTTCAGTCGAATACCAGGTCCTAACAATTTCCCATGAGTTGGTGAGGATAGTGTCCAAATTTGCACTGAGCGTAGGACAATAGTATAGTGTCCCATCTCTCAGGCAGTGATCTGAGAAATTGTTATTCATCTGGCTATTGGTGTACTCATGTTTGACATTTTTTAATCAGAGATAAACAAGAGAACCGCTCAAACTGTTGAGTTAGTGTCTCACCCTTCCTATGAGAGAATGTCTCATATTGTTGGGCAAGGATTTCTGTATTATTTCCAAGACTCATCTGTTCCTCAAATTGTTCTTTCAAGGCATTCCAGAGGTCATGGGCAGTTTCATAATGCATTAGCCCAGAATAGATTTCATTGGGCAATGCCATGGCCAGAATTCCATGGGCTTTTGCATCAATTTCTAACAATTTCTTATCCTCATCTGAGTATTACTCCTCCTCTTTAGAACCATTGATGGTTTCCGGGTTATTCACCATAGGCTTGTGTGGGCATTGTACCACTGATGTCCAACAACCTGAACTGTTAACAGACAGGTGATAGAGCATTCATCGTTGCAATATGTTATACTGACTCCTAACCAGCATTGGAGGCTTGGTTGAGGAACCAGTATTGTGAGGATCATTGGAAGGAGTAGTCATTTTAGAAAATTCAGACAAATTCAAGATAAGCAAAACAAATTTAGCTCAAAACCACTAAGAACCTCAATTAAAATAGCCAAAAGCGATAGAAATTCAATCTCTATAACAGATTCATGCGAATTTGCTAGTTCGATCAAACTTAGAGCAAATGAGCAGTTTCAATGATCAATTGTTAGATCGATCATGATTAACCTGCTCTGATACCATTTGATAGGATCTCAGCATCTAGTTTGATAGATTCGAATGATTTCAGCAGCAGATAGATTACTAACTAGCACAATTCGAGCAAGAATACCAAAGATATTGCAATGAACAGAATTAGTTATAGAGAGAGAAAGTTTCTGCAAAAAGAATATTTATTCAATCACACGCTTTCGTGGTGGCAAATTTTCACACATACAATCAGGTCAATCATCTCTTATATAGGAATGTCATGCTGGAACATTCCTTATATAGGAGATGTGATGTCTGCTGATGTCACTCGATAGTGACATCTAACAGAATTATTTAAACAACTGAAACACAACTACTGAAGATGTCAAAACATCTGACAGCTTCTTACAAAAATACTAAGTGTTATCAGTTACTACAACTACTGAAAAGAAACTACTGAAACTACAACGACTGAAGAACAAGCTCTTCAGTCGTTTTACAAAACTACTGAAAGTAAAAACATAAAACTACTGATATCACAACTACTGAAGAAGTACTCTTCAGCTGTTATGACAAACTACTGAAACTTCAGTACTTGGTCTTCAGACTTGAACTTCAGATGTTTCATCAGCTGATGACTTCAGTAGATGTCATCAGCTGATGTCTTTAGACTTTGTCTTCAGACTTTGTACATCAGTTGTTGATCTTCAGCACTTGTGGACTCTTTAGCTGTTGAACTTCAGTACTGTGGTCTTCAGCTTCAGCACTTGTATTCTTCAGCTGTTGACCTTCAACACTTTAGTCTTCAGCTGTTGAAGTCTTCAGTACTTGATCTTCAGCTGTTGAAGTCTTCAACACTTGTCGAACTGCTGATGAAGCCTTCAGCAGTTGTTATGATATCATGTGGGACTTAGAGGTTTTCTGATGTTGGCTCATTGGTTCTTTAGTTCAGCAGTGAAAGCTAAAAGAAAGAGGATGGAGAAGGAGAGAGAGAAAGAGAAGGATAAAGAGGTGGAAAAAGAGAAGGATTGTGTGTATGAGGCCGAAAAAGAGAAGGAGAATGTGATTGAGAAGGGAGCTAAAATTGAAAAAATACATGAAAGTCAAAAAGATTTTTATGTCACATACAAGAAAAGGAAGAGTGCTGAGAAAGAGAAGAACTTGAACGAGATGGTTAAAATGGCTGATGCTGAACACAGTAGATCAATGGACAATATCATTGATCAGTTGTTTAGGCAAGGTTTCGACACTGAAAAGCTGGATTCTGAAATAAGAAGATTAGAGATCGAAGAGATCCAACAAAGATGGGCCAGCTACAGCATTATGGATAGAGAGAGATTGAGATCATGATCAGATTTATGAGCAAATACCTTGGGAGATCATTGATCGAAGTAAAATCATGGACCAGGGACAGCATCTTGGCCATAACCTCCAAGATCTGTTCGTCTGAAGCATACACTAAGGGCTTAGTAGTCGATGCTTTGAATGAAGCAGGAGCAGGGAGCAGGACTGAGCTAGCCAAACACTCAAAAGCCACACTCACCTCCAAAATGCTAACTCAGCCTGTCAACATTCCCTCTCCAAAACAACCACAACCACAACCCACAAAACCAACTCCCTTACCCTCACAACCAACAGCCGATGATGCACCTAAGCAGAAGAAGAAAAGGGTGTTGAGGCTTGTGGAAGAAGAAGAAAATGATGATGAAGAAGATAGGCTGCCGATCTCAGCTGTTCTGCAGTTGCCTAAGGCTAAGATCTCTCTTGCAATAACTCCTGAGCAACAAAGAGATGCAATCAAAGTGAAATTGGAAGAAGAAGAACAACACAGATTGCACCATGAAGAGTTATTGAGGAGAGTAGATAAAGCATATGCAGCCACTTCCTTCATCATCAATATGAAAAAACAAGCTCAGAGGATTTATACTCTTAGACATACTTTTCAGTATGTGAAAGAAAGAGTAAGAATTTGGCCTGATCCTAGGGTGGCTCATAGAATACAAAAGAAAAACATCCCTCAGAGATACAGTGGTCAAGTCCAAAAGATTGTAGATGAAGTGATCTCCTTGGCCATTGTAGTTTCACCCTGGGAAATCCTGGAAGATTTCAAAAAAGGCCTACACCTCAAACATGCCTCCACAAAAGATGCTAGAGAACAGAATGATCAAAAAGGGGCTGGTGTATAAGAGGCTGAATGAGAACAGAAAGAATGAGTTACCACTGCTGTTAGAAGGGCATCATCCTGATAAATTTGCTTACAGACAGATTACAACAGTTGTACTCAAAAATGGAAAACAGGTCAAATTCCTGTCTGAGTACTATGGGCCTGAAGGATTCTTTGATGGTGAGGCAGAGGAGCTCACCATGGAGGAACAAATTGTATTTTTGGAGGCCTACACCAGGGAATCCTACAAGCTCATAGTTGGGAAGTGAGTCTCATGGATGGGGGAACAGCTCAGTGTCCAATTCCCCAATACAGAGCTCCCATCCATACATTGGCAACCAAATCATCAGAGACTCATTCCCAAGCCAGTGCTTATATGGGTCATCTTCTCAACTGATCAAGAAGGAAAAAGATTAACCGTTCTGCCAACAATAAGTGGGAAAATAAATCAATTAGAGGTTTTGGCTGCATTGGTTCAGGGGGAGTTTGTTGGACCAAAAAAACCAATGAGCCAAGATCAGAAAACCTCTAAGTCCCACATGATATCACAACAACTGCTGAAGGCTTCATCAGCAGTTCGACAAGTGCTGAAGACTTCAACAGCTGAAGATCAAGTACTGAAGACTTCAACAGCTGAAGACTAAAGTGTTGAAGGTCAACAGCTGAAGAATACAAGTGCTGAAGCTGAAGACCAAAGTACTGAAGTTCAACAGCTGAAGAGTCCACAAGTGCTAATGATCAACAACTGATGTACAAAGTCTGAAGACAAAGACTAAAGACATCAGCTGATGACATCTACTGAAGTCATCAGCTGATGAAATGTCTGAAGTTCAAGTCTAAAGACCAAGTACTGAAGTTTCAGTAGTTGTCACAACAGCTGGAGAGTACTTCTTCAGTAGTTGTGATATCAGTAGTTTTATGTTTTTACATTCAGTAGTTTTGTAAAACGACTGAAGAGCTTGTTCTTCAGGCGTTGTAGTTTCAGTAGTTTCTTTTCAGTAGTTGTAGTAATTGATAAAACTTAGTATTTTTGTAAGAAGATGTCAGCTGTTTTGACATCTTCAGTAGTTGTGTTTCAGTTGTTTAAATAATTATGTTAGATGTCACTATCGAGTGACATCAGCAGACGTCACATCTCCTATATAAGGAATGTTCCAGCACAACAATCCTATATAAGGGATGATTGACCTGATTGTATGTGTGACAATTTGCCACCACGAAAGCGTGTGATTGAATGAAATATTCTTTTGCAGAAACTTTCTCTCTTATAACTAATTCTGTTCATTGCAATATCTTTGGTATTCTTGCTCGAATTGTGCTAGTTGGTACTCTATTCCGCTGCTGAAATCATTCGAATCGATCAAACTAGATGTTGAGATCCTATCAAACAGGTTGGTTTGAACACACTGAATTCGTTGGTT
This sequence comes from Flaveria trinervia, assembly GCA_025506515.1. Lineage (NCBI taxonomy): Eukaryota > Viridiplantae > Streptophyta > Magnoliopsida > Asterales > Asteraceae > Flaveria > Flaveria trinervia. Next base: position 50,813,270 of record CM046451.1, read on the forward strand.
GTTGATGATGAAGATGATCAAAGAATGTTTACTGTGTTTTTACGCTCGTCTCACTATGTAGTCTCTCAAACTTGAAAAGTATTAAATGACCCTTTGAAATTCCTTTAAATAGTCAAATCATGGCTTTTACAAAATTTTACAAGTTTTAGGGCAAATGCGGTCACATTTTAAAAACAATGTAGCAAATGCTTTTAGAGCAAAGTCTTTCGGTCATCCGCATTTGTTTATTGTAGTAAATGCGAAATAGAAAATTCAATAACTTGCTAGCCGCATTGTTTACTGTTGCAAATGCGAAAGAGTTAACTTGTGATTTTAGGCATATGCATTTACATATTGTAGCAAATGCGAAAGTTTTGTTCTGTTTTCTTCTATCCGCATTTGTGCACTGTTGCAAATGCGGAAGAACTAAGTTCATCAGCATTTGTACACTATAATAAATGCGGTTGACAAAACTTATTCAACATTGCTCACCATAGCAAATGCGGTTGACTAAAATTTATCAACATTTGCTCACTGTAGCAAATGCAGAAGATCTGACTGTTAGCATTAGCTCACTGTAGCAAATGCGATAGAATAAAATCCATATTTACTTGATCATCATTCATTGACAAGAGATTAATCACTTAATTATTTCTGCTTGAACATACATGAGCATTGAAGATGTATATCCACAACTGCAGATGAGTAAAACAAATGTCGAAGTGTAAATTTCATCTATATTTGACAAATGCGGTTAAACACTTAAAAGTTTATCCGCATTGACTAGTGCGGTTGAACACTTGAAAATTATTTTATCTGCATTGACCAATGCAGTAAATTTTTTTTGTTCTGCATAGGTTTTAACACTTCAATCTTTCATGTATACTTGTAACACACTAATGCGGTAGAGTACAATCATTGTCCGCATTAGTTTCCCTTGGAAATAAGAAGCTACCCGCATTGGTTATAAGCATGGGTTACTTTCACCCGCATTAACCAATGCACTTACTTGCATTAACTTTTGAACTTAATCCTAAGTTAATGTGACTGTTGATTTGCTTTTTCATGTTATGAACATATGTTATTGATTGATTTTTCTTATGAAGTAGTTGGATGTTAAGGTTGTCAATTATTGCTTGGATTGACTTATACATTAGAAGTAATACAAGTTTCTCATTGTTTGACTGATCTTGGACTTCTCATGGTTCCAAAAATCTGCATAGGCTGAGATACTATGGTATAACTTCTGCAACAACACATGCATTTTCTTTTCTTTTATTTTTAATGTTTTTAAGAAAGTAATTTAAGATAGTAACAATCTATAAAGATTTAATCAAAAATTTTAAATCACTCCCCCTAAAGTTTATATCCATATCTGGATAAAAACCTTAATGATTTAAAAACCTTGTTTACAATTTTATAAATTGATTATTGATAATGAAGAGAAGAATATCTTCTGTTGGGATCATATCAATCTTACATAGCACATGTGCATCCCTTATGATAAAATGGACATGTTTATGATCTTGATGATTGAAGGTATGTTTGTGCTTTTAAACTCATACCCGGTTGATATTTTGATGCAAATGATATTTATCATGTTTTGGTTGATTTAATTATTGAATATGTACCTCACACACACAAGCATAGAATGATCAACCATCCTTATACAATGCACGGTAGAACTTTTTCACAACTTTCCTTACCAGGTTACCTAAGTTATGAGATCTCATTTTCAATGATCCTCATTGGGATTATTTTACTTTGATCCTTTTCATGATGACCACATTGGGATTCTTTTCTCTTCACTTAGGAAGGTGATCCATGATGGGATTCTTTTGTTCATTCACTTGGAATGTATTGCTTTTGTGGATTCATTTAATTTGGTTGTGGATCCTTTTCATCAGGCCTTTGCTTAGAAAAACAAAGATGAGACATGATATGGTGAAAGAGATTCATAAAGTATCATTACCTGGTGTGTTTAGGTTACTACACACACATGCATTCACATAAGCCAATACATACTTGTACTTTGTGATGAGTGTTTCACAATTGAATAAGTCTTTAATACATCACTGCGTGTATCTTTTCTTCCAAGTTGAGCATACCAACATATCTGGTAACTCATGACAGTCTTGCAATTTTTGAAATTAAGAACAGTGAATGATCTAACGATTGTAATTATATCATTTCCCAAAGATTCTATTCTTCATCAAAATTGATATCTTTTTGTGGTTTTCTAATGTTTTTCATATTTTTGATGTTTTCTCATGGTTTTACTCAAGGTTAAATATGCCAATTGATTGAACCAGGAATTCATACATACTAGGTTCAAATGCCGAGGTAAATAAGTCAGCTAATTGATTTTTAGTTGGTACTTAAATCAATTTGATTAACCCCTTTTCAATATAATCTCTCAAAACGTTATATCTAATTTCAATATGTTTTGTTTTTGAGTGCTGGACTAGATTTTTTGTTTTAAAAACAACTGTTGTGTTGTCATTGTAAATAGGAGTGTGCAAGAAGTTAAAACTATAATCAAGCATCTGGTTTTGAATCCAGACATAAGAGCAACAAGCTGATGCTGCAATATACTCAGCTTCTGTTGTGGACACAGATACATTTTTCTGCTTCTTGCATTGCCAAGACACTAGTCTGGGACCAAGAATTTGACAACCGCCAAAGGTGGATTTTCTGTTAAAGTTGCATCCTCCATAATCACTGTCTGTGAAGCCATAGAGATTAAATTCTCCTTCCTCTAGATTCCATAACCCAAGAGCTAGTTTGCCTTCAAATATCTCAGTATCCTCTTGACTGCATTCACATGTGATTCTTTTGGATCAGCTTGATATCTAGCACACACACAAAACACCAAACATAATGTCAGGCCTACTAGCTATTAGATACACAAGTGAACCGATCATTAATTGATAGTTAGTCTGATCCACTGATTTGCCTTCAGGATCAGGTCCAATCTTTACTTTGGTATCCACAAGAGTTTTGATAGACTGACAGTTAGCAAAGTGGAATTTCTTCAACATGGTTCCATGTATTTTGATTGATTGATGAAGATTCCATCTACTGTCTGTTGGACTTGCATCCCTAGAAAAAAGGTAAGTTCCCCCATAGCACTCATTTGAAATTTTGAATGCATAATGTCTTCAAATTCTTTGCAGAGCTACTTGTTTGTTGAGCCAAAAATGATATCATCCTCATAGATCTAGACTAACAACATGTCTTTTCCTCTTATTCTTCTGAAGAGGGTCTGATCGATCTTTCCTCTTTCATATCCATGATCAGAAAGAAAATATGATAGTGTCTCATACCACTTTCTTGGGGCTTGGTGAAGACCATACAGAGCTTTGTCAAGCTTGTAAACTCTATAAGGGAAATCTGGATCTTCAAAGCCAGGTGGTTGACTCACATAGACCTCCTCAGCATTCTTTCCATAAAAGAAGGCACACTTTACATCCATTTGATAAACAGTAAATTTCATGGATGCAGAATACGCAAGAAAGATTATGATTGCTTCTAGTCTGGCAACAGGAGCAAACACTTCATCATCGTCAATTCCTTCTTCTTGAGTGTGTCCCGGTGCCATTAGTCTTGCTTTGTTTCTGATGACGATCCCTCTATCATCAGTCTTGTTCCTGTACATCCATCTGTACTAAGGGTATTGACCTTCGAGAAGATCTATCAGTTGCCAAACTTCTTGCTTCTTGAATTGGAGCAATTCTTCCTGCATTGCTTCAATCCAACTATTGTATTGAAGTGCCTCTTTGATGTTCTTGGTTACTGTTTGACACAGAAAGCATGAGAACAAACAGATGTTTGCAATACTAGACTTGCTTCTTGTCACCCACTCATTAAGATCACCAATAATGGTTTCAACTGGATGATTCTTGTGTATTCTGGTGGTTGGAATGGAGTCACCAGCAATAGTTACATCAAGATTAGAGACATTCAGTTCATCATGATCAGAGGCACCTTCACCTTGTACTGTTGTGGAATTATGAAGATAGTCAGACTCCGTTTCAGTTCCTGCTTCAGCTTCAGCAGCACTGTGATTACTTTCATCATTTGATGTTCTTTGTGTTTCAGCTGGAGGAGTAGCTTGTTTTTGATTTCTGATCTCAATTAATAGATCATTTGAGTATGATAGTAACATGCTTGGTACTCCTTCAGTTGAAACACACTGATTTTGCGATGGTTGTCTGATAGGATCAGCTTAAAGAGGAACGTCTTCATCAGAAGTGGGAGGAATCAATGGAAGGTCATTTCTTCTTTCTACAACTATTGAAGTGTCACCTGAATGGAGATTTCCTGCATCACACAAGTGAGATTGATCAAATGATTTTGTAAAATAGTTAATATCAAACAACTAGTCAGGACCATTTGTAGATTTGGGAAACAATGTTCCTTGAGTTAAACATTTATTGATTCATCAATAATGTTTAATCTTGGATTTAACACTCTGTAAGCCTTTGAAACAGATGAATAACCTACCAAGAATCCTTCATCCGAATTGGATGAAAACTTTCCAAATAGTCTCGAGTGTTGAATATTGAGACAGGACTACCAAATGATTTGAGGAATCCAATAAATGGTTTCCAAGAAAGAGCAGTTCATAAGGAGTCATGTTACGTTCTTTAACAATTAGAGTTTGATTTTATACAAAACATGATGTATTAACTGCTTCTGCCCAGAAGGTGATTGGCAGTTTAGCATCGGCTAGCATTGTTCTTGCTGCTTCAATCAGTGTTTTATTCCTTCTTTCAGCTACCCTATTTTGTTGAGGAGTTCTAGCTGCACTAAATTGATGAGCAATGCCTTTGGTTGCACAAAATGAACTCATTCCTTCATTTTTGAATTCAGTACCATTATCACTTTTGATTGTTTTGACCTTATGATCAAGTTGATTTTCAATATTTATGATAAATTCTTGTATTATTTGGGATGCCTCATTTTTATGAAGTAAGAAGAAGACCCAAGTAAATTATGAAAAGTCATCAATGATCACCAAACAATACTGTTTCTTTCCAATACTCATGACATGAGTTGGTCCAAACAGATCCATATGAAGTAACTTCAATGGAGTATTGTTTGTGTTCACTAGCTTGATTTTGTGAGAAGATTTGTGCTATTTTCCTTTGTGGCACGCTGAACAGTGATCAACAAAATGAAATTCATTTTGAGGAAGACCAATGACATGGTTTCCTTTGATCCTTTTGTTGATGTTTTTAAAGTTTGTCTGCCCCAAACGTCTATGCCAAAGTTGTGACTCAATAAATGATGCTTTTGACATAAGACAAGTGTCTTCTTTAGGTGATGCAGAACACAAGTTTAACACATAAGTATTATTCTTCCTCGGGGTCTTTAAGACAACCCATTCTTCAGGGATTTGAAATCCAGGTTTCAAAATGTAGAAATGAGTGTCTGTAAAGTGAGTAGAATATTTCTTGTCGTAGATCTGAGACATGCTTAGCAGATTGAGTTCAGTTGTTCACAGTAGTTCACTCTGTCGAAGCTTAGCATCCCATTTGTCATAGATCCTTCACCTGTGATTCTACCACCTTGTGAATCTCCACCGAATGCCACCGTAGTTCCTTGTATGTGCTTGAAGTCATGAAGGAGGGAACGATCTCCAGTCATTTGTCGGGAGCATCCACTGTCCACATACCATACGTTGTTGGACCTATATGGATGAGCCTACAAGCATAAAGGAACTAATTAGAATGTGAAACCCAAGCCATGATGGTTTTGGGTTTCCCGTTCCTATCTATTATGGTGACTTCTTCAAACATTCCTCTAAATGGTGATTTATTTAGAGATGAACTGGCAGATTGCTTATGATATCTTGCTGAGGTTTTCTCATCAGCATCAACAGAGGAGTCAGACGATTAGTGAAATCTTTGATCTCTATTCTTTTGAAGAAATTTAAACCGTTTCTGATTTTCAAAGATCATTTTGGGTTTTGAAAAGTCTTGTTTTTGATTGATGAACTGGTTACCTCTTTGACTTTTCGCTATTTCTTTTGCTTTACTCATGTCATTGAGTGATCTAGATGTTCTGGATTGATTGTTGTACAACTGACTCCTGACTTGAGTTTTGTCTGATGATGCTGTTAAGATTGGTTTGGGGAATAAGTGTTGAGATTGAGATTGGGTATGACACTTAGAGGCACATACCCCATCTTGCTTTATCACGAGAGCACTGGCAGAAGACTGACTGCTTCCATCAGCTTGATTTGTCAGTTGAGGTGGATTTTGATATGATTGGTGTTATTAAGAATGATGATACTATTGCTGTTGATTGTTGGAGTTAAATTTTGAGTTAGGCTGTGAGGATGATTGGCCTTGAGAATTCCTTTGATAGTGTTTCTCTTGGTGGCATTGCATTCTCTGGAGAAGTGGCCAACCATGCCACAGTTAAAGCATTTCACCTTGGATTTATCATATCCAAGTTTTGTATTTTCATTTAGGCTGAGCTTTCTGCCTTTTCTAACGAATTTCTTGGCTCTCATGGCAATCATGGCCATTTGCCATTGTAGATTCATTTCATCCACATCATCAGGATCCATTTCCTCCAGATCTTCTTGAATTAGTGATCAGAAGTGAGTCTTCCTCCTAAGTATGCTTAAAGCTCGCAACAAAGGCATTGTAAGTTGCCTTTTGTTCTTCTAATCTTGAGTCTTCAGGAGTGTTTTGAGGAGCAACAGTGACTTTGGATGTTTGAGATGATGTTGATGGATGATTGATTGGTGGAGTTGCAATAAACCCAGAGTTGTTCAGTTGATCTTTTGATGAAATGAAATCATCCTCCTCAGTGATGAATGCATTTTCCACAGAATGAGATTCTAATGTAAATTTGTAAGCTTCAATCACTCTTGGTCCACTAAGAGTTTTGCTTCTTTCATCAAGTTCCAATGCTTCTATTTTGGCTATCATGATATCCAAAGTAGTACTCTCGAGATCAAGAGTATTTTTCAGCATTGTTACATTCTGTTTCTAGCTTTCAGGGAGGTTGTGTAGCATTTTCTTATTTAATTCCTTGATCTTGTAAGTGACTCCCATGATTTCTAAGTCATTTACCAACTGTACAAATCTATGCAGTTGTTTTGATATGGACTCTCCCTTGGTGTGATGGAATGTTTCATACTGATTAACAAGCTTATCCTTGTTAATTTCTGCTACCTCACTGCTTCTTTCACACATAATTTTTCAGGGCATCCCACACAGCTTTTGCAGTACCATACTTCTCCAATCATTTCAACACATCCATCTTGAGTGCTTGAGTTAGAATGGAGTAAGCTTTAAGGTCAATCTTGATTATCTTATACTCTTCATCATTAAGAGCAGATCTTCAATAGGTATTCTTGCAGTTTTGTAAATTGCAGCTTGATCTGCAGATAGAGTGACTGGGATGTGTGGCCCTTTGTATATTGAGATCCAGAAATCAGGATCTACACCTGTGATGTAATTCCTAAACCTGATTTTCCACTGTTTAAACTCAGATTTGTGTTTAAGAATAGGAGGTTTAGGTGTATGACCAAGTTCTGAGTAACTGTTAGAATCCATTTTATAATATAGATTATGGTGATTTTTAAGATTGATTAGTTCAACATGCCGAAATAGTTCAAACGGATTTCAGAATCAGATCAGAGATGGTAGTGGGTTTCTTGGTGTTTTAAATGTTTTGGTGAGAGTATGTTTGACAGAAGTAGTTTCTGAGGAGTATTTTCTGCTATTTACTAAGTAGAGATGATGATATACACTACTAGCAACACGATTACCAGATCAGTCGAGTTCTATTCAGTTCTTGAGTAGATCTAAAAGAGAAATGAGAGCCAAGGCTATAATACCAATTGACTAGTTAGTAAGATTGAGATTCTTACTATGATATGGTAATCAAGTCAATGATTGAGTGGCGGAAACAAACAATCAAAGAACATTCAATGCAAGAATTATACTCATAAATGCTTTTGTATGTATTAATGAAAGTGATTGATTACAGAGAATAAAAGACAAAAAAATATTCTCTATGACTATCAGCCGTCACCTTATGTGCAAGGTTTTCTATTCTATTTAAAGGCAGACAAGATGCCTTTTACAAAATGACTAAACTACCCCTGACCTATTACATCAGAACTAATCTAAGTCTTGATCCGCATCTTTGCTTGTTCATTCGCATTAGTATGTTGGTCATCTAGATTGGTTAATGCGGATGAACAAATACTTATGTGCATTTGTTTGGTCATCCGCATTTGTCAAATGCGGATGAGCAAAGTCTTGTCCGCATTGATTCTTGGTCTTTCGTATTTGTCAATGCGGAAGAACAAATACTTGTCCGTATTTGTTTTATGACTTCCGCATTGACAAATGCGGAAGACTATCCTTGGTTTTTTTCTTGAGCAGGATCTTCATCCATATTTCTTCTTCGACTTATGAGATTCGAGCAAAGCAATCATCAAATAACCCATTGAATTGGCATGTACGATCCTTTTAGGGTGCAATAATTATAATGTTAGGTGTTGAAAAACACATGGTTTTCACTAACATCATGAAACTATTCAAGAAATTTGTTTTGTATAGATTAACTTATTTTTAAAATTACAGGATCATGAATCATCCGTACTTATAATTTGAAGGGAACCGCGAGAGATGGTGTCATGATAAACTTCAAAGACTACTACAAAGGGTCAAAAAAGCCCACTTACAAATAGATGAAGAAACACTAGCAGCTGTCGGACAACTAGAAAGATATAATAAATTATTGAGTGTTTAGTGGAAGTGTTTATTCTCACAAAATAGACCTTTCATTTATAAACTAACTCTTGGATTTTTAGCATCTTTTAGATTTTGCATAAAAGACTCTGACCCTTGAGATGATAGTGTAGTTTCATTCAGACTTGCTGGACATTGGCACAAAACATCCATTGCCTTGTTCGGTGTTTATCCAGAATCTACACGGAACAAGAAATGGAGGAGGAAGCAATATCTTGAATGACGGCGTACCATACCTTCCCGGACGAGGAAAGTAAAGACGTGGAAAGTGATGCAATGAGGAAAGCATTTTGGGAGTGGATTGGAACCAGAGGGTTCAACTCGAGTAAAACAAAAAGCAGTCAGATACGAGATCCGCTGTTGCGATACATTCATCGGTAACTTAGTCATTCCATAACAGGTCGTGGTCAAAGCGAAGGAGTTTTTAATTTGAGGGACTTGTTCATTTTAATTGTATGGTTAATCAGCTGCATGTGATATTAGGTATTTGTTTTCTAATCTTTTTGCCAGGAATGCGATAGCACGTGTTCCAACACCCATGTTTAGAGGAAGCTGGATTTTGAACTTATACGAGAGCTATGGTTATAACATTAAGGGAACTGAAGGAGTGATGCCCAGACTGTTAGACTTGAGCATTTGCACAAGTATGTACACGGTGACGAGCCTACCAAATGGGCAGCCGAGATTCATGGATAAGACGAGACAAATCTGGGATCCGACGGACCACGAAGAAATAATTATGGACCTCGACATGCCAATACAGCCGGAAGGAGCCGGATTTGGATCTTCAAGTTCACGTACAAGGGTATTCCCAACCATATTAGACCTTTTTGAGTCAATCAAAACCACCAGCGACCATGCAAGGCGACCATTTGAATATGCCCAATGAGCGTTCAACCGAATTGAAAATCTGCATTCCCAAGTCGATGACCTGAGCAACGATGTCACGTACATCAGGAACCGAATGTAACATGAGTGGGAGGATATCCCACCGCAAAGCCCTTGAAAACCGTATCATTTTCGGGGCCCCGGCACAGTTGTTTTGTGCCAATCTGTCTTTTAATTTATGTCATTTTGTGTTTTATTTTGAGTGTTAAGAATTTTAATGCTTTCAATAAATGGTAACATTTTAGGTGATCCAGAAGATTCTAGGGGAGTTATTTCATTACCCTTTCTCGATCTTGAATATGTTAATCACATTGAGGACAATGTGAATTTTACGTGTGGGGATGGGAGTATCATTTGACTTTGCTAAAAAGGTCCAAATTTAAAAATTTTAGGAAAAGATCACTTAACATGTAATTTTTGTGACAAGAAACCAAAAATCTAATATAATTTTTGATAAACCAAATTATAAATATACATTTTCGGAAAATAAAGAAGTAAATTCATGACGTCCAAATAAAATTGAAAATGTTTTTTTGTGATATCCTTAAAAGCAATAATCTAGTAAAATATTTAATCATGTAAAATGAAACACTTTTACCTAATTCCATCCATATGTGAGTTTATTTTTGAGCCTTAAACAAATTTTGCAAATTGCAATTCTACTTTCATACTGGATTTAATGAGGGTGCCATATGATACGTTTGATTAGAACTTGCTTTGGGTATACATTTCAAGACATTAATTAGTATTTGTTGCATAAAAATGAGTTAGGCACTAGGTAACCTTAACCATTCGAGCCCCAATCATTTTCTTTAATTTTCCTTGCCCGAACATCAACCTTAGTTAGCCCCGTTGAGCTTAAACGTTTTTATCTTTCAATCACCGGAACCACCAAGTCACTTAACCAAACAGCCTTCAACAAAACACGTTTCCATTAAAGACATGTTTTTGGCTTATAAAAAATTGGTCTTTTACCGGCAGACCTTAATGAACTGGAATGCATTCTTTTGATTTCAATTTGCTTTTTGCCTTCATCATGCAAAACCAGGACTTCCCCTTGAAATCTGCGAACAAATTTTCAATCTCACGTTCGAAGTGTTAGGACCGTTTAGGTACAGAGTACTAACCGATTTACGTGTATACCAAACAAATAGTGCAGAATCCTATTTGATTGGCGATCCAATCAGTGAGAACGCAAGTATAATCGATCTAAGAATGAATCTAAAGGTTAAGAATGATTGTAAGATGATTAACTGCGATCTATGAACTTAGAACATGTTTTCTTGGGTCTCTGGATGGCTAGGGTACGATTTAGTGCTTAGGGATTCGAATGATTACGTTTTCCATGAATTAAGTGGTATTTATAGGTTAGGGTTTTCCATTCGTGCGACTGAACCATTTGCATGGCTCAGTCGTGCGACTCTAAGCATGCGGTTGATTCATCCGCACGACAGAAGATTCAGTCGTTCGACTGAGTCAATCTCATGTTACAATCGTGCGACTGATCATGTCTCCTGGTTCAGTTGTGCGACTGGTTCATTAGCATGAAGTATTCATGTGTATGGTCCATTAGCATGGTCCATTCACATGAGAACTTCACACGATTAAGTTTAAGCATGTTTCTTAATCATTATTGACTAAGAACTATGTAAACAACCACAAAGCTATATAGTTAGTTCAATATCCATTATCACACAATAAACAATGAAATATTAAACATTATATGTATCACCAACACATTACATTTCATGCATACCCATTCTGTTACATATACGTAAGACATGAAAGACATTTTACATTTGAGCTCCTAAACTAGGTACACATGTATCTACAAACTCCCCCTTGGAACTAGTTTACTCTGTTGTCTAACATTCTTCATCAGCTCTTCAAACTTCTTGTACTTCTCCTCTTTTGTAGCTCCAGCATGTAAATTTAGATCCTCAAAATATGCCCATGCTATAATCTTTCCTCACACCTTTAGATGCTTCTTCACTTTCTAGAGCTTGCTGTAGGCACTCGGCTTTGGAGCAGTGCGTTGGGCTCGGTGCAAAACATGCCGCCCATTCAGCCTTTTTGATGTCGACATCGGCGTTTGAGGCTTGGGCTTGATCTTTATTTTTCTCTGAGTCTAGCTCCATATGATCCAGTTTTTCAAATGTACCACTAACGAGTGTCACCCAGATTGGGAACAACATTTCCCTCTCTGTCAGCATACTTTGGATAGTGCTGGGTTGTGACGTCTTCAATCTCTATCTTGTCCACATCATTAAGCTCGTCGTCACTAGCCACGTCAACAGTAGGGGAATCCTTGACAATTTCATCCAGATTTAGCCGGAACATCTCCACCAGTTGCTCATCGGTCATGAATTATTTCTCCTTCTTCAGGAGTATAACTCACAGACCTCCTGACAATCCCTTGCAAATCAAGTATCATAATGAATTGAGACTTTATTTGTTGTATGGGAGCAACATGATACTGGTCTTGCTGAGATGGTTGATCTGCTTGATTTAAACATTATCATTTGTCAATAATCAAGACAATTAATAGCATATATATATATACATATATACATATATATATATATATAATATATATATATATATGAATATTAAGTACATAAGTTTAATACATGATTCAATTACACAAGATTTAAAATTACATAAACATCTAAACATTACTTTTATCTTGAATCATGTGCTCTTCTTCAGTCGGCCTAGGACGAGGATCCCTAATCCTGTGACTTCTTGGAGCATCTTTCTCTGCTTGGTGTGGTAGCCGATGCAGCCGCATCATCTCCTTCAACATCATCTCCTCCCTCTTCCTCTCCTGCTCCATCATCACCACCTTCTTCTGTCTCATTGTCATCATCATCCTCATCATCCTCATCCTCAACATCATCATCATTATCTCCCTCTCTGATCTTGAGAGGCTCATCTTTAGTGCCTTTGAGTCTGAGCATGATGGTTTTGTTTCCCGTCTCCAACTCTCCTATCCATGAGTTGGGCGATCTGCTGAGCCTGCTGAGATATATGCTGATCTTGGGTAGCATTAAGCTCCGCAAGCTGACGTAGTTGTGCCGCTCTCTCTTTATAAGCTGCCAATAGCTTTTGCACCATTATGTTGAGTGCTGACAGCTGTTCCTCTACACCAATATGGGGCAAAGATGATCCTATAGGGAAATATGGGTGGACAATGGTTCGGCTTGGTGGCTAGTGGTGGTAGTGATGGAAGTGGTGAATATGGGTGGTGGTATATGAGTGGGTAGAGTGGTAGTAGTGGTGCTGGCTGAGGTAGTGGTAGGTGGAGGTGAATAGGTTAAGGTAGTATTAAATTTAGTTGTTTTAATTTCAGTACATAAAAAACAAAAAAAACAAAAAAACGAGGGAGGAGGACAGTCTAGCTAAAAGTAAAGAGATCGTATCTGTGATACTGATTCAATAACTGTGGAAAATGATAGTACACAGGAACAAATAGTTTGGGACTTTAAAATAAGAAATTTTCTAAAATGCAAAATTCAAAGTATAAGTCATAGTAGTCTAAGCAACAATAAAAGGAAAAATGATAGTAAAACTAGCTACTACAAAGGTAACATGGAGAAAGTAGACCTAGAGGTTGCTAGACCATTAGATGATGTGTCGGTACATTCAACACAATAGATAAGTAGACCTCGTTGGTGATTCAAGTTCAAACTAAGCTATTCAACGAGCTATGAGTTATCACCTTATCCCTGGTTAACACAATCAACAAAGTTCCAATAAGGGCTGACGAGCAAAATAAACGCCACAAATGTGTGCGGATGACCATAAAATGAGCAAAGCACATGAAAAATGCAAAAAGCAATCAAGTTAATAGCCTATGTTGTTGATGTGATCTATGCAAAAAGAATAAAATTGCTCAAACAAGAAGATAGGTTGTGTGCCTCTCTGCTGTGCTGTGGCATTGACCTGAGGATAAGCATAACCAAAATATTCTAGAATTCATTGTTGTTTGCACCTCTCTGCTGTGCGGTGGCACTGACCTGAGGCTTAGCATCTCTTTGAAAGCTCTAGAATAGTTTCTTCTTGAATACTACCGTAGACCGCTCAAAAATCTCCTAAGGACCGTTGATTACCATATAAGCATGGGATCCACAAATGCTTGTCGAAATAATTAAACCTTAAATCATCACCAATCTGTATCAAAAGTCTTTGTATGGATTTAAGAAGACAAGTATACTAACAATCATCGTGGCTGCAACTCTTGAAAGTCAACACCACTGTGTGCATCTTGTGGCACTTGTATGATTTCCTAGACTTCCTAATGACTCTCGATGAAAACAAGAATCTAACATCAAAAGGTTTTGGTAACATGTCCTGAATGATTTGATTTACCTGTATGAATGCATAATGAATCGTTCCACTTATGGTCAAAATAACTTAGAGGCTGTCTGTTCGAGAAATAAATCTGTTAGATATCTACCTTAGGATTTCCACCAAACAATATTACCAAAAGATATGTTTTAATATTGTCTTTTAGTTCTAGTTGTTTCATTTTTTAATTTTGTCAGTTTAGTTGTTAAACATCAAACTATGCATTGGAATTCTCTCAGGAACTTAATCAATAAAAAGGGTCACGTCTGAGGTGACAAATGGGTTTTCTAATTTAAAAGGATCACCTCGGAGGTGATCAAAAGTTCTTGAAGTTAAAAGGTCATGTCTGTGATGATCGAATGCTTGAAATGTTTTATCAATAGCTAAAAGGGTTAAGTGTCAAATGGTCATAAAGTCAAAATATGATGTATGAGCCCGTTCGCACGACTGGACCATGAGTATGGAGCAGTTGTACGAATGGACCATATGTATGAGCCCATTCGCACAATTGAACCATGACTATGGACCAGTCATACGATTACACCATATGTATGTGCCCAATTGCACGACTAAACCACACGCAAGGCCCAGACATGCGATTAAACCATCAGCATGATTAAACTCACACAATTGGTTCACAAAATGAACCAATCGCACGAATGGAAGTGACCGAATGACACAGTCGCACAACTGACATCTAATCGCATGACTGAAGGTGAAAAATTGTGCCAGGCGCATGACTCATCCTCAGTCGCACGAATCAAGTATGCGATTGGGTTCAGTCGCACGACTGAAGGAAACCCTAGTATAAAAGTAGGGGGAGTCGGTCGCAGTCATTCATCACTCCCAAATCGTCTCAAATCGCACGACTATACGGTTACGCTACTCGATTTTCATTTGACCATTCTAGACCTGATTGTTGTCTACTGATGATTTCTAGTGTTTATACAGGTAATGCGCGATGATTTTCACCCAAAAGTTCAATCAATTCGTGCCCTAATGATAGACTTTAAGCCCTAAACAGAACGGAGACTTAGTTTGCCTAAGAAACTAAGAAATTAAGTACATTCTTCAATTAAAGGTTATTAGGTGTTACGTCTGTCATTTGCAAGACTAATGAGCCAAACCAAGATGTCTAACATTACGTTTTGCTAAAAATTGGAATTTGAATTGAACAATAGTCTGTCATGCGCATGGACACCCTGATGAACTTCAATCGCACGACTGAGATGGGCGAATGACTTAATCACACGACTGAACCATGCGTATGAGTTCAGTCGCATGACCGGTGTAAACGTATGGGATATCATATGACTAATCCTAGTCGCATGCTCAGTCGTACGTATGAGCTTAATTGCATGACTAGATTTCATTCGCATAGTTCATTCGCACGGCAGAACAAAAGATTTCAAGTCCAATGAATCAAAGTGTTAGTCATTCACACTCACTAATGTTTATTTACATTGTGTAATAGATGGCGAGTCGTTGGACTATGAGCATAAAGCATATCCTTTGTGCTCATCTGAATCTAACCTCACGGAATGCAACTGACTTCTCTGGCATTATTACATTCTTATGGAGATCGAGGATCTTCCGAGCTATATCGACTCCGTGCACCCCATACCGCTCAGTTCAGCAGGGTTTCTGGGAAAGCGTTATGGTCGACAGATCCTTAGAGCCCCACTATATCAGGAGCTCCATTTTTTGTTAGCCTATAGAGATCACTAAGGACGATCTTAGGATAGTTTTACAATTTGGGGACGATGCTGACTGTCCTACACAACTACACCGTTACTGTACGAGGCTGTTTTTTGCGGGCCAAGTACTCGGGGGATATCAATGCAGGTGTGCTCAACAAGAGTAACTTGTGCCCCCAATTTAAGTACTTGGCCCATGTGCTACTTATGTGCATTGCCTTCAGGAAGGGAGGCTTCGATGAGCTATTTGATCAGATTCAGAACGCCTACGTGGCATTGGTGCTGAACCATCTGTTTAGCTTCTCCAGGATGATCTTCACCACCCTGGTGGAGAACATCGAGGCGGAGGGCAAGGAGGGCTTTTACATGTACCCTAGCTTTATGCAGATGATCATTGGCCAACAGCTCCCTTTGTTGCCAAAGGAGAAGGAGGATGCCGTGGTGCTTGAGGTGATGGACGATACCACCTTGGGTAGGATGAAGGTGTACATGGAGAAGCAGTGTGAAACCCCCTGTCAAGCGGCTGTTCGGGCATCTGGCCCATGAGGACTATGTGACGCCGTCATGAAGGAAGTGGCGCCATGATGACAATGACTTCGACACGGAGCAAATTATGCTCCCTACTATGCTTCTGATGATGATGACCGGGGTGATGGTGGAGATTGGCCCCACACCTTCTAGGGCCATACTACTGATGTTACACCTCCACCACCCACTCATGGAGAAGTTGATCAGCTGGTTCCATTAGGATTTCTGTCCTCCTGAGGAGGAGGAGGAGGATGAGGAGCCATTGACACGTACGGTGGGCAGCAAGGTGGTTGCCACCGAATGAGGGATTCAGGCGGTTGGTGGACGCCCGGGCGAGTCTCGGGAGACCATGACTGATCCTACATACACCCTAGCTCGGTCCGGATCCAGGGGGAGCATCCTCCTCGAGGGGTTTGAGGAAAATGAGGATGGCTCAGCCCCATGGGATGAATCCCAAGAGACGGAGGTACACGTTGATCACAACCTCTTCCCCCACTGCCACCATAGTTACCACCGCCACCACTACATCTCCCACCACCACTACCACAACACCACTTTCCAATCGTACGGCTGGTCCATACTCATGGTCCAGTCATGCGAATGGGCTCATACTTATGATTTTGACTTTATGACCATTTGACACTTAACCCTTTTAACTATTGATAAAACATTTGGAGCATTCGATTAGCACAGACATGACCGTTTTAACTTCAAGAACTTTTGATCACCTCAGACGTGATCCTTTTAACATTAGAAAACCCTTTTAGTGATTAAATTCACGATAGAATTCCATTGCATAGTCCGACATTTAACAGCTAAACTGACAAAATTAAATAAAAATGAATCAACTAGAGCTAAAAGACAAAATTAAAACATATTTTTTTTTTGTAATTTTGTGTGAGGCGGGAATCCTAAGATAGATATCTAACAGATTTATTTCTCAAACATACAACCTCAAGTTATTTTGACCATAAGTGGAACGATTCATTATGGAATCATACAGGTAAATCAAATCATTCGAAACATGTTACCAAAAACTTTTGATGCTAGATTCTTGTTTCATCAAGAGTCATTAGCAAGTCTAGGAAATCATACTAGTGCCACAAGATGCACACAGTGGTGTTGACTTTTAAGAGTTGCAGCCACGATGATTGTCAGTATACTTGTCCTCTTAAATCCATACATAGACTTTTGATATAGATTGGTGATGATTTAAGGTTTAATTATTTCAACAAGCATTTGTGGATCCCACTCTTATATGGTAATCAATGGTCCTCAAGAGATTTTTGAGCGGTCTATGGGTAGTATTCAAGAAGAAACTATTCAAGAGCTTTCAATGAGATGCTAAGCCTCAGGTTAGTGCCACCGCATAGCAGAGAGGCGCAAACAACAATGAATTCTAGAATATTTAGGTTATGCTTATACTCAGGTCCGTTCCACTGCATCGTAGAGAGGCACACAACCTATCTTGTTGTTTGAGCAATTTTATTCTTTTTCCACTGATCACACCAACAACATAGGTCATTAGCTTGATTGCTTTTTTCCTTTTTCATGTGTTTTGCTCATTTTATGGTCATCCGCACACATTTGTGGCGTTTATTTTGCTCGTCAGCCCTTATTGGAACTTTGTTGATTGTGTTAACCAGGGATAAGATGATAAGCCACAACTTCTTGAACAGCTTAGTTTGAACTTGAAATCACCAACGAGGTCTACCTATCTATTGTGTTAAATCTACAAACACAACATCTAATGGTCTAGCAACTTCTAGGTCTACTTTCTCCGTGTTACCTTAGTAGTACCTAGTTTTACTATCATTTTTCCTTTTATTGTTGCTTAGACTACTCAGACTTATACTTCGAATTTTGCATTTTAGACAATTTCTTCTTTTAAAGTCCGAAACTATTTGTTCCTGTGTACTATCATTTTCCATAGTCATTGATTCAGTATCACATATACAATCTTATTAGTTTTAGCTAGACTGTCCTCCTCCCTCATTTTTTTATGTATTGAAATTAAAACAACTAAATTTAGTACTACCTTAACCTATTCTCCCATTAAAATTCTAAAACCAAAAAAGTTTTGCGTTTAGAATTTTAATAGGCAAAAAAATATAATAAAATAAAAATAAAATAAAAATAAAAGTAAACATGAAATCTACTTGTCGGACGAAGTATTGTCATCGTCGGAAATCACATGACTTTTCTTCTTAATGTCGTTGACCTATAACAGATATAGAAAACGAGGTTTATCAAACGCTTTTGTGTAGAGATTAGCGCGTTGAAAATACGTATTTATTTTAACAACATCGATCAAATGATTTTCAAAAAAATCATGTATAAAGTGATATTTAATTATGATATGTTTGGCTTTAGGATGTTGGACCGGATTTGTAGTGATGGCAATAGCAGCAGAGTTATCAACATAAATAGGAGTGTTCGAAAATTTCAAACCGTAATCCCGCATTTGCTGTTGAATCTAGATGATCTGTGAAAAACAACTTGCAGCAGCAACATATTCAGCTTCACAGGTTGACAAGGCAACTGATGTCTGCTTCTTACACTGCGAGGTAACTAATCTTCTCCCAAAGAATTGACATTCCGCTGATGTTGACTTGTAGTTCATTTTGTAACCGCCGTAATCCGGGTCACTATACGCTGTAAGCTTGAAATCATCATGAGGATACCACAATCCAAGTGTTGGGGTGCCCTTCAGATAAAGAAATATCCTTTAAATGCCGATGAGATGGTTGACCTTTGGTTTTGCCTGATATCTAGAGCATAGACACGTCGCGTACATGATATCCAGTCGTGAGGCGGTGAGGTACATGAGAGATCTGATAATTCCTCGGTACATGGTGGCATCAACCAGATCATGACTTTCGTCGGGTGCCACATCGTGGTTTGTAGCAAGTGGAGTCCCGGCCGCCGAAGGATTCTCCATATCGAATCGACTGAGAATATTGCCTACATACTTGGTTTGATGTAGGAAAATTCCCTTAGGTCTCTGATCTACCTGTATCCGGAGAAAGAACTTCATTTCTCCCATGGCACTCATTTCAAATTCTACCTTCATTACTGCTTCAAATTCTTTACACAAGTCTTCGTTTTTGGATCCAAAGATTATGTCATCAACATAAATCTATACAAGCAGTAAGTCACCATCCATCCCTTTGATAAACAATGTACAGTCAATCACTCCTCTTCAAAACCCGTGTTTCACAAGATAAATCGAGAGCTTGTCATATCATGCTCTGGGGACTTGATGAAGCCCGTATAGAGCCTTGTCTAGTTTGTAAACTCTGTCCTGATGATACGGATCCTCAAATCCCTTGGGTAACTGACATGCACTGTCTCTCGGATTTCACCCTGAAGGAATGCACTCTTCACATCCAGTTGATAGACTTAATCTTCATATACGATGCATAGGCTAGGAAGATACGAATGGCTTCCATTCTTGCCACTGGTGCAAAGACTTCATTGTAATCAATCCCATCGACATGTCGAAATCCTTGAACTACAAGTCGAGCCTTGTTTCTGATAATGACCCCTTGGTCATCCTTCTTGCATTTTAAAACCCATTTAGTGCCAATGAGCTTAGCACCCTTAGATCTTTCCACTCGAGTCCACACTCCTAACTTCTTGAATTGAAGAAGTTCTTCTTGCATGGCACTCACCCAAGCCTCATCATTTAAGGGTCACTTACATATTTTGGCTCAAATTTAGACAAAAAACATCGATAAGCACCGTCGTGAAGGTAGCCTTTTTCCATGACTAAGGCATAATCAGCTGAGTATAGCTGATTTTTTGTCTGTACTCTCGATTGTACATCCCCTATGACATTGTCCTGAGGATGATAAACATTTGGTCGAGATCCAGGAGTGGTGGGTACAACTACCTTATTATCCAGATTATGAACCACAGGTTCAGTATCTGAGGCAGTGGGAGTATGGGGTTCTGAAGTGTTAGAGGCATAAACATCTGTTGCATGTGTACTTGTAGTAGTAGGAACCTGTTCCACGTGAACATTTTCCACTTCTTCATTGTCCAAAGAGGAGTCATTTACCTCCAGTGCTCCCACTGAGTTACTAGAAGACTGGCCTTGTGAACCGACTGTTGTTGTGTTTAAGGGTGGTGTGGTTAAGACATCATACATCATCTTGGTTGCTAACTCATTTTCAGGAGTGGAGAGAGGGATGTTGAAGGACTTAAAGTATCCATCATAATCAAAAATGAATGCGGGTCCTTTTCTAGCTGGGGGGTGGTGTATCTCTAAACATCCACGTTACACCATACTTCTACTTGACCTGTTGAGTTGTTGTAAACTCTCTTATTCGATATGTTGTATCCTAGGAAAATTCCTTCTTCAGCCTTCTCGCTAAACTTACCTTCCTGAGTTTTCTTTGAAAGGATGCAAGGCGCGCCAAACGGTTCGAGGTACTCTAGATTTGGTTTACGTCAATGAAGTAACTCATAACACATCTTACCATGATGTTGTACCAAAAGGGCTCGATTTAAAGCGTAACATGCATTTGCTACTGCCTCGTTCAAGAATTGGATAGGCAGTTTCGAGTCTGCTAACATAGTCCCAGTTTTCTCTATCAAGCTTCTGTTCTTCCATTCAGCAACTCTATTCATCTATGGAGTGTAGGTGGATATGAATTGATGTACAATTCTCATTTCTTTGAAGAATGCCTCCATCCCCAGATTCTTGAACTCAGTACCATTGTTTGAGCGTACTTGTCTTACCTTCAGCTTCAGCTTGCAGAGAGACTCCAAAGTAGTTACTAACTCTTTGAATGACTCAAATGTTTCAGATTTGGATTTCAGAAACACTACCCAAGAGAATCTTGAGTAGTCATTTGTAACTACATAACAGTATAAGTCGCCGGCGATGCTCCTTGTACTGACTGGACCAAACAAATCCATGTGAAGAAGCTCAAGAGGCAGTTCTATGGAATGAACTTTCTTTTCCTTATGAGACTTCTTAGT
This sequence comes from Flaveria trinervia, assembly GCA_025506515.1. Classification (NCBI taxonomy): domain Eukaryota; kingdom Viridiplantae; phylum Streptophyta; class Magnoliopsida; order Asterales; family Asteraceae; genus Flaveria; species Flaveria trinervia. The sequence goes on from CM046451.1 coordinate 50,834,484, forward strand.
CTGTTTGCCTTTCTTGCAGGCGACACAAAAATCCGGTAGATGGAAGTTTTTGACATATACTCTCGCACTAGATCATTCTGGATCAAGTGGTTCATCTTCCATGGGTTGATGTGTCCTATTCTCCTATTCCAAGAGATCGAATCCTTCTCTGTAGCCTTTGACAAGAAGCACTGAACTTGATGATCCGTTGTGGAGGCCTTTGATAGATCCAAGACATAAAGATCGTTATATCTTGAAGCTGACATTAAGACTTGGTCCTCCGGGATCACATAGTCCTTTTTAGAACATAGCTCCTCTTGTTGTCGAATACTAGCTTAAAGCCTTTGTCACAGATTTGGGATACAGAAAGCAAATTATTTTGAAGTTGTTGAACATAGTTTACCTTGTAAAACTTCACTTTCTGTTTTCCCACTTCCCCTTGAGCGGTGATGTAACCTCATTTGTTTCCAGCAAATGAAACATGACCTCCTTTAATTTGTTTGACATTAGATAGGAGAGTCAGGTTCCCAGTCATGTGCCTAGATGCTCCGCTATCTACGATCCAGGTATTTGTGGCAGCACTATAGCGAACACCCTGCACATTTAACGGAAATCATTAGTTAAGGTTAGGGACCCAAGCCTTAACTGGCTTGGGTAACCCAGAGGCATCACACATAATAAATTCCACTCACTGTCCATTTGAGGGTGAGGGAAGATCATCCGTCTTCTTGTTCTCATTATCAGACATTGAACTAGATTTTTCTTTCCATAAGCCAGTTTTATGTAAGGACTGTTTGTGATAAACAGGCGATTGGCTTATGGTTTGAACTTTATGTTCACTAATTCTTCTTAGTGAGGTCATAGAACTCCTTTTAGAATAACTAGATTTAGGATCATGAAGTTCAACTTTCTTCCTTGGTGTTTCATAGTAAGGACAATTAGACGCGATGTGTCCATACTTTCCATAGTTGTAGCATGATCTACTTTCAACATGTTGGTATAATTATTTTTGTGGAGAAGTGTGTGACAATCGTGTGACTTTAATTTGTTTGGGTTTTGACACTTCTTGCTTGGATGTTTTATCTTGTTTAACAAAATTTTTGTTTATCTGAACTTAAACATGATGCACCTGTTTGGTTAACTTGTTTGGTCTTTTTGGGTTTAGAATTTGACGTATTTGAACCAGGCTTTACCTTAACCTTCTCAAATTGTACATCCAGATTAATAATAGACATTTTACCTTTTGACTTTAAAGTGGTCTCCTTTTGTTTAGTCACAGATTTATTGGAATTAACTGTGGAATCTGGATCACTTACAAGAGGACTGGACACCACATGATCCTTGATTGGGTTGTTATTTATTGGTTTGCATTTAGCATTCAACAAGGTCTAATGTGGTGGTGGAACCAGTTTGTAACCCAAACCTTTCCCGTTGTTGCGTTCTCTCACTAAGTGCTGACTATGTGAGAAGAACTAGTCCAACTGTGCAGTTTTTGTTTTAATGGGTTTATTTTGACTTCCAGAACTGCTTTTTGTTTCTTAGTTTCTTCTAGGGAGTTTAAATAGAACATAATGTCATTTGCTTGGTTAAAAGCCACCACTTTGGTTTCCCTTAGTTGTTTATTCAACAGCTCTATTTTCTCTTTATAATTGTGCTCATTTTGTTTTAAAATCATGTTTTCTTCTGTGCACAGTTGTAAATTATTTACTAAGCTATCATTGTGAACTAATAACCTAGCAAACTTCGAGTCTATGCTTTCTCTAAATTTATTACATTCAATGCAAGCATGATTATCAAACAATTGGTCTTTGGTACATTCCTGAGAAGATTCGGTTGAATCAGCCATCATAGTAGAGTCTGACTTTTCTGGTGCTGGTGATTCTAAATATTTTGTGCATGAACCTTCTTCATTCAGGTGATCGACCACAATTGCAGTTTCTTCATTATTTGACATCATGAGTTCAATTGTAATATCACCTTCGCTTGTAGAGTCGTCATCCAAACCCTCAACGCATGCAATGTTGGATTCTCCGGAGATACAAATCAAAACGTCCAATCTTGCCCTTCGTCATCTTGAGCAGTCAAGGCCTTGGGATCCTTGCTTGATAATGTAGGACTACTTGTGGGTTTATCTTGACGATTGAAGGATGAGAATGGATTACCATTACTAGCCTTCTTGGGCTTAACACATTCATGTTTGAAGTGCCACTTTTCTCATAATTAAAACAGGTAACTTTGGTTTGGTCAAAACCAAAGTTTGTATCCTTTGTGGCAATCAGGTTCCGTCCTGTCTTTTTAACAAACTTCTTTGCCCTCCGGACAGCACTTGCCAATGCCCACATGATATCCATTCATTCTAGCTCAGTCTCGTCTACTTGCTCGTAGTCTTCATCTGCCAGATGGCAGTTTCCAATCTTCCCCGCAACTAGCCCGTCATAGGAGTGAACGATAGGTGCTAAGAGATCCATATGCTCCTTTGCTACCTCTACAGTCACATTACCGAGATTTTTGGTCGTCAATTTGTAGCATTGGATTCAGGTGCTATATATGGGTGCAAGACGACTCTAACATGTCAGATCCTCAAGTAATGGCTTGAGACGGAGCGGCTGAACTCGACACGAGTGCCGTCTGAAGTGGCACTCCAGACGTTTTTGCTTGAGGTGTTGAGTTGTAAAGGGACGGGTTCTGATAATATGATGATTTTTGAGACCTGTACGTCATCCTCAACTCTTCCTCTCTCAACTTCAGAATGAAACCGTTATATCCAACTTCGCCAGCGTATCATTCTGTCTGTGGTTTGACACAAATGAAAACAACTTTTCTGGCAATCCATCTGCGAAATTTGACACCTTGTCTTCCATGGACGTAACAACCCCATGAGTGTGCAGCTCACTCATTAAGTGGTAGAAACGGTCTATAACGTCATCCAAACTCTCCTTACCATTGACGAGAAGTTATCGAACTCCTTCTTCAAAGCCTTAGCCTTTAGAGCTTTTAACAATGCATTCCTATCATACCTCTTTTCCAAAGCATCCCATAGCTTCTTTTCTTGCTTGTTCTCAGAAAACTGATGGAATATATCCTTAGGAATTGATAAAGTGAACAGAGCATAGACCTTCTTCTTGGCATTGTACATTACCTTTTGGGTATTAGTCATGCCGCCTAAGATAAGTTTAACTCCATCTGCATCAACTAGCATGATATACCCTATCTCAATTGATTCCCACAGATTAGGATCTACTCCATTTAGGTGTATCTCGAACCTTTGCTTCCATTGTGGATAATGATCTAATGTTATGAGCTTAGGAGGCTTATTGTGATTCCCCACTTCATTTTCTAGAAGCAATAGATTCTGGATACGTGAATCCCTACGCGTGGTGAACATTGAATACTGATCTTCCATTTCTGTTTACTTTGGATTTTAGAACAAAACGGTTGTACTTGTGCGAACGAAAGAATGCGATTGGGCTATTCGTGCGATTGAATAATGCGGATGGTTCAATCGTGCGACTGAACAAATACGGATGGTTCAATCGGGCTATTGGATAGGGTGGATGAATAATGCGAATAAAGTTCTTCAACCGTTGGAATGGATGAATGACTGAGCCAATCGTGAGTATGAGTGGTGCGAATGGGTTCAGTTGTGCGATTGAGTTAATCGTGCGACTGAAGGTTGCTGTTTTTGCAAAAAACAAAGGTTTTGAACACTTTGATGCAAAAACATGAATTTCTCACCAACCCTAATTGCCGTATGCCGAGACACATTAAATTTTTGACCTGGAGAAGTCGAAAACAATGTTTGACACAAAATATATTAAGTTTTTAGTGAAAAACATGATTTTTATATCAAAATCGATTGAATCACACGCAAATCAAGAGCCAAAGCTCTGTTACCACTTGTTAGGACCATTTAGGTACAGAGTACTAACTGATTTACGTGTATACCAAACCTAATAGTGTGGAATCCTATTTGATTGGCGATCCAATCAGTGAGAACAAAAGTATAATCGATCTAAGAACGATTTAAGATGATTAACTGCGATCTATGAACTTGGAACAGGTTTTCTTGGGTCTCTGGATGGCTAGGGTACGATTTAGTGCGTAGGGATTCGAATGATTACGTTTTTCCACGAATTAAGTGGTATTTATAGGTTAGGGTTTTCCATTCGTGCGACTGAACTATTTGCATGGTTCAGTCATGCGACTGAAGCATGCTGTTGATTCATCCGCACGACTGAAGATTCGGTCATGCGACTAAGTCAATCTCATGTTACAATCGTGTGACTGGTTCATTAGCATGAAGTATTCATGCATATGGTCCATTCGCATGAGAACTTCACATGATTAAGTTTAAGCACGTTTTTAATCATTATTGACTAAAAACTATGTAAACAACACAAACCTATATAGTTAGTTCAATATGCATTATCACACAATAAACAATGAAATATTAAACATTATAAGCATCACTAACACATTACATTTCGTTCATACCCATTATGTTACATATACGTATGACATGAAAGACATTTTACATTTGAGCTCCTAAACTAGGTACACATGTATCTACACGAAGCAAGAAAGAAATGGCGAAAAAAGGAACAAGTTTCGCCATTTTGTGGGATTTCAAAAAGTACTATAAAGAGACGGGCAAAAAGATATGTAAGACGCCCAAATTGTCGAAATTGGTCCCATAATGGAAAATGCAAAAAGAATCAAATTGAATCTCAATACGAATACACAGAACTAATCCGATTGGGTGCTATTAGGCTTCAAGCCGAACGACACTTGATAAAGGAAAGTTTTGCGTATCTTCAGGTAAAAGATGAAGTACGGTTCTTGAAAGCAAAATACGGTCTTGACAATCTGACCTTAAACGACTCCTCAAGTTAGCATATCCCTTCTAGCTTGAAGTATTGTATAGGGAACTTTTTATTACTTTCTTTGTAGTTTATGTTAGAAAAATAAGCCAAGACTGTCGTCTATCGCTATTAGCCACTTTTTCCGAATATTCCATACTTGAGCCCGAGTCTAGTTACAACCTATCAAAGACCTAATGATTTATGCAAGTAAATATCTAAGTAGGTGGAGATTTGATCCCTTAACAAGCATATGATTTCACACATATTCATACTAGGCAATTGAGTGTATTAGTCATACTTAATCTTGATTATGACTTCGTATATTTAGCCGAGTGTGAGTGCATCTTGTGAGAAATGTGGATTTTTACATGATAATAATCTTTACTAACCAATCTATTGCTTGCTAGGATATCATTTTACATATGCTTAGAATATTTATATTTGGATAAAAATAATGTTACTTGCGTATTTCTAGAAAGACATGTTTATAATTTGATTTATTTGGTTTTTGGTGGATTTGTCGTTTTAAGTGATTTTTTGCTTAAGGACAAGCAAAGTTCAAGTGTGGGGATGTAATGATGTGCTGCAAATTATACATAATAATCCTATTAAAAGGCAAGATGGACAAAAGAAGCATATTTAGCAAGAAACTAAAGTAATTCGAGCTTTGGAGTCTAAGCATAGGGTCATGCCTCATTAAGCACGCCCCCATGCCTTACCAGAAACACACCCCCGTGCTAAATTAACACACCCCCATGTTCGGACATCTGACAGGACAAAAAGGGTTGTCCCCTAAAAGTAGACATGGGGCCGTGCCCCATGAGACACGGGGCCGTTCCCCATGAGGCACGGGGCCGTGCCACACCTCCAGCACGGGGCCGTGCCCCATTTAGCACGGGGTCGTTCTCGACAAAACCTGCATGTACGAGCCGACCAACTTTCGTAAGCATTGTACTAGTGTGGGGCCGTGCCTTTTAGGCACGGGGCCGTGCTTAAACACTCTAGAAAGCCTATAAATAGAAGCCTAAGTTCACCATTTTTGGCAAGCTTTGGTGGGAGAGTTACTCTGCAGAATTCTCTTGAGAATCAAGACTTCGAGGTCATTTGGAGGCTCAGGAGGTGCATACAACACTTGGAAGAAGCTCGGGATCGTCTAAACGTCATCCATTATGGATTATTGGTTTGAATGTTCCATTTCACCGATGATTACATATCTATCTTCTTTGTTATCTGTTGTTATTTTGAAGCTCATTATGAGCTAAACTCCTTTTTATCAATCTAATCGGATGAAACTTATGTAATTTGTGATTAACTAATGGTGTGATAAATATTATGTTAATGTTATGGTGGTATTAGGAAAACTATTGATGGGTAGCATCTATATTTGAACGGGAAGTTATAAATTTATGGTTTGTGATTGTGATTGTCATACAAGGTTGAAAACCTTATGATTAACTTTCATTCGATAAACTGGCCTTCACAATAAATCCATCGTTCATGAACTAGAAATAGTTATTAGAAATCATATCACTTTAACTTTCTGATCATTTGTGGGTTCCCTTTTATTAGTTTGAAAAATCTTCAGTAATTGTTATGGTTTTCTAAAATTAATTGTATGTTAGGAAGGAACTTGATCAACTCTCTTTTAACATTAAGTTATGTTTTTAGAAATCATATGTCAAATTGGTCATAAAAGATTTACCTATATTACTAGGGCTTTGATCTAAGCAGTAAAACTCAACCTGACGTGATCCTAGTCACTACGGCAGCAGGATAGACGAGAAATTGCGCCAGCTCATCTTTATAAACATTAACATAATTACATTAATCCATATCTTTAAATCACACCCCAATTCATCACGGTTACATAAGTGGAGTCTAATTTGGATGATAACATGTATTCCCTGGTTTTAAATCCAAACACTTCAAATCTTAGTTACTTTATTTTTATCATTGTTTTTAAACCCTAAAAAATCTTTCCAATGCAACTCTTCTAGTCCGGAACTTGTTTCACCTCTTTCGGAACCCGAATGACTTTTCTGTCAAAGATTGTCAGTAAGACCACAACAAGCAGCATCAATCATTGAAGAAGACATTTTGGAAGGTACACCATCCGAAGAAGACATGGCTAACCAAGATGAGGAAATGAAGATGGCACACTATGCCACACCGTCGATAGATGGTTACGAGTTTAGTGTTGTCTAACCAGCAATAGCGGTCAACAATTTGAGATTAAGTCTAGTATTATCAAACTCGTAGAAAACTTTGTTCAGTTCCATGGGTTACCAGACGAAGATCCTAATGCTAACATCTCACTATTCCTTTGTATCTGTGCTACCTTCAAAATCAATAACTGTTTAGACGACGCCATTTGACTAAGACTTTTTCCATTTTCACTTTGAGCCCGAGCCATCAATTGGCTTTATTCACTTCCGCCTGGTTCCATCACCATATGGGCGGAAATGGCTAAACAATTCCTTTTGAAATACTTTCCACCTGATCGCACTGCCAATCTAAGAAGCAGCATCACAAGTTTTCGCCAAGACGACGATGAATCATTACACGCAACATGGGAGAGATATAAAACTCTCCTTCGGAGATGCCCACCTCACAGACTTGATCTGTGGCTGCAGTGTCAAACCTTTTACGATGCAATCAGCGGAGCCCACAAGCAAGTGGTAGACCAAAGTGCGGGAGGAGATTTCGGAATGTCACACCAACAGAAGCATACGAAGCCTTAGAAATAGCAGCTAAGAAGAGCTTTGCCTACAATCCCTTAAGGACCAAACCCAGTTCTAAAGGTATTAATCAAGTAGACTCTGAAACCCTAATTGCAGCCCAATTAGAAGCTCTAACCAAAAAATTCAAACAATTACAAAGCGAGCTAAAGAAAACTCTAACACGATGCAACACAAGTGGAAATTCACACAAGACCAACTAATGCCCACAAGGAATTATGATAGTTGAAGAAGTTGACTACGTAGGAGGCCCAAAGAACTCATACAACAACAACTCAAATTGTTGAAGCAACTCGAATTATAGAGATGCTGGTAATAACCAACAATCATCTGGATTTAAACGGAGGCCACCTTACCAACAATAGAAACCACCATACGAAGGTCCAAGCAACTAAGACCGTGGAGCATCATCAATGGAAGACTTATTGCAGCAGCTATTGTTAACCACACAAGCCACAGATGAGTACATCCGGAAATTTGATCGAAGAAATGAGGAGAGGTTCCAAAGAAACATAGTTGACATGAAAAGCAAAAAAGCATCATTGCAAACCATAAAGCACCAAGTAGGGCAAATAGCACAACAACTATCTGAAAGACCTCATGGAGCTTTGCCCAGCAACACTGTGACAAACCTAATGCTCAAGTCAAAGCCATCACCACCAGGAGTGGCAAAACCACTCAAGGTGATGCACCCTCATTACAACCCATCCTTGAAGAAGTACAAACTGAAACTCCAAGTAATGCGAGTGATAAGCAAAAGCAACCTATTGTTATTGAAGAACCAGCCAAGAAATACGTTCCACGACGACCCTTTGTTCCACCACCTCCATATCCAGGTCGTTCGAGACAACAAAGAATGGAGGCATAATATGGAAAAATCCTTGGGTTGTTCAAGCAACTCCACATCAATCTGCCCTTGGTGGAGGCCTTAGCACAAATGTGAAACTACGCTAAGTTTCTAAAAGGTGTCTTGTCAAACAAAAAGAAATAGGAAGAGTTATCACACATGGTTTTGAATGAGGAATGCTCTGCAGTTCTTCAAAACAAACTACCTCAAAAGATGACTCATCCAGGAAGTTTCACCATACCATGCCTAATAGTAAATCTTTCTGTCAGTAACGCGTTAGCTGATTTAGGTGCAAGCATTAACCTTATGCCGTATGTGGTTTTTGAAAAATTATCCAACTTCATAGTTCTATCTTGATCGATCCCTACTCGTTCTTAATGTTTAGTTCATGCTTATATCGATTGGGTTACCGTTCTCACTGATCGGATCACCAATCGAATAGGATTCCACACTATTTGATCCGGTAAAACATAGGATCTGTTAGTACTACATACGTACATGATCCTAACCTAACAATATATCTCCTAATTGTCCTTACTATCAAACACCAAAAAAGAAAATTGAACTTTTTAATGAAACAACACAATTTTCTAAACTTAGATCTAATACTCCACCTAAGAGTATTAGTGAACCTAAAGTTCAAACCATAAGCCAGTCGTTAGTATACCACAAACAGGCCTTACAGAAAATTGGTTTGTGGATAGAAAAATCAAGTATAGTGTCTGATACTGAGGAAAAGAAGAAGAAAGATATGCCCTCATCCTCTAAAGGACAATGGGTTGAATTCATGATGTGTGATTCCTTTAGGTCTCCTAAGCCAGTTAAGGCTTGGGTCGCAAACCTAAACTAATCAACTCCTCTCTATGTACAGGGTGTCACTACAACGCTATTACTAATATTTGGACTATTGATGGTGGGGCTTCAGGCACATGACCGGGAATTCATCTCACCTTTTCAACATCAAACAAATTAAAGGGGGTCACGTATCATTCACCAGGAATAAAGGAGGGTACATCACCGCTCAAGGTGAAGTGCGAAACGAGAAAGTGAAGTTTGAAAAGGTCAGCTTCATTTAACAATAGAAAACAACTTGCTTTCTGTTTCCCAGATCTGCGAATAAAGGATTCAAAGTTGTGCTTGACAACAAAAAGTGCTACATGTTGAAGAAGGATTATGTGATTGAGGAGGACAAAGTTCTAATGTCAGGTTCAAGATATAACGATTTGTATGTCTTGGATCTACCAAAAGCCTCCCAACGGAGTCCACTGTCCAATGCTTCTTCTCAAAGGCAACAGAGAGGGATTTAGTCTCATGGCATAAGAGGAATAGGACACATTAATCCAAGGAAGATGAATCATTTGGTTTAGTATGATCTGGTGAATGGAGTTACAGTTGAGAATTTCTATCTCCTAGATTGCTACGTAGCATGTAAGAAAGGGAAACAGACAAAGAAGTCTCGCAAAGCAAAGAAAGTTAACTCTATTGATATTCCTCTCGAGCTTCAACACATGGATCTGTTTGGCCATGTCAGCACAAAGAGCATTGTTGGAGATCAGTACTGCTTTGTAGTATGTGATGATTACCCAAGATTCTCTAGGGTGATGTTTCTGAAAGCCAAGTCCGAGACATTTGATTCTTTAAGCATCTAGTCACTACATTGGAATCACTCTACAAGCTAAAAATACGAAAGATTCAATCAGACAACGAATCCTTGTTCAAGAATCAGTGGATGGAGGCATACTGTAGAGAGAAATGAATTGTACATCAATATACTTCTTTTTACACTCCACAGAGGAATGGGGTTGCTAAAATGACAAATTGAAGCTTGATGGATACAGCAAGGACAATGCTAGCTGACTCTGAACAGCCTATTCATTTCTAGAATGAGGCAATGGCTAATGCATGCTACACCCTCAATCGAGTCTTGGTGGTCAAACGTCATAGTAAAAAACATGTTATAAAATGCTCTAGTGACGTAAACCAAACTTGAAGTTTCTCGAACCATTTGGTGCACAGTAAATGTGGTTAAAGAAGACTCAGACTGGGAAGTTTTGTGAGAGGCAAAACAAGGTAATTTTGTCAAATACAGTATACCAGACAATATAGTTTATAACAACACAATGGGTCAGGTAGAAGTGTGGTGCAATGTTGATGTCCAAAGATACACCACCCCCTGCGGGAAAAGGAACTTCCTTCTTCTTTGACTATGATGGATTTTAAATCCTTCAATCTACCGCCTTCTCATCCTGATGACGAGTTGTCTGGTACAATGATGTACGATGTCTGAACACTCCTCCACAGACTTGACATCAACGGCTCCATTAGATGATACTTCTAGCCTTCAGGGGGAGAGCTTGAAGTAAGTGATTCTTCTCTAATGATGACGCAGTTGAGACTGAAAATATGGATCAGGGGGAATAGGGTCCCACTATTAAAAGAACCCAAGCATCTGATCTATATGCACTAACACCTTGAACCTCATACTCCAACAACCATAGATGCTGAACTTGGGATTCAAAATCGGACGCTAAGGTAGTTGTCCCACCACTCCTGGATCTTGAATTAATGTGTATCATCCCCTGGACAACATCATTGGGGATGCTCTTAGGATTTCACACACGAAATCAGCTATACTCAGCTGATTATGCCGTAGTCATGGAAAAAGGTATCTACATGATGGTGCTTATCGATGTTTTGTGTCTCATTTGAGCCAAAATATGGAAGTGAAGCCTAAACAACGAGGCACGGGTAAATGCTATGCAAGAAGAGAACTCTTCAGTTCAAGAAGTTAGGAGTATGGACTATGTGGATAGACCCAAGGGTTAATGGGATTGGAACTAAATGGGTTCTTAAGTGCAAGAAAGATGACCAAGGGTCATAATCAAAAACAAGGCTCGGCTTGTTGTTCAAGGTTTAGACAAGTAGAGGGCATTGACTAGAATGAAGTGTTTGCACCTATGGCAAGGATAGAAGCAATACGTATATTCTCAGCCTATGCATCCTACATGAAGATCAAAGTTTATCAATTGGATGTGAAAAGTGCATTCCTTCATAGTGAAATCCATGAAATAGTTTACCTCAATCAACCCAAAGGATTTGAGGATCTTTATCATCGGGATAGAGTTTACAAACTAGACAATGCTCTCTACGGGCTTCATCAAGCTCCACGAGCCTAGTATGAGAAACTCTCTACTCATCTGGTGAAACATGGATTTCGCAGAGGGGTTATTGACTGCACACTGTTCATCAAAGAAAACTATGGTAATTTATTACTGGTATAGATATATGTGCATGACATAATCTTTGGTTCCAAAAATGAAGAATTGTGTAAAGAATTTGAATCGGTAATGAAAGCTGAGTTTGAGATGAGTGCCATGGGAGAGATGAAGTTTTTTTGGGGTTACACGTGGATCAGACACCAACGGAATTTTCTTGCATCAATCCAAGTATGTAGGGGATATCCTCAGTCGGTTTGATATGGAGAATGGAACTGCTCCTGGAACTCCACTTGCCACGAACCACAATGTGGTACCTAACAAAAAATGGTGACCTGGTAAATGCCACTATGTATAGAGGAATGAGGGATCTCTAATATATCTCATAGCCTTCCTCCTGATATTATGTATGCCATGTGTCTTTGTTCCAGATATCAGGCTAAATGAAAGTAAATCATCTAATTATGGTTTAAAAGGATCTTTTGTTAAAAAGGGTACTCCAATACTCGGATTGTGGTATCCTTATGATGATGACTTTGAGCTTACAGCGTATAGTGACTCGGATTATGGTGGTTGCAAGATGAATTACAAGTCAACATCAGTGGGATGTTAGTTCTTTGGAAGACGATTAGTCACCTGGCAGTGTAAGAAGTAGACATATGTTGCACTGTCAACATGTGAAGCTAAATATGTTGCTGCTACATGCTACTGCTCCCAAATCATATGGATTTAACAGTAAATGCGAGACTACGGTTTACAATTTTCTAACACTCCTATTTTTGTTGATAATTCTATTGCAATTGTTGTCACTAAAAATCCAGTCCAACAACCAAAAACTAAACACATCGGTATTAAATATCACTTTATACGTGACTGTTTTGGAAAGAAATTAATCGATGTTGTTAAAATTAATACGCGTTTTCAACGCGCGACCACTACACAAAAGCGTTTGACAAACCTTGGTTTTTATACCTTTTAGAGGTTAATGGCGTGAAAAAGAAAAATGATGTGATTCAAGAAGAGTAGAGTTCTTAGTCCGACAAGTTTTTATTAGTTATTTGTTATTTTTTCTATTTTCCTGTCTTTAAAATCCAAAAACACAAAAACAGTTTTGGTTTTAGAATTTTAGGGGGAGAATAGTTTAGTTTCAGTATTTAATTACTTAAAAAACGAATGGGAATGGTAGATAAGCTGAAAGCAAGAAATCATATCTGTGATTTTGATTCAAAATCTGTGAAAATTAATAGTACACAGGGACCAAATTGTTTGGGACATCAAAACTATTTAATTGTTCAAAATGCTATGTTCAAATTACAAGTTTGTGAAGTCTAAGCAACATTAAAGAAAAATGAGAGCACACTGCTGTGCTACTGAGGTAACATAGAGAAAGTAGACCTAGGGGCTGCTAGTTTATTATATGATGTGTCGGTAGATTCAACACAATAGATGAGTAGACTTCGTTAGTGAATCAAATTTAAACTAATTTGTCCAACTTGCTGTGGGTTCTCAACTTATTTGTGGTTAACACAATCAATGCATTTCCAATAAGGGTTGACGATCAAATTAAACGCCACAAATGTGTGCGGATGACCATAAATATGAGCAAAGCACATGAAAAAATTGGCTAAGTGCAATCAAGCAAATGACTAAAGTTGTTTGTGCGTTATGTGCAAAAAGAAAAAAAAACATGCTCAACGAGAAGATAGGTTGGGTGCCTCTCTGTTGTGCGATGGCACTGACCTGAGGATAAGCATAACCTAAATATTCTAGAATTCATTGTTGTTTGTGCCTCGCTACTATGCGATGGCACTGACCTGAGGCTTGGCATCTCTTTGGAAGCTCTTAAAATAGTTTCTTCTTGTCAAATACCCGTAGACCGCTCAAAAATCTCCCGAGGAATGTTGATGACCATGTAAGTGTGGGATCCACAAATGCTTGTTGAAATAAAAAACCTAACTTATCACCAATGTGAGTCAAAAATCTGTGTAAGGATTTAAGTGGACAAACATACTGACAATCATCGTGGCTGCAACTCTCGACAGTCAAAATCATTGTCAGCATCTTATAGCTCTAGTATAATTTTCTCGAAGTGCTATTGACTCTTAGACAAATAAGAACCTAGTATCAAAGTACTTATGAAAGGATCCCAAATGATTATGATATACCTGTATGATTCCATAAGAAACTTCTTTTGTTTTAATTAAAGTTGTCTTTTTGTTTTTTTTTGTTTTTTGCTTTGCGTAAATGTCGGACTAAGTAACTAGATAAATACTATGAATCATAAAGTAAAAGGATCATGTCTGAGGTGATCAAATGTTCTTCATGTAAAAGGATCACGTCTGAGGTGATTAAACGGTTTTCAATTATAAAGGTCATGTCTGAGACGATCGCTGTTCATGATGCTATATATCAAAGGTTAAATCTTAAATGGTTGGAAGTGTATGATGTCAAACTCATAAGTATGAGCCAATTGTACGATTGAATCATAAGTATGAACCAATCGTATGTATGGACGATAAGTATGAACAAGTCACACAATTGGATCTTGAGTATGGGAACAAGTCACATGATTGGACCATGTGTATGGATCAGCTATGCGATTGGATCACAAGATTGAACCAATCGTACGACTAGTTGAAGGAGATTAGTTAGTCCCACGACTGAACCCCAGTCGCATGTTTGAATCATGCGTATGGGTACAGTCGCATGACTTAATCTTAAAAAATGTATAAATAAGGGGTTTAGTCGGTCGTATTCTTTACCACCCTTCAAAACTCTCAAAAACCACTCTGCAAAAATTTTGCTTACTGAAATTACCTCTTGATTGTGATACTAACGTGTTCCTACTTATCTACTCGTAATGTGCAACTAAAGTTAGACAAAACGAATGGTTTAATCGAATCCTAAATGACCGCAATTGTTAACATCAATAACCGGGACTAAAATCTTAAAATAGACCTATTAAATGGACACTAATGGTGATTTAAACAATACTAAGGGTTATTTTGAGTCTCTGCGGTCCTAATGAATCTAAACACGAAGTGTATTGTCACGTCATGACAAAGATTAAAATCTATGGTGTACAACACTGAGATATACGATTGGACGTGCGGATGAACTTCAGTCGCCAAATTGTGACAGGCTCGTGATTCAATCACACGCGTGAATCATGCGTGTGAGTCCAGTTGCATAATTGACTCAACCGCATGGCTTAGCACACGACTAAGCTCACTCGCATGCTAAATCGTATGATTGAGACATAAGATTGACTGGATCAGTCGCACGATTGAGACACAAGATTGACTCAGTCCCACGATTGAACCTTCAGTCGTGCGGATGGATCAATCGCATGATTCAGACGCACGACTGAACCATGCTAATGGTTCAGTCGTACGATGGGAAAACCCTAACCTATAAATACCACCTAATTCGTGGAAAAACATAACAATTCGAATACCTACACACATAATTGTACCCTAGCCGTCCAGAGACTCAAGAAAACCTGTTCCAAGTTCATTGATCGCAGTTGATCTTGTTCTAATCGTTCTTAACGTTTCTTTCATTGTTAGATTGATCTAAACTGCGTTCTCACTGATTGGATCGGCAATCAAATAGGATTCTGCACTCTTTTGATCCGGTATACACGCATTATCAGTTAGTACTCCGTCCGTACACGGTCCAACAAGTGGTATTAGAGCTTTGGCTCTTCATTTTGCGTGTGATACGATCTGTTTCGGTGTAAAAAATCATGTTTTTCATTCCAAACCACCTTCTTTTATGAGTACAACAGTGTTTTCGACATCTCAAGATCTAAAAGTTCACGTTTTTCGGCTTACGGCAGATTAGGGTCGTGAAAATCATATTTTTGTGTCAAAGTACCAAAAACCTTCGAATTTTCAAAAGTAGCAACCTCTAGTCGCACAATTGGCTCAATCGCACAACAAAACCCAATCGCACAGCCATTTGCATGATTGAACTCAGTCGCCTATCCATTTGTACAACTGAAAAATCCCATTCGCATTGTCCATCTGCATTTGTCCAATCGCACGACTGTTCATCCGCACTTGTCCAATGGCATGATTGACTCATCCGCGTTTGTTCAATCGCACGATTGACTTATTTCCACATCTACATTCGCACGAGTGAATAAATCTTGTCTAAAGTTCAAAGTTTATAGAGATGGAAGATCAGTACTCAGGGTTTACTGCCGGTAAGGACTCACAGATCGTAGTACCACCACTTAAAGTGTGGAGTGAAGTTCTGTGGCATTTCCCTGAGTGGGATTCTTGACATCGTGCGCGGAGGACTCCACTTCAACACTATCTTTGGCTTTCCAGTAATGGCATTAACTTCAGACCTTCTGATGTATCTTGTAGGCTGTTGGGGTCTGAAGTTAACCCACCTGGTGTGGTACTCCTTCTTTAGGGCAGCCTCAAACCAGCCTGACATCTTTCTCGGGTCAGCATACAACAGCTTCAGTTTGGCCAGCTGGTTGAGCTCAAAACCTGGTAGAGTCTTTAGATCATGTGGAAATCTAAAGTACTCTATGCCCTTCTCTCTCTTAACCGCATAGACATTAAGGTCCCCAAAATATGCCCATGCTATAATCCTGCCTGACACCTTATGATGTTTCTTGACTCTGTAGAGTTTGGTGTAGGCGTCCTGGTTAGGTGCAGCGCGTTGGGCTCTAACTTCTTCAAAACAGGCAGCCCACTTAGTCTTTCGGATATCAACATCATCATTTGAGGCTTGGGCTATTCCTTTTGTCTTCTCTGACTCCTGTTCCATTTTGTCTAACACATCTTCTATCTCTATTTCACCAATGTCGTTGAGCTCTTCGTCACTTGTCGAGTCGCACGTTGGAGCATCCTTCACAATCTCATCGGGATTTAGCTTGAAGATCTCAGCTAGTTGCTCATTTGATAGATCGTGAATTATTTCCCCTTCTTCAGGGGTATAACTCAACGACCTTCTGACGATCCCTTGCAGAACAAGGATCATAGTAAGCTGAGTCTTGATCTGCTGAAGGGGAGCAACATCGAACTCATCCCTCTGATAGTTTGGATCTGTTTGATTTAAACATGTAACACATCAACCAGTAGTTAATAATCAAAACAGAAATGCATTAATATTTAATATAAACATCGAATACATAAGTTAAATACATGATTCAAATACAAAAGTAATCAATTATATAGACATCTAATCATTACTTTCTCTTGGATCACTGGATCATCGCTTGGTGGAGCAGAGGAGGAAGCTTGTTGGTCTTGTTTCTTCTTGGATCTCCTATCCTGACCTTGAGTAGAGACAGATGTAGCTACATCCCCTCCTTCTTCATCATCATCCTTATTCCTCTCCTCTGTCCTCTCGTCCTTAGTCCCCTCATCATCCTCAGTATCACCATTATCATCTTCATCATCATCCTTAACATCATCATCACCATCATTACCATCTCCCTCTTTAATCTTCAGAGGCTCATCTTTAGATCCCTTAAGCTTGAGCATGATGGTTTTCTTAGAATTCTCCAACTCCTCAATCTTCTTAGTAGATGTGACTCTATGCTCTTGGAGTTGGGCGATCTCATGGCTCTGAGCAGCCATTTGCTGGGCCTGCTCCTGGATCAGCCGAGCCCGCTTCAAGATCTGGTGTGATTGCGCAGCAGTGAGATCTGCAAGCTGACGGATTTGCGCAGTCTTCTCTTCATCAGCATCTAACAAACGCATCACCATCCGGTTCAGCGCAGAAATTTGTTCCTCTACCCCAATTAGAGGTAGAGGAGATCCATATATATATGTGGGATGGGATGAGGGTCCTGCTTGGTGGCTAGTGGTGGTGGTGGGGGCTGTGGTGAAGATGGGGTTGGGTTTCTGAGATAGTGGAGGTGATGTTGAAGTCAAAGATATGGTGGTGGTTGGCATATGTATAGTGGTGGGAGGTGTGGTGGTGGTTGGCATATGTACAGTGGTGGGAGGTGTGGTGGTGGTAGTGGTAGTAGTGGTGGTGACGAAGGTGAGTCTTCTCTTCTTCTTCTTCTGGCCATGGGGCTGAGCCATCCGTTTCTTCCTCGATCCAATCGAGGTGGATGCTCCCCCTAGAACGCGGCTAGCTGACTCAGGGGCATAGCTAGGATCGGCAGTCGTCTCTCCCATATCCCTGGGGCGTTCACCAACCGCCCGGAGTTAATACTCTGTGGGAACAACCTTGCTTCCCACAGTCCTCGTCAAGGGATCCTCATCCGACTCTTCTTCCTCCTCACCAGGTATGAAGTCCTGGTGGAAACCTGCAGACTCAGCTATGTCGCCTGTTGGAGCAGATACTGGGGTATAACATCTGAAGCTGTGCCCCTCGGTGGAATAGGCATATCATCCCCAACATCCCCACTGTCATCAACATCAAAATCATCGGTGGGAAGAGCAATCTGCTCAACATCAGAATCACTGTCATCATGGCGCGACTTCCTCCTAGCTGGCACCACATAGTCCTCACGGGCCAGATGCCCAAACAATCTCCTGACAGGAGGTTTTACCTGCTTCCCCCGGTATACCTTCATCCGGCCCAATGTGATATCATCCATCACCTCAAGCACTACAACATCATCCTTCTCCTTTGGCAGGGTGGTGAGCTTCTGGTCTATAATCATCTACATGAATCGGGGGTACATGCAGAAACCCTCCTTTCTCCTTAATGTTCTCCACCAAGTAGGTGAAGATCATCCTGGAGAAGCTGAACGGATGGTTCAGCACCAACGCAACATAGGCGTTCTGGATCTTGTTAGACAACTTATCAAAGCATCCCTTCCTGGATGCTATGCACTTCAGCAATACGTGAGCAAGGTACTTGAACTGGGGACAGAGGTTGCTCTTGTTGAGCACTCCAGCACTGATGTCCCCAGAATACTTAGCTCGAAGAAAACATTCTCTGACAGTAAGGGGGTGTAGTCTAGTAGGACAGTCAGCATCGTCCCCCAACTGTAACACAATCCTAAGATCCTCCTCTGTGATAGCTATAGCCTCTCCAAAGATAGTACTTCTGATACAGTGACGCTCAGAGGATCGATCAACTATCGCACCTTCCCAGAAGGCCTGCTGAATAGAACGATAAGGTGTACATTGAGCAGATATAGCGTGTGCAATCCTCGATCTCCTTAGGAAGGTGATAATGCCAGAAAAGTTTGAAGCATTTCTGGATGTCAGATCCAGATGAGCACAAATATTGTGCTTCATACTCATGGTCCATTGACATGCCATCTGTTATACACGGAAAGTAAACATTAGTAACCATTGGCTAAGAATGTCATGAAACACTTGGATTTAAAAAAAATTCTTTTCTGTCATGCGAATGAGGTTGTGCGATTGAGATCAAGTCGTGCGAATGAGCAGTGCGACTGGGATTCAGTCGTGCGAATGACCCCATACGTACTATTGAGTGTGCGACTGGACTCATGCGTATGTAGCCTCATGCGGTTACACCAGTCATGAGACTGAACCCATACACATGGTTCAGTCGTGCGGTTAAGCTATTCGCACCTTTCAGTCGTGCGACTGAAGTTCATCAACCTGTCCATTCGCACGTCGTTCTGTCTGTTCAATTCAAACTCAGTTTTTCACCAATTTGAGTTTTAAACTTCGTTTTCTGGTTCATTAGACTCGTAATCCATTCGTTTAACACCTAAAACCTTTAATTTCATTTGTTTACGTCGTTTAGTTAGGTTATTTTGCAACAAAAGTCACGGTTTTTCTAACGAGTCTGATTTTCTAGATTTAGTGTGAATTGAATGATTTGATAATGTTTCTGCACTGCAATTACCAGTAGAGTCAATGCAAATGGTCAGTATGTGAGAATCAAGGGTTTATAGTGATCAAACGAAATTGGGCAGAGTAACGTTAATCGTGCGATTTAGGGTAAATTTCAGAGTGGTGAATCTATGTGACCGACTCTCCCTCTATTTATACTAACCTAAATTCAATCGTATGACTGGGCTCATACGCACATTTCATCCGGGCGAATGGGCCTTAGTCATGCGATTGGTTCAGTCGCCCCCATTCAGTCGTCCGACTAGAGTTCAGTCATACGACTTACTCATTCGTTCGCTCTAAAACATCCGACTGGGTCATTCGTATAGGCCATTCGGTTGAATGGTCCATACTCATGGTCCATTCGTACAAATGGCTCCCATTCGTATGATAAGTCCATACTAATGGTCCATTCGTGCGAATTGGTCATACTTATTAAATTTTCTGCATTTCTTACCATTTTACATTTAAACCCTTTTCAAACTATAGAATCAACATTATACGCATTTGATCATCTCAGACATGATCCTTTTAACTTGAAAAACTTTTAATCACCTCAGACGTGATCATTTAACATTTGAAAACACATGTGATCATCTCAGACATGACCCTTTTTGGTGAATTAATCCCTTACTGAATTTCATGGTGTAGTCCGACGAACAAACAAACAAAAATAACTCACTAACTAGAAACTTAAACTAACTACAAAAATAAACTTGTTTTTGACTTTTTGTGAGGATAAATCATAAGATAGACATCTACTGGATTGGTTCTAGAATAGGAAGCTTCAATTTAGTTTGATCACGCCTCGACCGATTCAATTTTGGAATCATACAGGCAAGTCAAATCATTTGGGACTGTTATCAAAAACCTTTTGATGCTCACTGGTCATCCAGTCATCCAGCAATTCGTCCGTCTTAGCAAATTTAGGAAATCACACTGGAACTATTAGATTCCACATTGATTTGAACTTTCAAGAATTGCAGGCACAATGATTGTCAGTATATTTGTCCTCTTAAATCCATACACAGACTTTAGACTCAAACTGGTGATAGTTTTAGGTTTAATTATTTCAACCAAAAATTTGGATCCCATACTTATATGGTAATCAACATTCCTCAGGAGCTTTTGAGCGGTCTACGGGTATATTTTACTAGAAGAGACTATTGTTAGAGCTTTCAAAGAGAAGCCAATCCTCAGGTCAGTGCCATCGCACAGCAGAAAGGCGGCAAACAACAATGAATTCTAGAATATCTAGGTTATTCTTATCCTCAGGTCAGTGCCATCGCATAACAGAGAGGCACACAACCTATCTTCTTGTTAGAGCAGCTAAATTTTCTTTTGCACAGAATGCACCAACAACATATGTGATTAGCTTGATAGCATTTGTCTTTCATTTTTTTCTCGTGCTTTGCTCTATTTATGGTCATCCGCACACATTTGTGGCATTTACATGCTCATTACCCCTTATTGGAATATTGTTGATTGTGTTAACCAGTGATAAGATGGCAGCCCACAGTCATTTGAACAACTTAGTTTGATCTTGAGATCACCAGTCAGGTCTAATCATCTATTGTGTTGAATCTACCAACATATCATTTGTGGTCTAGCAACCTCTAGGTCTACTTTCTTTGTGTTACCTTAGTAGTTACCAGTTTTTCTATCATCTTCCCTTTTATATTGCTTAGACTACACGGACTTATACTTTGAATTTGCATATTTTCCAAATTAAAATTTTAAAGTCCCTTTTGATTTGTTCCTGTGTACTATCATTTTCAAAAGGTTTGAATCGGTATCACAGATACGATATGCCTTATATCAGCTATCCACTCCTTCTCCCTCGTTTTGTTTGTTTGTTCTTTTTTATGTTACTAGCTGATTTTCTCTCCCCCTAAAATTCTAAAATCATACTGGATTTAATATTTTAGGATTTTAACAGACAGCTAAATACCATGAATTAATTTAATAGAATAAATAAATAAGTAAAAATGAAAAGAAAAATATAACTACAATGCATCGGACTACACATGATCATCATCAGGAATATCATCACTTTTCTTTTTAATGCTATTGACCTCTAACAGATATAGAAAACATGGTTTATCAATGGATTTTGTATAGAGGTCAGCGCGTTGAAAGTCAGTATTAATTTTTACCACATCGATTAAGTTTTTTCAAAATAGTCTCTTATGAAATGGTATTTGATACCGATGTGTTTGGTCTTTGGATGTTCTACCGGATTTTTAATTACTACAATTGCAGCAGATTTATCAACAAAGATAGGAGTAGAAGAAAACATTAAACTGTAATCCCGCATTTGCTGTTGAATCCAGATGATTTGTGAATAGCAACTTGCAGCAGCAACGTATTCGGCTTCACATGTTGACAATGCAACCGAGGTATGCTTCTTACACTGCCAGGTAACTAATCTCCTCCCAAAGAATTGACACCCTACTAATGTAGACTTGTAGTTCATCTTGCAGCCCCCGTAATCCGAGTCACTATACGCTGTGAGATCAAAGTCATTATCATAAGGATACCACAAACCAAGTGTGGGTGTACCCTTCAGATAACGAATTATCCTTTTGACCCCATCAGATGGTTAACCTTAGGCTTAGCCTGATATGTAGAACATAAACATGTAGCATACATAATATCAGGTCTCGAGGAAGTGAGATACATGAGGGATCCAATCATTCCACTGTACATTGTGGCATCTACCAGATCTCCATTTTCGTCAGGTGCTATATCATGATTTGTAGCAAGTGGAGTCCCAGCAGCAGAAGCATTCTCCATGTCAAACCGACTGAGATTTTCTCCCACATACTTGGTCTGATGTTGAAAGATCCCATTTCGTGTCTAATCCACCTGTAACCCAAGAAAGAATTTCATCTCCCCCATAGCACCCATCTCAAACTCTTTCTTCATAACTGCTTCAAACTCTTTGCATAATTCTTCGTTCTTTGAACCGAAGATTATGTCATCAACATAGATTTGTACTAGCAGTAGGTCTCCATCTTTTTCTTTGATGAATAGTGTGCAGTCAATGACTCCCCTGCGAAAGCCGTGTTTCACAAGATGAGTTGACAGTTTCACATACCAGGCCCTTGGAGCTTGATAAAGCCCGTAGAAGGCCTTGTCGAGTTTGTAAACTCTATCCCGATGATGAGGATCTTCAAATCCATCGGGTTGACTGACATACACTGTCTCTCGAATTTCCCCATGAAGGAAGGCACTCTTCACATCTAATTGATAGACTTTAATCTTCATATACGATGCATAGGCAAGGAAGATACGGATGGCTTCCATCCGTGCTACGGGTGCAAACACTTCATTGTAGTCAATCCCCTCGACTGGCAAAATCCCTGAACAACCAGTCGAGCCTTGTTCCTGATAATGACCCCATGGTCATCCTTCTTGCATTTCAAGACCCATTTGGTGCCAATGATCTTAGCACCTTTAGGTCTATCTACAAGAGTCCATACTCCTAACTTCTTGAACTGAAGAAGTTCTCTAGCATGGCACTACCCATGCCTCATCGTTTAGTGCATCACTGACGTATTTTGGCTCAAACTGCGAGACAAAACACCGATATGCACCATCATGAATGTATCCCTTTTCCATAACAGAGGCATAATCAGCTGAGTACAACTGATTTCAGGTTTGTACTCCTAATCTGACATCCCCAATGACATTGTCTAAGGGATGATAGACTTAGACGTGATCCTGGAGTAGTAGGAACAGCTACCTCAGATCCAAGATTATGAACATTTGGTTCTGCATCTGAGGTAGAAGGAGTTTGAGGTTCCGAAGTCGAAGGTGCATCACCGTTAGATGCTTGTGGACTTTGAGGAACTGGAACCTGTTCCTCCTAACTGTTCTGGTTATCTCCTTCAGCTTCATCTTCAGAGGTGGAGTCACTGTCGTCGACTACTTCTCCTGATTGAGTAGATGATTCTCCTTGTGAACTCGATGATGTTGAATCAAGAGATGGTGTATTCAAGATATCATACATCATTCTAGTAACTAACTCATCATCAGAAGGGGAGATAGGGATGTTGAAGGACTTAAAGAGTCCATCATATTCGAAAAAGTAGGCGGGTCCTTTGCCAGTAGGTGGGTGGTATATCTCTGAACATCAACATTACACCACACTTCTACTAGACCCGTTGAGTTGTTGTAAACACTCTTGTATGGTATGTTGTATCCTAGGAAGATTCCTTCATCAGCCTTCTCGCTAAATTTTCCTTCTTGAGTCTTCTTCAGAAGTGTACACGGCGCGCCAAATGGTTCCAGATACTCCAAATTCGGTTTACGTTGTTGTAGTAGCTCGTAACATGTCTTTCCGTGGCGCTTGACTATCAGAACTCGATTCAGTGTATAACATGCATTAGCCACTGCCTCATTCCAGAATTGGATAGGCAGTTTCATGTCTGCTAGCATTGTCCGTGCTGTCTCTATCAAGCTTCTGTTCTTTCTCTCAGCAACACCATTCATCTGAGGCGTTTAGGCAGAAGTGAATTGATGCACAATTCCTTTTTCCTTGCAATAAGCCTCCATCCATGGATTCTTGAATTCAGTCCCGTTGTCTGAGCATACTTGTCTCACCTTTAGCTTGTAGAGAGATTCCAGTGTGGTTACTAACTCCTTGAATGACTCAAATGTTTCTGTTTTGGACTTCAGAAACATTACCCAAGAGAATCTTGTGTAGTCATCCGTAACCACAAAAACAACAAGTCGCCTGCAATGCTCTTTGTACTGTCTGGACCAAACAGATCCTGTGAAGAAGTTCAAGAGGAAGTTCTACTGAATGAAATTTCTTTTCCTTATGAGACTTCTTCGTCTGTTTCCCTTTCTTGCAAGCTACACAAAAATCAGGAAGTTGGAAATTCTTGACATTAACTCCTCTCACAAGATCCTTCTGGATGAAGTGATTCATCTTCCGTTGATTGAATGTGTCCCATTCTCCTATGCCAGGAGATGGAGTCCTTCTCACGGCTTTTGATAGAAAGCAGTGAACTTCATGATCTGTTGTAGAAGCTGTTGAGAGATCCAAAACATAAAGCTCTTTATATCTTGAAGCTGTCATCACAACTTGGTCCTCCGGAATCACGTAGTCTTTCTTTAGGACGTAACACTTCTTGTTGTTGATTATGACTTTAAAACCTTTATCAAAGATTTGGGAAACAGAAAGTAAGTTGTTTTGAAGTTGTTGAACGTAGTTCACCTTATCAAACTTAACTTTCTTATTTCCAACTTCTCCCTGAGCTGTGATATAGCCTCCCTGTTTCCAGCAAACAAAACATGCCCTCCTTTTATTTGCTTGACGTTTGATAAAAGAGCCATGTTTCCTGTGATGTGCCTGGATGCTCCGCTCTACAATCCACGTGTTGGTTTCAGCACTGTAGCGAACACCCTACACATACAATGTAAAGCATTAGTTTCGGTTAGGAACCTAAGCCTTTACTGGCTTGGGTTTCCCAGAGGCATCACACATCATGAATTTAACCCATTGACCCTTAGAGGGTGAGGGTAGCTTAGGTTCCTTCTTGTCATCATTAATAGACATAGAGGATGACTTCTCTTTCCATAGTCCAGATTGGTGCAATGCCTGTTTGTGATAAACAGTCGACTGGTTAATGGGTTGAAAGGTAGGTTCACTAGTTCTTCTAGGTGGAGTTAAAGAACTCCTCTTAGAAGACCTAGGTTTTGAATCCTGAAATTCAATCTTCTTCCTAGGTGTCTGATAGTAAGGACAAAAGGAAGCAATGTGTCCACACTCTCCATAGTTGTAGCAGAACCTGCTATCAACTTTATGATTAAACTTTCTTTGTGGAGATGTGTGTGACACCCTAGTAACATCAATTAGTTTGGGTTTTAACTTTGTTTCTTTTGATGTTTTCTCCTATTAACAGACTTAATTTTTTTAACATTTTTAACATCTTTTTCTTTTTAGTTAACAGGTTTTTGACATGAAGCTTGTGAAAAATTAACATTAGCAGTCCTTTTAGATTCAGATTTGACTTTGTTTGACCCGGACTTATATGAACCATTCCAAATTCTTTTTCCAGATTAACACAAGGCATTTTACCCTTTGCCTTTGAAGTGGCCTCCTTTTGTTTTGTTCCAGATTCAAATGATGAACATGAGGAATATGGATCCAACAAGAGGAGTAGACACCACATGATCCTTGATGGGGTTGATATTTATTGGTATACTCTTAGTGTTCAATAAGGTCTCAGGTGGTGGTGGAACCACTTTATAACCCAAACACTCCCCGTTGTTTCTTTCTTTCACAAAGTGTTAGACAATGTGTGATAACTTGTCAACTGTGCAGTTTTTGCTTTAATGAGTTTACTTCTACGTCTAAAACTGCCTTTTGCTTCTTAGTGTCTTCTAGGGAATTAAGATAGTACCTAATGTCATTAGCTTGGTTAAATGCAACTACTTCAGTTTCCCTAAGTTGTTTGGTCAAAAGGTCTATGGTTTCTTTGTAACTATGCTCATTTTGTTTTAAAACTCTATTAGCCTCAGTGCACAGTTGTAAATCTTTACTAAGTTATCATTATGAGCTAATAACCTAGCAAATTTCTCATCTATGCTATCTCTAAAAGTATCACACTCAGAGCAAGCATGTTTTTAAACATTTGGTCAGTGGTACTTACCTGAGGAGGTTCAGAAGACTTAGCCATTAACGCAGCATCAGATGTCTCTGGTTCTGGTGATTCTGTGTTCGCTGTTGAAGTCCCTTCTTCAGGCTTGTAGCTGACCTCATTGCAGTTGTCTCTTCAATATTTGACATCGCTATCTCAACTGCAATATCTCCTTCACTCGCGGAATCATCATCGAAATCTTACACTGGCAATATTCGATTCCCCTGGAGAGACAAACCTAAAGCTCTAGTCTGTCCTTCATCATCATGAGCAGTCAAGGATTGGATCCTTGCTTGATGAAGTAGAGCTGCTAGCTTGCTTGTCTTGATGAGTGAAGGACGAAAATGGGTTCCCGTTACCAGTCTTCTTTGGCTTCACACATTCTCTCTTGAAGTGCCTCTTTTCTCCACAGTTAAAGAAGGTCACTTTACTCTTGTCAAAGCCAAATGTGGTATCCTTAGTAGCAACCAAGTTCTGTTCGGTTTTTTCATAAACTTCTTCGCCCTCCGGACAACACTAGCTAAGGCCCACATAATGTCCATTGTCTCCAGCTCCATTTCATCCACTGCTCGTAGTCCTCATCTGCCAGATGTCAGTTTCCAATCCTTCCAGCAACAAGTCCATCATAAGAATGAACCACTGCTGCCAAAAGATCCATGTGCTCTCGAGCTACTTCACAGTCACATTACCGAGGTTCTTGGTCTTCAGTCTAGTAGCGTTCGCTTCAGTTCCAATGTAATGGGTACAAGAAGACCTTGACATTTCTGAACCTGAAGGAGAAGCTTGTGAGGGACCCGATGAGCTAGACACAAATGCAGTCTGCAGAGGTGCTCCATACGCCTTAGCTTGAGGCGTGGCATTCTACAAAACTGGGTTCTGAGTGTACGAAGAATTCTGAGCTCTGTACTTCATCCTAAGTGCTTCTTCTTACAGCTTTAGAATAAATTCATTAATATCCAACTTTGCCAGCATCTCATTCTGTCTCAGATTTGACACAAATGAAGCCCACTTTTCCAGCAATCCGTCTGCGAAATTTGACACCTTGTCCTCCATGGTAGTGCAACACCATGTGTATGCAATTCACTCATCAGATAGTAGAATCTATCAATAACATCGTCCAAACTCTCGTTTCCTATTGATGAGAAGTTGTCAAATTCTTTCTTCAGTTCCTTAGCTTTAATTGCCTTCCGCGAAGCATTCCCGTCGTATCTCTTTTCCAGCTCATCCATGATTTCTTGGCCTGCTTATTCTTCAAGTACTGGTGGAAAATATCTTTAGTAATAGACTGTGTAATCAATGCATAAACTCTCTTCTCTGCGTTATACTTAACTTTCTGAGCATCAGTCATCCCTCCCAAAGTAAGCTTTACCCCATCTGCTCCCACCGGCATACTATATCCAGTCTTAATAGCTTCCTACAAATTTGGATCCACTCCATTGAGGTAGATCTCAAAACGTTGTTTCCAGTGGGGAAACTCATCTAACGTTAAGATTTTTGGTGGCTTATTGTGATTCCCCACCTCACTCCCAAGTAACAGTAGGTTCTGGATCCTTGAGTCCTTGCCGGCAGTAAACGCTGACATCTGATCTTCCATCTCGATTAACTTTTAAGTGTACAAAAAACTGTCAAACTGGTGCGACTGGGTGATGCGAATGGGCTATCTGTGTGAATGATCTGTGCGATTGGTTCAATCCTGTGGCTGAACTAATCGATTGGTTCAGTCTTGCGAATGAAACCGATGCGTATGAACACTGCGAACGGATGGTTCAGTCGTACGAATGGAGATGCGACTCACTCCAATAGTGCGTCTGGTTTATGCGAATGAAGTCCAGTCGTGCGAATGGCTCACTCGTGCGACTGAAGCTGTTGTTTTATGAAAATTTCTAGGTTAAATGTTTTAGCCGTAAAACTTCGAAATTTCACAAACCCTAATCGCCTAAGGCCGTAGAAACCGAAACTTGATGAGCAGGGAACGTCCAAGACAACTTTGACACAAAAGATTGCGTTTTTTAGTGCAAAACACAAAACTTTTATCAATCTTGATTGAATCACACGTAATCAAGAGCCAATAGCTCTGATACCACTTGTTAGGATATGGTATTTCAACGAAATACCTAATGATTAACGTGTGAACCAAAAGAAATAGTGCGGAATCCTATTTGATTGGCGATCCAATCAGTGAGAACGGACGTAGAATCAATAAAGTATTGAATCAAACGTTAAGAGTCGATTAGGAATCGATCTACAGCGTTCTGATGAACTTGGAGTATCAACTTGGAGGCTTCTGGACGGCTAGGGTACGTCTGGAATCGAAATAGAATGAATCCTCTGGTTTTTCCATGAATTGGGTTGTATTTATAGGTTAGTACTGTTCATTCATGCGACTGAACCATTAGTATGGTTCAGTCGTGCGATTGAACCATGCGGTTGATTCATCCGCACGACTGAGTGTTCAGTTGTGTGACTGAGTCGATCTTATGTTACAATCATACGACTTATCCAGTCTCCTGGTTCAGTCGTGCGACTGAGTCATTCGTATGAAGTTATTCATGCGTATGGTCCATTCGCATTGGCCATTCGTATGAGAACTTCATTTTTTTTAAGTTTGAATGTATTAATTTATATAACATTAAGTGTAACAATATAAACAACCACACACCTAATTAACCAATTCAACATCGACTCATTAATGAAATATTAAACATTATAAATAACAGTTCAAACAACCAATATCATTTTATTAATCATTCCAAACATTACATCAGAATCAGATAAACAAGATCTATTACATTCATATCATGATCTAGGGAAATACATGTATCAACATTACTACAGAGGTTGTTAAAGGGCACTATGATGGCGTAGTTTCTAGGAAGATTGGAAACTGCCATCTCGTAGATGAAGATTACGAGTAGGAGGATGAAACTGAACTCGAAAGAATGGATATCACGTGGGTGTTGGCTAGTGCGGTCTGGAGGGCGATGAATTTTGTGAAAAGGATCGAACAGAACTTGGTAGCCATAAAAGACACTACGTTTGGTTTCGACAAAACCAAAGTTACTTGTTTTAACTATGGAGAGAAGGGGCATTTCAAACGTGAATGTGTTAAGCCCAAGAAGACAGGTAATGGTAATCCATTCTCAACCTTCAACCGTCAAGACAAACCCACAAGTTGAGCTGCCTCGTCAAGCAAGGTAACTATGGCATTGACTGCACAAGATGACGAAGGGCAAGATTGGACCTTTCGTTTTGTTTCTCTGGGTGAATCCAACATTGCCAATATCGTGGGTTTGAATGATGACACTAAAAGTGAAGGTGAAATCGCAGTCAAACTAGTGATGTCAGAAATTGAAGATACCGTAAATGTGGTCAATCGCCTCATTGAAGAAGATCTTAGAATGACATGTTCAGAATCTCCAGCATCTAAAGAGTCAAACTCTACAATGATGGCTAATTCAACTGAATCTTCACAGGTAAGTACAAAAGACCAACTCTTTGAAAATCATGCTTGCAATGAATGTAACAAATTCAGAGAAAGCATAGATTTAAAATTTGCTAGGTTATTAGATTCCAATGATAGCTTAGTAAATGACTTACAATTGTGCACAGAAGCTAATCGAATTTTGAAACACAATGAGCATAGTTATAGAGAGAAAATAGAACATTTAAATAAACAACTAAGGGAAACCAAAGTTGTTGCTTTTAATCAAGCAAATGATATAAGGTTCTACTTAAACTCCCAGGAAGAAACTAAAAAAGAAAAGCAGTTTTGGAAGTCGAAGTAAACTCATTAAAAAAACTACATAGTTGGACCAGTTCTTCTCACATAGATTAGCACTTAGTGAAAGAACGAAACAACAGGGAGGGTTTGGGTTACAACATGGTTCCACCACCACAGGAGATTATGTTAAATGCTAAATGTAGACCAATAAATAACAATCCAATCAAGGATCATGTGGTGTCCACTCCACTAGTTGGTGATCCAGATTCCACGAGTAAACCGATGGAATTTGTTACTAAACAGAAACAGGCCCCTTTGAAATCTAAACGTAAGATGCCAATTGTAAATTTGGAAGAACAATTTGAAAAGGTTAATCTAAAGTCAGGTTCAAACATGTCAATTTCTGAACCCAAAACGACCAAAGCAATTAACCAACCATGTGCTCCATGTCATAGTCCAAATAAAGAAATGGCTAAAGATGTTAAAAATATTCAAACAATAAATTTTGTTAAAGAAGCTAAAACATCTAAGAAAAAAGTGTCCAAACCCAAACAGACTAAAGTCACACCTATGTTTCACACTTCCCCACAGAAACAGTTCCACCAACATGTAGAAAGCAGATCATGCTATAATTATGGAAAGAATGGACACATAGCTTCTAATTGTCCTTATTATCAGTCCCCAAGAAAGAAAATTGACCTTTATGATACTAAACCAACTTCTTCAAAAAGGAGTTCTATTACTCCACCAAAAAGAAGTAATGAATCTAGAGTTCAAACTGTAAGCCAGTCGTCTGTTTATCACAAACAGGCCTTACACAAAACTGGCTTATGGAAGGAAAAGTCAAGTCAAGTGTCTGATAATGAGAACTAGAAGAAGAATGATCTGCCCACACCCTCAAATGGACCGTGGGTTGAGTTCATGATGTGTGATTCCTCTGGGTTACCCAAGCCAGTTAAGGCTTGGGTCCCTAACCTAAACTAATCATTTCCTTTAATGTGCAGGGTGTCTGCTATAGTGCTACTACAAATACCTGGATTGTTGATAGCGGGGCATCAAGGCACATGACTGGGAACATGTCTCTTCTGTCTAATGTCAAACAAATTAAAGGGGGAAACGTTTCATTTACTGGAAATAAAGGAGGATACTGCATAAGGCGAAGTGGGAAACCAGAAAGTTAAGTTTGATAAGGTAAACTATGTTGAACAACTTCAAAATAACTTACTTTCTGTCTCCCAGATATGTGACAAAGAATTCAAGGTCGTATTTGACAACAAGAAGTCCTATGTTCTGAAAAAGGAATATGTTATCCCGGAGGACCAAGTCTTAATGTCAGCTTCAAGATATAACGATTTGTATGTCTTGGACTTATCAAAGGCCTCCACGACCGGTCATAATGTACAATGCTTCTTGTCAAAGGCAACAGAGAAAGACTCCATCTCTTGGCATAGGAGAATGGGACACATTAATCCACGGAAGATGAATCACTTGATCCAGAATGGTCTAGTGCGTGGAGTAAATGTTATGAACTTCCAACTACTGGATTTTTGTGTCGCGTGTAAGAACGGGAAATAGAAAAAGAAGTCACACAAGGCAAAGAAATTTTGTGCAGTCACTAGATCGATAGACATCCGAGCGTGTTCTTAACGGAAGGATAAACAAACAAAAAACCAAGAGACAATCAATAACACGAACTATAAAAAAATGGTTTCATTGATAAAACCTAATGATTACAAGTTCGTTACAACATAAGAATCAAGACTCTTGGCAAGGGGAGATCGAGCATGATCTCCCCTCTCATCCGAAGCCCTAGGCTACGGGCAGACTCCTCTTAAAACCCTTTTGCTTTCTACACAATGAAACTGGTATATATAGGCCTCAACCCATATTAGATGCGACTGGGCCCATTTGTGCGATTTGACCATGCGTATGGTTCAATCGTACGACTGGACCATGCATATGGTTCAATCGTACGACTAGACCATACTTATGGTTCAATCTTACGAATGGACCAATCGCATCTCTCAGTCGCACAACTGGTCCATTAGCATGGCTCCGTCGTATGACTGAATCTCAATCGCATATGCTCCTACGAATGACCCTGTTTCATGTGTTTACAACTTATCAAGTGTATTACATTAAGCCTAGACTATTCGACAAGCGACGGACACACTATATATGACTATATATGCTCCAACAAAGTTCACTCAATAGAACTACCTCTTGAGCTTCTTCAGATGGATCTCTTTGGGCCAGTTAGTACAAATAGCATTGCGGCGATTTGTACTGCTATGTAGTTATGGATGATTACCCAAGATTTTCTTGGGTGATGTTTTTGAAATCCAAATCAGAGACATTTGAATCATTCATAGAGTTGGTAACTATATTGGAGTCACTCTACAAGCTGAAAGTAAGGCACGTTCACCTAGACAACGATATCGAGTTCAAGAACCAGTGGATGGAGGCATTCTGCAAAGAAAAAGGAATTGTGCGCCGGTTCACATCTGCCTACACTCCTCAAATAAACATAGTTGCTAAGAGAAAGAAACGAAGATTGATAGAGACAACCCGGACGATGCTAGCAGACTCGAAACTGCATATCTAATTTTGGAACGAGGCAGTAGCTAACGCATGTTACACCCTCAATCGAGTCCTGGTGGTCAAACGTCATGGTAAAACGTGCTATGAGTTGTTGTAGCGACGTAAATCGAATCTGGAGTACCTCTAATCATTTGGCGCAGCATGTACACTGCTGAAGAAAACTCCGTTAGGGAAGTTCAGCGAGAAGGCCAAAGAAGGGATTTTCCTAGGATATAACATACCTAATAAGAGAGTTTATAATAGTGTGGTGTGACGTTGATGTACAGAGATACACCACCCCCTTGTTGGAAAAGGACCCTCATTCTTTTTAGACTATGATGGATTCTTTAAGTACTTCAACATCCCTCTCTCCCCTCCTGAGGATGAGTTATTGACCTGAATGATGTACGATGTGTAAACACCCCATCACTGGCTCGACAACCTTAGCTTCACAAGGTGAGTCTTCTTGTTCTTCAGGGGGAGCACTTGAGATAAGTGACTCCTCCTCTGATGATGAAGACGTGGAAAATGATCCGGTGGATCAGGAGGCACAGGTTCCTACTAGTGCAACTACACAAGCGTCTGATGTTGATGCCTTTGACACTTCAGAACCTCACAGTCCCACTGCCTCAGATTCAGAACCTGGTTTTCATAATCTGAATAATAAGGTAGTTGTTCTCACCACTAGTAGATCACGACTAAATATTTATCATCCTTTGGACAATGTCATTCGAGATGTTTGATCAGGAGTACAGACTAGAAATTAGTTATACTCAGCTGATTATGCCTCGGTAATGGAAAACAAATATCTTCACGATGGTGCATATTGATGTTTTGTGTCTTAATTTGAGCCAAAATATGTAAGTGAAGCTTAAACGACGAGGCATGGGTCAGTGCCATGCAAGAAGAACTCCTTTAATTCAAGAAACTAGAAGTATGGACATTAGTGGACAGATGTAACACTCGATTATTCTATTAAGTAAATAAAAGAAGGAAACATCAATAAACCCATGTTGAGGGGTTAAAAATGTAAAAAATGACAAAAGTACATAAAGTTAGTGTAAAGGTGGGCATGGCCGCCCACCCACTCTTCATAACACCTTTTCAATCGGTTCTAGAGAGAGTGAGAGCAGAAAACTTTTGGGTTGAAGAGGAAGAAGAAGAAGGTTGAATTCAAGGTAAGAATTCAAAGTTTCTAAGTGTTCATGATGGGTTTTGTCTCGGTTACATGCTTATGTGTTGTGTGTGTGTTTGGTAGGTTTCTAGGTGTTAGAGCTAATTTGCATACAGGTTAGAAGGAAGATACACCCAAAATTGCACCAGGTGAGTTCTAGACCTTGGTTTCTACTTGTTTTAAACTCTTTCGGGCGGAAAATGCATTTAAACGATTTTACAATGTTTATGTATGTATATCCGTATGTATTATGCCCGTTTGATGATGTTCCTTAGGTGTTATTATGTTATTCATGCTTAGAATGACCTTGGTAAGCTTAGAACAAATAGGGTTGATGTTTGGGTTTGAAAATATCGAAGAAGCGTGTGGAGCGGAAGGTTCATGCGCCTAAATAAGGCTCATGCACCTAAATAAGGCTCATGCGCGTGGAAATGCCTTAGAAATGTTTTAAGTGTAACAAATGCACCTGAACAGTGGTTCATGTACCTAGAATTTGTAATCGGACGATAAGTGTCAGGCCATACGCCCCGATAATGTTCATATGTCCGAATGGCCATGCACCTAAGTGTCCATGCGTCCAAATGGGCCATACACCCGAATAGTTCTTGCACCTGAATCGTTCATGCGCCTAAGTGTTAAAGCGGTTAAGTGTTTACTGATGCGTCCAAACAAGGCTCATGTGCCCAAAATAGTATTGGTGCACCTAAACACTTCAAATTTATTACAAAATGTTTTGGGAGTTTGTGCTATTAGGGTTTGACCAAGGTTTGACTAGGGTTATTAATGCTTAGTTTTATGCATGATTATTATATTTTTATGATTGTTCCGTATTATTATTATTACTATTAATGTTTGACTTTACGTGGTGTGTTTATTATTGTAACATAAACTGTTACTAATAATAATAAAGCGAAAGAGCAATGAAGAAGAGAAGTGGAACTTAAATAAAATGTTAACAAGTCTTGCAAGCTTATAGGAGGTGCGTGACCATGTTGTCGTTAGCTCAACTGTGATGCGGGTTAGCTACCCTATGATGCACACGGGGCCAGTTAATTGAGATTGTCAGACCTTTGCAGCGTACCCTAGGTGACTAGGCCGGCCTTGTATACAGTAATCAGAGCCCATTGAGGTACTAGAGGGCCCATCACCAGTTTTCCCCCACGTATATAGTTTAGGGTATTGCTCATTGTTCCATATAGACAGTGAAAGATAAAGATAAAAGAGTACAGAATAAACAAGGCATACAATAAAGAGAAGAAGCATTATCTGGTTGTATAGTTAATGCGTGCTCACGTATAAATAGATGAAATTTCACTGAAAGAATATTTTTCATATGTATACCTTACAGAAAGCATTTTATTACTTCTAAAACTAGAACTTACTCAACAATGCTGACTTTTATACGTTTTCAGTTGGCAGGTAAACATTGCTGATGATGGCACGAGGGTGAAGCTACTCGGCAGGGAAAGACTCACATCCATTCATACTTGTCATTGTTGTTGTTTTGTAATGCAATTAAACAATTCTTTTGTATTCGGTTGAACAATAGTGTATTGCTCAACAATAGTGTTTTTAATGAAATGAATGGCTTTTGTTAAAATAATTCCGCCGCTTAAGCTTGTAAGTTTATAATGTTTAATGTATTTAATGTTGTGAATGACCAACTGTGAGGTCTTCGGGAACGGGGCCTTACAAGTTGGTATCAAAGCCAAAGTTTAAGAGAATTGGGTTAAATAATTTAAAAAAAACTAAACTTAAACTGAAAATGGGATAACAATGGGATGCCAGCCTGAGTAGCTACGTGCCATCAGGTATGTCTTTTCTTGATGATTAACAGGTGTTATGTGCGCATGCTATTTGATTTATGTGCTCTTAGTAGATTCAGATACTGATGAAGTCAAGATAGGAAATGCTTGGGGTATGAAGAGTAATGTAAGTGGCTAATCACAACTGGCCACTGTAATTAGGGACTTACTATACTTGACATAAACTGAGTTATTACCTTGAATGACCGTGTTGGTGTTTGAATCTTATAATGTGTTAGAGGATGGCCGGACAGATATCTTCCAAGACTTCTAGAGGCAGAGGCCGCCCACATGTGACTAGGAGTAGTGCTAAGGCTAGTGAGACGACCCATGAGAACCCAGAGGTTCATGGACGGAGCGAAGAGAATGATAATTCTAGCTTGAATGCCTCAGGTAGGGAGGCGATTGTTGATGAACTACACCAGGTCATGCAGACAGTCTTACCGTCTGTGGTGACTGAACTCATCAGGGCTGTGTGAAGCGAGGAGAAGAAGGAGAAGCAGACTAGAAAGGGATTAACGGGCAAGGGAAGCAAAGGGGAGGAGGAACAACCGGAGCCTGAGACAGTGTTGTCCGATGAGGAGGAGGATGATGTAGTGGGGGTAGCAACCGGAGGGTGCCCCCGACTTTCGATGGCAATGGCAATGCTGCTGCCGCTCACCGCTGGGCGAGGAGATGGAGGCAGTCTTGGAGATCAGTAAGTTCCGTGAGGACCAGAAGGTGAAGTTCGCAACTCACTCTTTCGTTGATTCAGGGTTGTGTTGGTGGGACAATATTGTCCAAGCTGAGGGTGCCAGAGCCATCCGGAAAATGCAATGGAAGGAGTTTAAGCAGTGGTGATCGAGGAGTTTTGTCCTCACAGGGAACTCGATAAAATCAAGAGGGAGTTCTTGCTACTTGAAGCGGGAACAATGACCCACGAGCAATACACCACTTAATTCAACGAGATGGCGAGGCTGGTGCCAGATTAGGTGACACCGATGTCAAGGAAGATCAAGAGGTACATCCAGGGATGTCGGCTGACATTCACAGGCACCTGATTGCTGCTCAGCCAGGTACCTTTCGATCGGTGGTGGATTTGGTGGGTAGATTGTATGATGAGCGAGAGGAGACTGTGGTAAAGGTGAAGAAGACGAGTGGGAATGGTAAGAACTGAAATGGGAAGAGGTTTGGACGTGGTGGTTTCTCTCCAAACAACAAAAAAATGAAAGTGGACGACCGTGGGGTGTGGTCAAGATCATGGCTGAAAAAGTGTGCCGGTGTGGAAGGGAGCATACAGGCGAGTGCAGGATGGGAACGAATGTATGCCTCAGGTGTGGCAAGCCTGGCCATATCGCTAGAGACTGTAGGGCGCTGAAGTGCTATAACTGTGGCGGGGAGGGCACGCGACCAAAGACTGTAAGAAGCTGAGGGCGGAGAGCTCTGGAGCGAAGAGGAAGCCGGAAGAAGGAGGGCAGTGGGCAAGTGCTAGAGCTACACCATGACCTGGGAGGAAGCCAGAGCTGATCCGATGTGGTGTCAGGTATGTTTCTAGTAAACCAAACTTGTGCCTTTGTATTGTTTGATTCCGGTGCTAGTAGGAGTTTTATTTCCACTACTTTCTGTGCTAAGTTTCCTATTAGTAGTAGAAATGTCAATGAACATTCGATGTAGAAACCACCATTGGTAAGTCCACTAGAATTACTGATGTGATAGAGGACTGTGCTATAGAATTAGAAGGTCATAGGTTTGCTCCTAGGTTACACGTGATGCCCCTAGGTGGATTTGATGTAGTACTAGGGATGGACTGGTTAGCAACCTATGAAGCAAACATCGTATTTCGCAAGAAGATGATTCGATTAGTTGCGCCCAATAGGAGTTTGTTACAATTTATGGAGATCACGTTACAAGATCCAGAAGGTGATTTCGATGGCGGTGGCGGGGAAGTGCATGAAACGTGGATGTAGTGCCTACCTGGCATAAATAAAAGATGTGGATGCGTTGGTACCGCAATTATCTAAGGTACCATTGGTGTGCGACTTTTCGGACGTATTCCCAGAAGACTTACCCGGCGTGCCACCGGATCGCGAGATTGAGTTCCAAATTGATTTGATACCCAGTGCTCAAGCCGTTGCCAAAGCACCATATCAATTAGCTCCGACTGAGATAAAAGAACTCATGAGCCAATTGCAGGAGTTAATGGATAAGGGATTCATTCAACCGAGTATCTCTCTGTGGGATGCTTCAGTATTGTTTGTAAAGAAAAAGGACGGAAGTATGCAAATGTGCATTGACTATTGAGAGCTGAACAAGTTAACGGTGAAGAATCGGTACCCGTTACCAAGGATTGACGACTTGTTCGACCAGCTCCAAGGTGCCAGTTGGTTCTTGAGGATAGATCTACAATCTAGCTACCATCAATTGAAGGTGAAGGAATAAGACATTCCTAAGATAGCTTTCCGTACGCGTTATGGACACTACGAGTTCCTCGTTATATCTTTTGGTCTAACTAACGCGCTAGCTGCCTTTATTGATTTGATGAACCGAGTGTGCTGATCGATGTTGGATAGATCAGCGATTGTGTTCATTGATGATATCCTGATGTACTCTAAGAGCGAAGAAGAGCATGCCGGTCACATTCAGGAGGTATTGGAGACATTAAGAATGGAGAAGTTGTATGCCAAATTCTCCAAGTGCGCGTTCTGGTTCGGCGAAGTTCAATTCTTAGGTCACGTGGTAAATCCCAAGGGAATTATGGTAGACCCTGCAAAGGTGGAGGTAGTGATGCAATGGAAGTCTCCAAAGACGCATCCGAGATTCGTAGTTTCATGTGCTTGGCAGAGTATCATCAAAGGTTCATTCAGGACTTCTCCAAGATAGCCTCCCCGCTGACTAAGCTGACCCGTAAGGATGAAAAGTTCATGTGGGGTCAAGAGCAAGAAAGGGCTTTTGAGGAGTTGAAGGCAAGACTGACCCAAGTCCCTGTCTTGTCATTACTCGAAGGAAGCGAGGATTTGGTGGTCTACTAAGATGCTTCCTACTCGGGGTTGGGTTGCGTGTTGATGCAGCGAGTAGGGTTATAGCCTATGCATCAACACAGTTAAAGGTTCATGAGGTCAATTATCCTACTCATGTCTTGGAGCTTGCAGTCGTGGTCTTTGTGTTAAAGATTTGGAGACACTATCTCTATGGGACAAAGTGCACCATATTCACGGGCCATAAAAGCTTGAAGTACTTCTTTGAGCAGAAGCACCTGAACATGAGGCAGAGAAGATGGTTGGAGCTCATAACAGACTATGATTGCGAGATCCAGTATCATCCGGGCAAGGCCAACATGGTGCTGATGCCCTTAGCCGAAAAGAGAGGCCCGAGCCGATTCGGCTGAAAGGATATCAGCTGATCCTGACCTCTGACATGATGAAGCAAGTCAAAGAGTTTCAAGATGAGGCACTAAAAGAAGATCATCTTAACTCAGAAAGGATGAGAGGTTTGGTTGGGGAATTGGTGAAAACACACTTGGTGTTAAAACCAGATTTGGATGGGTGTGGATTCCTCGTTTTGGGAATCTACGTGTGAAGATTATGGATGAAGCTCATAAGACTCGGTACTCTATTCATCCTGGTGCTACAATATGTACCAAGACATGAAGAAAGACTATTGGTGGTCGGGTATGAAGTGTGATGTGGCGGAGTATGTGAGTAAGTGCCTTACTTGTTTACAAGTGAAGGCCGAGCACCAAAAGCCGTATGGAAAGATCTAACCTTTGGATATACCAGAGTGGAAGTGGGAGCATATCACCGTGGACTTTATTACGAAGCTACCACGCACAGCTCGAGGGTACGATGCTATATGGGTGGTAGTTGACCGTTTGACGAAGAGTGCTCACTTCCTACCGATCCACGAGACATATTCATCTATGAGGTTGGCTGACCTGTTCATCAAGGAAATTGTAACTCGTCATGGTGTGCCGGTGTCTATTGTATCTGATCGTGACACCCTATTTACATATAAATTTTGGAAGAAATTCCACGATTCTATGGGACGAGGTTACATATTAGCACGGCTTATCAATCCCAAACCGAGGGTCAGTCAAAAAGGACCATTCAGACACTGGAAGACATGCTACGGGCATGTGTGATTGATTTTAGGGGAAGTTGGGTTGACCACCTACCGCTAGCTGAATTCTCATACAACAACAGTTTTCATGCTAGTATTGGCATGCCACCATACGAGATGCTCTACGGTAGAAGATGTAGAACGCCCGTATGTTAGGGAGACATTGGAAAAAGAGTTGGGAGGTGTCGAGGTGATCGAGGCTACGAATGAGAAGTTAGAAAACATTAAGGCCTACATGAAAGCGGCCAATGATAGACAAAAGACGTATGCTGACAAGAGGAAAAGGCCGATAGAATTCAAGGTGGGCGACCGAGTTATGCTAAAGGTCTCACCCTAGAAGGGGATCATCCGATTCAGGGAACGAGGTAAGCTAAGCCTGAGATACATAGGACCTTTCCGAATATTCGCACCAGTAGGGGAGGTGGCCTATCGACTTGAATGGCCAGATGAGTTAAGTGGATCCATCCCACATTCCATGTATCCTATTTGAGGAAGTGCTTAGTTGCTGAAGACATGTTTGTACCACTGGAAGACATCAAAGTAGATGAACGGCTCAATTATGTAGA
Source organism: Flaveria trinervia (assembly GCA_025506515.1). NCBI lineage: Eukaryota > Viridiplantae > Streptophyta > Magnoliopsida > Asterales > Asteraceae > Flaveria > Flaveria trinervia. The sequence goes on from CM046451.1 coordinate 50,874,515, forward strand.
GCAACCAGTGGCAATCATAGATCATAAAGAGAAGAGGTTGAGGAAGAAAGTGGTTCCCCTTGTGCGTGTGCAGTGGAAGCACAAAAAGGATCCGAATCTACATGGGAGATTGAGGAGGAGATGAGGCAGCATTATCCTCATCTGTTTGAGGAATAACGGGTTTCGGGGACGAAACCTATATAATGGGGGTGGACTTGTAACACCCGTTATTCTATTAAAGTAAATAAAAGAAGGAAACATCAATAAACCCATGTTGAGGGGTTAAAATTGTAAAAAGGGACAAAAGTACAAAAAGTTAGTGTAAAGGTGGGCATGGCCGCCCACCCTCTCTCACATCACCTTTTCACTCGGTTCTAGAGAGAGTGAGAGCAGAAAACTTTCGGGTTGAAGAGGAAGAAGAAGAAGGTTGAGTTCAAGGTAGGAATTCGAAGTTTCTAAGTGTTCTTGATGGGTTTTGTCTCGGTTATATGCTTATGTGTTTGTGTGTGTGTGTTTGGTGGGTTTCTAGGTGTTAGAGCTCATTCGCATATGGGTTAGAAGGAAGATACACCCAAAGTTGCACGAGGTGAGTTCTAGACCATGGTTTCTACTTGGTTTAAACTCTTTGGGGCTGAAAATGAATTTAATTGATTTTACAATGTTTATGTATGTATACCCGTATGTATAATGCATGTTTGATGATGTTCCTTAGGTGTTATTATGTTTTTCATGCTTAGAATGACCTTGGTAAGCTTAGAACAAATAGGCTTGATGTTTGGGTTCGAAAATATCCTAGAAACATGTTGAGTAGAAGGTTCATGTACCTAAATAAGGCTCATGCGCCTGAAAATGCCTTAGAAATGTTTTATGTGTAACTCATGCGCCTAAACAGTGGTTCATGCGCCTAGAATTTGTAATCAGACGACTAAGTATCGGGCCATGTGCCCCGATAGTGTTCATGCGTCCGAATGGCCATGCACCAAAGTGTCCATGCATCCGAATGGACCATACACCCGAATAGTTCATGCGCTTGAATAGTTCATGCGCCTAAGTGTTAAAGCGGTTAAGTGTTGGCTGAGGCGCCTGCATAGTGATGAAGCGCCCAAACAGGGTTGTACTATTAGGGTTTGACCAAGGTTTGACTAGGGCTTATTAATGCTTAGTTTTATGCATGATTATGATTGTTTTGTATTATTATTATTACTATTAGTGTATGACTTTACGTGGTGTGTTTATTATCGTAACATAAAGTATTACTAATAATAATAAACCGAAATAAAATGTTAACAAGTCTTGCAAGCTTATAGGAGGTTCACGACAATGTTGTCGTTAGCTCAACTATGATGCGGGTTAGCTACCCTATGATGCACACGTGGCCAGTCAATTGAGATTAGCGGACCTTTGCAGCGTACCCTAGGTGACTGGGCCGGCCTTGTATACAGTAATCAGAGCCCATTGAGGTACCAGAGGGCCCATCACCAGTTTCCCCCACGCATATAGTTTAGGGTATTGCTCATTGGTCCATATGGACAGTGAAAGATAAAGATAAAAGAGTATAGAATAAACAAGGATATGGTAAAGAGAAGAAGCATTATTTGGTTGTATAGTTAATGCGTGCTCATGTATAAAGGGATGAAATTTCACAGAAAGAATATTTTCATATGTATACCTTACAGAAAGCATTTTGTTGCACCCTGAAAAGATCATACATGCCAACTCAATGGGTGATTTGAGGATTGCTCTGCTGGAATCCCTCAAGTCCAAGAAGAAATGCGGATGAAATTCTGCTAAGGAAAAGAACAAGTGTTGTCTTCCGCATTTGTCAATGCGGAAGACATAATGCTAATGCAGACAAGTATTTACTCTTCCGCATTGACTAATGCGAAAGACTAAAAGTTAATGCGGACAAGACTTTGCTCATCCGCATTTGACAAATGCGGATGACCGAACAATGCGCATAAGTATTTGTTCATCCGCATTAACCAATGCGGATGACCAACATACTAATGCGGATGATCAAGTGAAGAAATGTTGATCAAGTTAACTCATCTGCATTTGTCAATGCGGATAAACAAGCAAAGATACGGATGAAGACTTAGACTAGTTCTGATGTAATAGGTCAGGGGTAGTTTAGTCATTTTGTAAAGGGCATCTTGTCTGCCTATAAATAGAATAGATACCTCATACATGAGGTGAAGGCTGATAGATAGAGAATTTTTGTTGTAATTATTCTCTGTAATTTATCAACATTCATATATACATTACGAAAGCATTTATGAGTAATTTTCTTGCATTGAATGTTCTTTGATTGTTTGTTTCCGCCATTCAATCACTGACTTGATTACCATATTCGATTCACAGTAAGAATCTCACTCTTACTCAACCCCAGTCACATTTTATTACTTTTAAAATTAGAACTCACTCAGCAACGCTGACTTATATACATTTTCAGTTGGCAGGTAAACATTGCCGAGGATGGCACGAGGGTGAAGCTACTCAGTAGGAAAAGACTGACATCCATTCATACTTTTTATTGTTGTTGTTTTGTAATGCAATTAAACAATTCTTTTGTATTTGGTTAAACAATAGTGTATTTCTCAACAACAATGTTTATAATGAAAAGAATGGCTTTTGTTAAAATAATTCCGTCGCTTAAGCTTGTAAATTTATAATGTTTATTGTATTTAATGTTGTGAATGACCAACTATGAGGTATTTGGGAATGGGGCCTTACAACAGAGCAAAAGGTGCTAAGGTGATTGGCACTAAATGGGTCTTGAAGTGCAAGAAAGATGACCAAGGGGTCATAATAAGAAACAAAGCTCGACTTGTAGTTCAAAGATTTTGACAAGTCAATGGTATTGATTACAATGAAGTGTTTGCACATGTGGCAGGAATGGAAGCAATCTGTGTCTTCCTAGCCTATGCATCTTATATGAAGATTAAAGTTTATCAACTAGATGTGAAGAGTCCATTCCTTCATCGTGAAATTCGGGAGATAGTGTATGTGAATCAACCCGAAGGATTTGAGGATCCGTATCATCGGGAAAGAGTTTACAAGTTGGATAAGGCTCTCTACAGGCTCCACCAAGCCCCAAGAGCATGGTATGAAAAGCTCTCGACTCATCTTGTGAGACACGGCTTTCGCAGAGGATGATTGACTGTACACTGTTCATCAAAGAAAAGGATGGTGACTTACTGCTTGTTCAGATTTATGTTGATGACATAATCTTCGGTTCTAAAAATGAAGAATTGTGTAAAGAATTTGAAGCAGTAATGAATGTTGAATTTGAGATGAGTGCCATAGGAGAGAGGAAGTTCTTTCTCGGGTTACAGGTGGATTAGACGTCTAAAGGCATATTTCTAAATCAGACCAGGTATGTAGGTGATATCCTATGTCGATTCGATATGGAGAATGTTTCAGCAGCTGGGACTCCACTTGCTACAAACCAGGACGTGGCACTCAACGAAAATGGTGATCTGGTGGATACCACCATGTACTGAGGAATGACTGGATCCCTCATGTACCACACTTCGTCATGACCTGAATCATGTACGTGACATGTCTCTGCTACGGATATCAGGCGAAACCAAAAGTCAACCATCTCATAGGAGTTAAAAGGATATTTCGTTATCTGAGGGGTACTCCAACACTCAGGATGTGGTATCCTCATGACGATGACTTGAGCTTACAGCGCATAGCGATTCAGATTATGGCGACTGCAAAATGAATTATAAGTCAACATCAGTATGGTGTCAATTCTTTGGTAGATGGTTAGTCACCTCGCAGTGTAAGAAGCAGACCTCCATTGTTCTGTCAACATGTGAAGCTGAATACGTTGTTGCTGCAAGTTGCTCTTCATAAATCATGTGGATTCAATAGCAAATGCGTGACTACGGTTTGAAATTGTCTAACACTCCTATTTTTGTTGATAATTTTGCTGCTATCGTCGTGACTAAAATCTGGTCCAACATCCTAAAACTAAACACATCGGAATTAAATATCACTTTATATGTGACTATTTTGAAAAGAATTTAATCGATGTGGTTAAAATTAATATGGACATTCAACGCGCTGACCTCTACACAAAAGTATTTGATAAACCGAGATTTTTATATCTCTTAGAGGTCAACAACGTGAAAAATAAATGTTAAGTGATTCCAGAAGACGATAGTAAATAGTCTGACGAGTATCATTAACTTTTTTTATTTTTTATTTGGTTAATTTTCTTCTATTTTGTCTTAATTCTTCGTTTATTAAAATTCAAAAATGAAAAAACGTTTTTGGTTTTATATTTTTTGGGGGAGAATAGGTTAGTTTAGTATTAAATTAGTTGTATTTATATAATTACCTAAAAAAAGGAAGGAGGACAGCCTAGCTAAAAGGAAAGAAATCAAATCTCTGATACTGATTCAACGAATTTGGAAAATGATAGCGCACAGGGAAAATATTATTGGGACTTCAAAAAGTTTAACTAATTAAGATGCAAAATTCAAAGTTTAAGTGTGAAAAGTCTAAGCAAAATAAAAGAAAAAATGATATTAAAAACTAGTAGGCTACCAAGGTGACATAGAGAAAGTAGACCCAGAGGCTGCTAGTTCATTATATGATGTGTCGGTAGATTCAACACAATAGATGAGTAGACCTCACTGGTGATTTAAAATTCAAACTAAGTTGTTCAACTTGCTATGGGTTCCCATCTTATACTGGTTAACACATTCAATGTTGTTCCAATAAGGGGTGAAGAGAAAAATAAACGCCACATGTGTGTGCGGATGACCATAAAATATGAGCAAAGCACATGAAAAATGCGAAAAGCAATCAAGCTAATAAGCTATGTTGTTGATGCGATATGTGCAAAAAGAAAATAATTGCTCAAACAAGAAGATAGGTTGTGTGCATCTCTGCTGTGCGGTGGCACTGACTTGAGGATAAGCATAACCTAAATATTCTAGAATTCATTGTTGTTTGCACCTCTCTGCTGTGCAGTGGCACTGACCTAAGGCTTAGCATCTCTTTGAAAGCTCTTAGAATAGTTTCTTCTTTTAATATACCCGTAGACCGCTCAAAAATCTCCTAAGGAACGTTGATTACCATATATGCATGGGATCCACAAATGACCGTTGAAATAATTAAACCTTAACTTATCACCAATGTGTGTCAAAAGTCTGTGTATGGATTTAAAAGGACAAGTATACTGACAATCATTATGAGCTGCAGTTCTTGAAAGTCAAAATCATTGTGTGCATGTTGTAGCTCTAGTATGATTTCCTAAAATTACTATTGACTATCAGTGAAAACAAGGATCAAGCATCAAAATTGTTTATTAAAATGTCCCAAGTGATTTTAATATACCTGTATGATTCTAAAATAAATCGTACGAGAAATGAAAAACTAGATATGAAGTTGTACTGTCCTGGAAGTCAAATTAGTTAGAAGTACTATAATAGGTTGAATTCCATCTCTAATCAAAAGTACAAAAATATGTCTTGTTATTGTTTTTAACTTCAAATTGTCCTGTTTAATTTTGGTTAATTGTAAGGTAAAAGTCGGACTCAACAACTCGTCGTAATCTGTGAATCACTCACTCAAAACGGTCACGTCTGAGGTTACCAAAACATTCAAAAATAAAATGAGTCACGTCTGAGGTGACAAATTCATTTTAAGTAACAGGATCACGTCTGAGGTGATCAACAGTGCTTTCAAATTAAAAAAGGTCATGTGTGAGATGATCATCGCTAATAACGTTTTATTTATTGTTAAAAAGGATAAGTGTTTGAAAGTGCATAAGGTCGATTAACAAGTCAGAGTCATTCGCAGGACTAGACCATAGGTATGGACCAGTCGCACGAATGGAGCATGAGAATGAACCATTCGCACGATTGGATCATGACTATGAGCCAATCGCACGAATGGAAGTGACCGACTGAATCAGTCACACGACTTAATCCCAGTCGCATGAATGGATGATACCGACTGAGCCAGTCGCACGATTGAGACCCAGTCGCCCGAATGAAGTGTGTGAATAGGTCGAGTCCCTAGACTGAAGATAAAATCGGTATAAATTTGACTAAAGTCGGTCGCATATCCTCATCACCCTTCAAGCGCCCTAAAATCACCCGAAAGCATATACACTCTGCCAAAATTTGATTGAGTTGATTTCTCACCACTATTGTGTTACTGACGTGTTTTCGCATCATCAGTATCTAATGAGTGATTGAAATCACACATAATGCACGGTGTATTCAAATCCTAACAGACCTAATTGATTAAAAATCAAGAAATCAGTAACAACCAAGAAAGAGACCACATAAACATGCATAATGTTTAAAATGAAAGACATTCTATGACAATTAGGGTTCCTGGGAGTCTAAAGAGTCTAGACACAACGTTTAACATCATGTTTTGACCTAGATTCGATGTTAAAGTGTCGAACAGAGAGAAATGTGACTGGACATTCCGAATGACCTTTAATCGCAAGATTGAACCCGGCGAATGACTAAATCGGTCGAATAAACTAGGCGTATGAGCACAATTGCCTGATTGACCTCAGCCGCATGCTCAGTCGCCTGATTAAACTCAGCTGCATGCTTAGTCACCGATTGAACTCAACCGCATGCTCGGTCGCCCGATTGAACTCAGTCGCATATTCAATCAACCGACTGAACTCAGTCATAAGGCTCAATCGCATGACTGAACTAGACTGATTTCAAAATAGTTTAAGTTTCAAGTGTTTCTTGTATGGTTTAATCTAATGTTTATGTGTCTTATGTTACCGAAACATGGCAGAGAGGTGGACTATAAACACCAAGCACAACATCTGTGCTCACCTTGATCCTATTTCCCGGAACGCTGCAAAGTTCTCCAGGATTATTGCTTTGCTACGCCGATCACAGATCTTAAGGCTATCTTGACTCCCTGCACAGCCTACCGATCCATCCAGCAGACATTCTGGGAGAGTGCGAGGGTTGACAGATCAGCTGAGCCTTAAATTATAAGGAGCTCAATCTTCGGTCAAGAGATAGTGATCACTGAGGAGGACTTGAGACGAGTCTTAGGTTTGGGTGTCTATGGAAACCACCCAACTAAGATACATTCCTTGACAGTCCGGGGATGCTTTATGAGGATCAAGTATGCCGGTGACTTTAATGTCAGGGTACTGAAAAAGAGCAGCATGTGCCCTCAATTTATGTATTTGTCACATGTGATCCTAAAGTGCATAGCCTCCAGGCGTGGAGGATTGGACGACCTCTCCGACCAAATCCTGAATTCATTTGTTGCACTGGTACTGAACCATCCGTTTAGTTTCTCCCGCATGATCTTCTCCTATCTGGTCGAGAACCTAGAAGCTAAAGGGAAGGAAGGATTCTGCATGTATCCATGGTTCTTACAGATGATCATTGACGAGAAGCTTCCTTCACTACCTAAGGAGAGTCATGATGCAGTTACTCTTGAGGTCATGGATGACTCACCCTCGGAAGGATGAAGGTCTATCGGGCAAGCAGGTGAAGCCCTCGGTGAGGAGGTTGTTTGGGCATCTGGCCCAAGATGATTATGTGGTGCCAGCTAGGAGGAAGTGGCGCCACGATAATAGTGATTCTAATGTTGAGCAGATTGCTCTACCTTCTGATGATTCTGACGGTGATGACCACGGTGATGGTCAAGGAGGTGAGGGTCCAGGTGGACCCGAGTCGGCTCCCACACACCCTGATTTTCAGATGGAGGAGGATGAGGAGTCTGATGAGGAGCCTCTGTTACGGATGGTGGGAAGCCGGGTCGTAGCCATTAATAGAGGGCTCAAGGCGGTTGGTGGACACCAAGAGGAGTCCTGGGATGCACTACGGCTGATACATATCCTTTGTATACCCGGACCAGCCCAGTAGCCAAGGGGGAGCCTCTGTTTGTAAGGGATCCAAAAAGAAGAGGATGGCTCACCCTTATGGAAAAAAGGGTAAGAGGCCAAGACATACATTGACCACATCCACTACTACTGCCACAACCACTACCACATCTACCGCATCCACAACAGCCACCATAACCGCTACCACACCCCCTACCACTACTACTACACTCCCAACCACCACTACTACACCCAACCATTCACCATCCACTCATATCCCACCACCCATATTCACCATAGCCACCACTACCACTACCAACCACAAAGCATGACCATCAACTCACACCACCTTCACCACAGGAACCACTCTATCCTCCATTGGGGTAGAGGAACAACTAGCAGCACTAATCAGGATGGTGCTGAAGCTGTTAGCTGCTGATGAGGAAAAATCTACTCAGCTAAGTCATCTTGTGGAGCTAAATGCTGCTCTAGCACAACAAATTGCCGAGTAAGCACAACATATTTTCCAACTCCTGGAGCGAAATGACCAATCAATTAAGAGGATTGAGGAATTGGAGGCCTCAAACAGGACGATCGTGCTCAGACTGAAGGGATCTAAAGATGAGCCACTGAAGATTAGAGAAGGTGATGGAGATGATGATGATGATGATGATGATGATGATGAGGAGATGATGATGATTCTGATGAAGAATATGATAGTGAAGATGAAGGGCCAAAGGGGAAGAAAGATGATGATAATGATGAAGAAGGAGATGCAGCTGCATCTGCCTAAGCTCAAGGTCAAGAGAGAAGGAAAAAGAGAAATCAAGACCAAGGAGCATCTTCCTCTGCCCCACCTGCTGAGAAGCCTGCAATTCAAGACAAAGGTAATGATTAGATGTTTATGTATTTGAAATCATTTGTACTTGAATGTTGTATTAAAATTCTGTAATTAATGTTTATATATCTTTACCAAATGTTTGAATGTCTTGATTAGTTACTGATGATTGATGTGTTTTAAATGTATAAATCAAGCATATCAAACATCTCAGCATAATGAATATGATATTGCTCCCCTACAGCAAATCAAGTCTCAACTCACAATGATTCTTGATTTGCAAGGGATTGTCAGAAGGTTAGTGAGCTATACTCCCGAAGAAACAGAAATCAAACATGACCTGACTGACGAGCAACTTGCAGAGATGTTCAGGCTAAACCCAGATGTGATTGTCAAAGATACGCCTACTTTTGATGTGACAAGTGGCGATAAGCTCAACAACGTACACAAAATAGAGATTGAAGATGTCACAGCCGAGCACTATCCAGAGTACACTAACCGAGAGGGCAATATGATCACCATCTTGGGTGACACTCTTTCAGTGCTACCTTTGATAAACTGGATGAGATGGAAAAGGATACAGACAAGAATGAGAGCCAAGCCCAAGCCTCAGACGTTGATGTTGATTTAAAGAAGGCTGAATGGGTGGCTTGTTTTGCTGAGATACAAGCCTAACGCACTGCTCAAAAGCCAAATGTCTACACCAAGCTATACAAGGTCAAGAAACATTTAAAGGTGTTGGGCAAGATTATTGCATGGGCATATTTTGAGGATCTTAATGTGTATGCAGTTAAAAGGGAGAAGTGAATAGAGTACTTCAAATTCCAACATGATCTGAAGACTCTCCCTGGTTTTGAGCACAACCAGCTAGCACGCCTAAATTTCTTATATGCTGATCCGAGGAAAATGTCAGGCTGGTTTGAGGCTGCACTAAAGAAAGAATACTACACCAGGTGGGTAAACTTCAAACCTCAACAACCGAAGAAGTACATCCGAATGTCTGAAGTGGATCCTATTTTTGGAAAGCCTAAGGTAGTGCTGAATTGGAATCCTTCGCGCACAATGTCCAAAATCCCTCTAAAGGAAATGTCACAGGACTTCACTCCACACTTCAAATGGTTGTATTATGATTGGAGAACAGGTGAAGTGATCATAGTCTTACAGAAAGATGGAAACTATTCGGGTGTTCGACCCTATGTGGCTGACCAACTTGTCTGTAGGCGATGTCTATACATTATACAAGTGGCCACTTTTCTATGACTCGCAAGATATAGTACAAGCCCTTTGGTCCCAGAACGTGATAAGAATCTGTATTGCATTCGAGATGCATGCAGGTGTTACTATAGAGGTAAAGTACAAGAAATTTGAGGAACTAATGAAGAATGTTAGACACTAATGTAAAGTAGGTCCAAGGTGGAGTTTGTTGATGCATATGTACCTAGTTTAGGAACTTAATGTAAATGTCTATCATGTCTTAGATATATGTAATGAATAGGTATGAATGAAATACAATATGTGATTGATGCTTATAATCTTTAATGTTTCATTATTTATTGTGTGATAAATTATAGTGAACTAACTATATAGGTTTGTGGTTGTTATACATAACTCTTAGTCAATAATGATTGAGAAATGTGTTCAAACTTAATTGTATGAAGTCCTCATATGAATGGACCATGCTAATCGACCATACACATGAATACTTCATGCTAATGGACCAGTCACACGACTGAACCAGGAGACTGGATCAGTCGCACTATTGAGACATAAGATTGACTCAATCGCACGACTGAACCTTCAGTTGTGCGGATGGATCAATCGCATGATTCAGTCATTCGACTGAATCATGCTAATAGTTCAGTCATAAGATTGGAAAACCCTAACCTATACATACCACCTAATTCATGGAAAAACGTAACAATTCGAATACCTACGCATATAATCTTACCCTAGCCGTCCAGAGACTCAAGAAAACGTATTCCAAGTTCATAGACCGTAGTTGATCTTGTTCTAATCATTCTTAACATTTCTTTCGTCGTTAGATTGATCTGAACTGCGTTCTCACTGACTGGATCGCCAAACAAATAGGATTCTGCAGTATTTGATCTGTTATACGCGTATTATCAGTTATTACTCCGTACGTACACGGTCCTAATATACTTTGGTAGCATCAACCTAGGGGGAATTTGTAAAGATTCCAATAAGTCTGATGCAGCCAAAACATTCAAAGCATCCAAAGTCTCTCTACATGCATGCACTGAAGTACTGAAGTAGGGATACTTCGGATGCTTTACATCTTACACAAGAAATCTTCTAAGTGTATAATCTTCCGAAGCCAAGACCAATATCCTTCGAAGCCAAATATGAAGTCTTTGAAGCTTCAAAGACTAGGTCTTCCAAAGCCAATTTAAGAAAACAGATTTCTTACAAAGACTTTTATATACATGCTATTATCTGATGTACTTTTCCATAAAGCTAGACCAACTTTCCGCTGTAACTCTGTTTGACTCACCAACTTTCACAAGTTGGTGAAAAGGTCCATGCTTTTGGTAAACTTTACATTGAGGTCTTAAGTCTAACCTTTCTACTTTATCTAGTTAATACTTTTTGTAATATATTAGGATGTGAACTATGGCATGTCATAGTCCCAAGTCAAAAAGCAATCTACCTTTTGACTCTACATTTGATTTTGTTGTCTAGTCTTATGTATCCGGCTGGCTTTCAAAATATGGCCGGCTATAGGATGTAATATATGTATCTTAAGTACTTGTAACATTCCATAATGATTTTGTAACACTTCGTAATAGAACTTGGGAAGCAATATACAACATGCTTAAAAACCAAATACTTGTGTTGTTTGCTATCTTGTTATGTCTCTCATTTACTTGTTTTCTTAGCATTCTTTACTTTAGTTAGCCAGTTCCCAGTGTGATCTGCTAAGTGTTCTAAAAAATTTCCTCAATTGTGTTGTTGTATTGTAAAGTGCATCACCCCTTCTAACGGTCCTACCATAACCAATGGGAATCAATCATCTCTGGTCCACACATAACAACTATTATTGTTGGTGATGTTGTTTCTCAAAACAAGGACCCAACCATGTCTAATGAAAATGATTTTAAGTTGATTGACAGTGATCGGAAAGCTTTTAGAGCCTTAACTCTATGCCTTGCACCAGAGATCTACAATCGTTTTGCCAAACACAAGAATGCTAAGTCTCTCTATGATGCCCTCTGTGAATTTTATGATGGAAATGATGAGTTAGTGAAAGACAAGGGTATTCATGCTGAAAAGGAGTTTAACTCATTCATGGGTTATAAGAATGAGAGTTTCACTAATCTAACAAACCACTTTCTGACAATCTCTAGCACTTTAAAGAAATATGATGAAAAACTCTCCAACAATGAGCAAGTGAATATGTTGTTGGACTCATTCCTAACATAGTGGAGTTTATAGGTGAGGATGTTAAAGCAAGAAAGAGGTTTTACTGACTCCAAGCTTATAGACATCATTAATAAGCTTAAATCATTTGAGTAAGACATGAAGTGAAGGAGTTTAATAAGACTATGAAGCAATCATCAGGATTTCCTAAAAATGCTTCATTGTTTTCTTCCACTTCTAGCTCTCTAACACAATCAACAAGACAAGGATGAGTGAATACATGTGATCAACTTGGCAGTGTTGTTAATTCTGGAGGAGATCAAGTTAACTCAAAAGCAGGTGCTGGAACATCAATTCCATATGTAACGATGGCTCTGTTTGGGACGTTTGTGCAGGGTTATAAGACATTACTGGCAGGATATTTGAAAGGGAAAGGAATTACCATGGAGGATATGTATCAGGTGAATCCAGATGATTGGAGGAGACAAATATACAGTGGAAAATGGCGATGTTGACTCTTAGAGCTTGAAAGTTTATGGAAAGAAATGGAAGGAATAATTTTTGAGGTCAAAGCTCTAACTCCAAATTAGTGTTTGAGAAATCCAAACTTAGGAGTTTTAATTGCAAGCAGTTAGGACACTTCAAAAGTAAATGTCCATTTGTAGATACATGTGTTCCTAGTTTCTAAACTTAATCTAATATGTCTTTATTGTCTTACACATATGTAATTGAATGGGTACTTAATGAAATACAACGTGTGGTTGTGTTTATAATGTTGAATATTTCATTTGTTGGTATGTAATAACGGTTATTGAACTAACTATTTAGGTTTGTGATTGTGTGAATAGATCAAAGTCAAATAATGATTATGAAACATATTCAAACTTAATCATATGAAGTTCTCATTCGATTGGCCCATGCTAATTGACCATACGCATGAACGGCTTCATGCTAATGAACCATTCGTACGAATGAACCAGGAGACTGGATCAGTCGCATGATTTTAACATGAGATTGACTCAGTCACACGACTGAACACCCAATCATGCGAATGGATCAACCGCATGACTCAATCGCACGACTGAACCATGCAAATGGTCCAGTCACATGAATGAGAAACCCTAACCTATAAATACCACTTAAATCATGGACAAACGAGACACTTTGAATATTTCGATACCTACACGTACCCTAGCCGTCTAGCGACCTCTAGCAACTTGTTCCAACTTCATAGATCGCCATAGATCAATTTCTAATCGCTCTTAACGTTTAGATTCAATCTTTAATTGATTCTACGTGCATTCTCACTGATTGGATCGCCAATCAAATAGGATTCCGCACTATTTGCTTCGGTATACGCGTAAATCTGTTAGTATTCATCCAGTTTACGATCCTAACAAGTGGTATGAGAGCCTTGGCTTTAGATTCACGTGTGATTCAATCGTTTTGATATAAAAATTGTGTTTTTACACTCAAAAACGCAATATTTTGTGTCAAATCGGGTTTTAGATGTCAGCTGATCGTGAAGTTTAGTTTTTCCGACATACGACAATTAGGGTTAGCAAGAAATTCATGTTTTTTGCATCCATCGAAACACCTTAAACTTATGAATTTTCGAAATCCAGCAAGTTTAGTCGCACGATTGACTCAATCGCACGACTTAGGTCATAGGCATCCCCCATATGCACGATTGGACTCATTCGTACTCCTATTCATACGACCGAGAAGTCTATTCGCATTGTTCAACCGCATTAGTTCATTCGCCCGACTAAGCCATCCGCATTCGTTCAGTCGCACGATTGAACCATCTGCATAGTTCAATCGCCCGAATAGCCCAATGCATACCTTCATTTGCACTAATACAATAGTTTGGTTTAAAGGTAAAGTTTATAGCAATGGAGGACCAATACCCATCATTCACAGCAGGGAGAGACTCACGTATTCAGAACTTACTGCTATTGGAGAATGAAGTGGGGAATCATAATAAACCCCCAAAGCTAATCACATTAGATGACTACCCGCAATAGAAGCAACGTTTCGAGATCTACTTAAATGAGTAGATCCCAATGTGTGGGAATCTATAGAGACGGGGTAGAACTTGCCAGTAGGAGCTGATGGTGTCAAACGTACACTAGGTGGCATGACTGATGGACAAAAGGTCAAATACAATGCTGAAAAGAATGTTTATGCCTTGCTTACATAGACAATTCCGAATGATATTTTCCATCAATTCTCGAAGTATACGCAAGCAAAGAAACTATGGGATGCATTGGAGAAAAGGTATGACGGAAACGCATCATTGAAGGCCATAAAGGCTAAGGCTTTAAAGAAGGAGTTTGACAACTTCTCCTCGACGGGAAAAGAAAGCCTAGATGATGTCATCAATAGGTTCTACCACTTGATGAGTGAGATGGAGACTCATGGAGTAACAACGTCAATGGAGGACAAAGTATCTAACTTTGTAGATGGGCTGGCGGAGAAGTGGGTTTCATTTGTCTCAAATCTCAAACAGAATGTTATGCTAACGAAGTTAGATATCAATGACTTCATTCTGAAGCTGAGAGAGGAAGAGCTGAGGATGAAGTATAGTGCACAAAAGTCTTCCTATGATCAAAATCCAACGCTGTACAACGCGACTCCAAAAGCCAAAACATCCAGAGCACCTCTTCAGACAGCTTTTGTATCAAGCTCGGTTGGTCCTTCTCAAGCCTCTACTTCAGGGTCAGAACCTTCAGGGTCGTCTAGTACCCAATACATTGTACCTGAAGCCAATGCAGCAAAACTGAAGACCGAGAATTTTGGTAATGTGACAGTTGAGGTAGCTAAAGTGCACATGGATCTCCTAGCTGTGGTAGTCCAATCCTATGATGGACTAATTGCTGGAAAATTGGGAACTACCATCTGGCAGATGAGGACTACGAGCAGGTTAATGAGACAGAGCTAGAAAGGATGGACATAATGTGGGCGTTAGCAAGTGCTGTTCGGAGAGCTAAGATGTTTGCCAAGAAAACCGGAAAGCACTTGATTGCAACTAAGGACACTACCTTTGGTTTTGACAAGACCAAGGTGACCTGTTTCAACTGTGGCGAGAAAGGGCACTTCAAACGGGAGTGTATGAAGCCAAAGAAGACTGGAAACGAGAATCCTTTCACTTCCTTCAATCATCAGGATAAACCCACTAGTAGTCCTACTTCATCAAGCAAGGATCCTAAAGCCTTGACTGTGCATGATGATGAAGGACAGGACTGGAGCTTTCGGTTTGTCTCACCAGGAGAATCCAATATCGCTAGTGTGGAAGATACAGATGATGATTCCGCTAGTGAAGGAGATATTGCAGCCGAACTCGTGATGTCAAACAAAGAAGAGACTGCACGAGTGGTCAATTACCTGCCTGAAGAATGGAAAACTGCAACACCGTCAGAATCACTAGAACCAGAAACACCAGACTCTGCATTGATGGCTGATTCATCAAAACCCTCTCAGGTAAGTACTATTGACCAACTTTTTAACAATCATGCTTCTTCTGACTGTAATAAATTTAGGGAAAGCATTGATTTAAAATTTGCTAGGTTATTAGATCATAATGATAACTTAGTAAAAGACTTGGAACTGTGCACTGAAGCTAATAGAGTTTTAAAACAAAATGAGCATAGGAAACAGAAATAGTAGCCTTTAACCAAGCTAATGACATTAGGTACTATCTTAACTCCCTAGAGGACACTAAGAAACAAAAGGCAGTTTTAGAAGTAGAAGTTACTTTCTTAAAGCAAAAACTCCACAGTTGGACAAGTTCATCTCATATTGTCCAAAACTTAGTGAGAGAGAGAGAAACAACGGGGAGGGATTGGGTTATAAAGTGGTTCCACCACCACATGAGATCTTGATGAACGCAAAGTGTAAACCATTCAATAATAATCCAATCAAGGATCATGTGGTGTCTACTTCTCTTGTAAGTGATCTAGATTCCACATGTACATCAAATGAATCTGGTACTAAACAAAAGGAGGCCACTTCAAAGGCAAAAGGTAAAATGCCTAGTGTTAATGTGGACAAAGAGTTTGAAAAGGTTAATATAAAGTCTGGATCAATCAAGTCTAATCTGAATCTAAAAAGACCAGTAAGGTTAACCAATCACGAGTTTCATGTCAAAGTCCAGATAATATAAAAGGAAAAGATGTTAAAAATGTTAAAGCAATTAACTTTGTTAAACCTGACAAAACATCTAAACAAGAAGAGTCAAAACCCAAATAGAGTAAGGTCACACATGTGTCACATATATCCCCACAAAAATAGTTAAATCGTAAAGTAGAAAGCAGATCATGCTATAGCTGTGGAGAGTGTGGACACTTTGCGTCTCATTGTCCTTATTATCAGACACCGAGGAGGAAAGTTGAACTTCGGGAACCAAACCTTAGCTCTTTTAAGAGGAACTTAGTGACACCACCTAAAAGGGATAGTGAACCTACAGTTCAACACATTAGCTAGTCATCTGTTTATTACAAACAGGCCTTACACAAAGCTGGCTTATGGAAAGAAAAATCAACCTCATTGTCTGATAATGAGAACAAGAAGACATCTGAGCTTCCCTCACCCTCGAACGGTCAATGGGTTGAGTTTATGATGTGTGATGCCTCTGGGAACCAAGTCAGTGAAGGCTTAGGTCCCTAACATGAACTAATGTTTTCAATTGAATGTGTAGGTTGTTTGCTATAGTGCTGGAACCAACACGTGGATTATAGATAGCGGAGCATCCAGGCACATGACAGGGAATAGGACTCTCTTATCAAATGTCAAACAAATAAAAGGAGGTCATGTTTCGTTTGCTGGAAACAAAGTGGGTACATCACAACTCAAGGGGAAGTAGGTAATCAGAAAGTGAAGTTTGACAAGGCAAACTATGCTCAACAACTTCAAAAAAACTTGCTTTTTGTTTCTCAAATCTGCGATAAAGGGTTTAATGTAGTTTTTGACAACAAGAAGTGCTATGTCCTGAAAAAGGATTATGTCAGTCCGGAGGATCAAGTCTTAATGTCTGCCTCAAGATAAAAGGACATTTATGTCTTAGATCTATCAAAGACCTCCACAACGGATCATGAAGTTCAGTGCTTCTTGTCAAAAGCTATAGAGAAGTTTCCATCTCCTGGCATAGGAGAATGGGACACATTAATCCATGGAAGATGAATCACTTGATCCAGAATGATCTAGTGAGAGGAGTTAACGTCAAAAACTTCCAACTTCCAGATTTCTGTGTTGCGTGCAAGAAGGGCCAACAGCCGAAGAAGTCTCATAAGGAAAGAAAGTTCATTCCATCGAACTTCCTCTTAAACTTCATCACATGGATCTGTTTGGTCCAATCAGTACAAGAAGCATCGCAGGTGACTTGTACTGCTATGTAGTTACTCATGACTACTCAAGATTCTCTTGAGTGATATCTCCGAAATCCAAATCAAAAACATTTCAGTCATTCAAGGAATTAGTAACTACTCTGGAGTCTCTCTACAAGCTGAAGGTACGACAAGTGCGCTCAGACAACGAAACCGAGTTCAAGAATCAATGGATGGAGGCTTACTGCAAGGAAAAGGGATGTTGATACATGTGTACCTTGATTTTGATCTTAATGTAATATGTCTTTATTGTCTTTACATTGATGTAATAGTTGGGTACTTAATGAAATACCAATGTTTGGTTGTGTTTATAATGTTTAAAATTTCATTAATGAGTTGTTTAACGCATATTGACTTGATTATATTGTTTGTGATTGTTTGAATTGATATGCATAATGTTATAATATTGAATACATTCAAACTTGGTGAAGTGAAGTTCTCATGCGTCCGACTGGACCATGCACCCCAACAGTGGTCATGCGTCCGAATGTCCATGCGACTGTGTGTCCATGCGCCTAAATAATCCATACACGTGAACAACTTCATGCGACTGAATCAATCGTACGACTGAACACTCAATCGTGCGAATGGATCAACCGCATGGCTCAATTGCAAGAATGAACCATGCTAATGGTTCAGTCGCCAGAATGAGAAACCCTAACCTATAAATACCACTTAATTCGTGGAAAAACGTAAGCATTCAATCCACTTCAACTCCAGACGTACCCTAGCCGGCCAGAAGCCTCTATGTTCATACTCCAAGTTCATAGAACGCTATAGATCGATTCCTAATCGATTCTTGACGCTAGTTTCAATACATTAGTGTCACTACGTACGTTCTCACTGATTGGATTGCCAATCAAATAGGATTCCGCACTATTTGGTTTGGTTTAACATGTTAATCAGTTGGGGTCAAAAGGATCTTTCGTTATCTGAAGGGTACGCCCACTCTTGGGTTGTGGTATCCTCATGATGATAGCTTTTAGCTTACCGCATATAGCGACTTAGACTACGGCAGCTACAAGATGAACTACAAGTCTACATCAGCAGGGTGTCACTTCTTTGGAAGAGAATTAGTAACCTGGCAGTGTAAGAAGCAGACCTTGGTTGCATTATCAATCTGTGAAGCTGAATACATTGCTGCTGAAGCTGTTGTTCTCAAATCATATGGATCAACAGCAAATGCGGGATTATGGTTTGAATTTATCTTCTACTCCTATCTTTGTTGATAACTCTGCTGCGATTGCAATCACTAAAAACCCGGTCCAACATCCTAAGACCAAACACATCGGAATTAAATATCAATTCATACATGATTGCTTTGAAAGAATTTAACCGATGTGGTAAAAATAAATACAGATTTTCAACGCGCTGATCTCTATACAAAGGCTTTTGACAAACCACGCTTTGTATATCTGTTAGAGGTCACGGTGTTAAAAAAGTGAGTTCATTCGTGAAGATGACCATATATAGTCCGATGCGTCGTGTCTAGTTTCTTTTAATTTTTAAATTTTAATTTTATTTTATTCTCTGTTTTGTTTAATTTTAATTAGTTTAATTACAATTTGTTTCTTCCTTGACATTAAAATCCTAAAACGCAAATCCATAGTGGTTTTTAATTTTAGGGGGAGAATAGGTCTAGGAAAGAAATAAATAAAAAAAATGAGGGAAAAGGAGGGGCAAACTGATAAAATAAGATCGTATTGTGATACCGATTCAATGTTTGGAATATGATAGTACACAGGTACAACCCATTTGGGACTATAAAAATCAAAATTGAAAAAGATGCAAAGTTCAAGTATAAGTCTGTGTAGTCTGAGCAATATAAAAAGAAATATGATAGATAAGCTAGCTACAACTAAGGTAACACAAAGAAAGTAGACCTAGAGGTTGCTAGACCACGATGACATGTCGGTAGATACAACTAAGGTAACACAAATGACTAAATTGTTTGACTAGCTGTGGATAACACCAATAGATTCAACACAATAAACCTTTTTGGTGATCTCAAGATTAAACTAACATGTTTGACTAGCTAGGGATAACACCAATAAGGGGTGACGAGCAAAATAAACGCCACCAAAGTGTGCGTAAGACCAAAGCATGAGCAAAAGCACATGAAAAATACAAATACAATCTACCTGATAACCTATGTGTTGGTGAGATCTGTGCTAAAAGAATGAAACTTGCTCATACAAGAAGATAGGTTATGTGCCTCTCTACTCTGCGGTGGCACTGACCTGAGGACAATCATAACCTATATACTTTAGAACTCATTTTGTGTGTTGCCGCCTCTCTGCTATGCAGTGGCAATGACCTGAGGATTGGCTTCTCTTTGAATGTTCTATAATAGTATCTTCTTGAATACTACCCTAAGACCGCTCAAAAATCTCCTGAGGAATGTTGATTACCATATAAGTGTGAGATCCACAAATGCTTGTTAAAATAAACAAACCTTAAAACGATCACCCAACTGTGTTGAAAGTCTGTGTATGGATTTAAGAGGACAAGTATACTCATAATCATGTGGCTAAAATTCTTGAAAGTTAAAATCAGTGTGGGGACCTAATAGTACTAGTATGATTTCTTTAATTTGTTCAATGACTCTAGATGAAAAAAAAGAATAGAGCATCAAAGGTTTAGCTAACTTGTCTCAAATGATCTGAATATCCTGTATGATTACAGCTTGAATTAGTCCATGTATGGTTTAAAAGATTGAGGCTGCCCTCTCAAAAGAATTATTCCTTAGAGTTACATCTTAGGAATTTGAAAGATTTGATCTGCCCAAGATACATATTAAATTGATGTGGCTAGTGTGATATGATCCAAGTCGGGTCATACCCAATAACAAGACAAACAAACACCGATAAATATTTATTCGTTGATAAGATCATACAAATAAATATTAGCACCAATTTAGAAACCGGCTTTTCTAAATCATTGCTTTTGTAAATGAACAAGATTATATAATATATATATATATATATATATATATATTATATATATATAATTTATTCATATGGGATTATTTGTTTCATTGCTTAAATTGGTTAAACATGACATATAATAGCGTGTGAGTTCTATAAAATTAAATAGTTTAATTTTATAAAAGGTAGAATGCAAGTATATTTTTTTTAATAATTTGAATTAAGAGGGAAAGACCAAGGGAGCCTAATTTTCGGCCACCCCTTGAGTCTTGGGATTCCCTTTTTGTTGTTCCAAGACATGCAATTAACTACACACTTCACTCTTGCATTTTTCACTCTCTCACACACACATAACACAAAAAGAGAAAAATCCTCTCTACCTTCTCTCTAGAAAACGGTTTTTAGTAAGAAAGGGCTGATTTTCAGCCTTTAATCTTAGTGTTCTGGCTGAAAATCAAGAGTTCAAGAGGGTTCTTGAAGGTGGTGTTGCATAACCTAGCAAAGAAGGTGTTTGAAGAAGCTTGGGGTACAACCTCTTGAGGACTTCTAGCTTGAAGTTTCAGCCTTACATTCATCTCCTTTCATCTCATATAATTCGTTTTGGAGAAGCTACAAAGGTTGTAGTTTTATATCTTATGCTTTATCTTACTATATGCATTGTGTATAAAGATCCATGGTTGGGGTTCTTTGTTAAATGGGTTTAACAACTATCTTCTTAACATGTTTTAAAATATAATATCCGCTGCGTTTTTCATATAATCTATGATATATGAGCTTCGATAAACATGTTGGAACCCCTTACATGGCATCAAGAGCCACTTATACATATGCATACATATATTACTTCACTAGTTCACGGTTTTGGGTGCTTAACACCTCAAATCCGTGAGTTATGGGCTGTTTTGTGCCCCCTTTTTTGATGTTTTAAAGATCTTACTTTATGCATATAATGATCTTTAAAAATCTAGATCATAAGATGTTTATTAGTTTGGACTAACCCATGTGTTCTTGGTTAATGTTGGCCAAGAAAATGGGTTAAAAAGGGGCTGCCAAAACCGTGTCTTATGATATGTTTTAATAGGTGTTTTTGTTGTTGCATAACAAAGCCTTGACCATATTGATTGATTTTTTGATTGGTTGTTTAGTTATATTCATTGGGCATGTAATGTTTTATTTTTGGGTTTCAAGTTTTGTTTTTAATCTATTCATTCATATGATTTGTAATAAATAGATTAGGAGTTTTTCTTTACTAGAAACATGTATTAGGATACATAATTTTGTAAAGGATGCTCAAGATCAAGACTTGAAGAAAAGATAAGACAAAGAGGATGCTTGAAGATGTGGATTCAAGTGGGAGTCCCTTTGATCAACCATGTGTCATGATTCTTAACCCTTAGGACAAGACCATTTGACACACTTGTTTTGGCTAAACAAGTGTGCTCAACTTAGTATGCTTTGTTATGCATATATGAATGTTTTGTTTATGTTTGGTTGATTGCATATGATGATGTTTGTTTTGATTATTTGGATGTGATTAACAAACGTCTACTAAAACAAACTATAAACAAGAAATTGGTTCTCAAATCATAAGCAAAATAGAATGGTTCTATAAAAGGAATTAATGGTTTGTAAAATAAATGAGTTTTATTTAAAAGAATCGATAGAGTACCATATGGTTGAATGCATACAATCATATGATACATAGACTTTTCTAAAACTAGAATGTATCATTTTAAATCCCTTTTGAAAACAAGTTAAGCACCATCCTTTTACACAACACTTAGGTTACTTGCCAACTCTTAGTGGGATAAGGTCACCTAACCCTTTGAGGGAACTTGTGACTTGAGGTGAGAATACCATGTTTGTGGGATAAAGGTCACCTAACCACTCATGTAGTAAACTCACAAGTGTGTGTAAGTAGGACGACTTGATTTATAAAATATATTGATGGATCACCTAAAATGTGTTTTATAAAAGGTGTTGATGGGGTAAACATGCCGTTATAAACAAAAGATGTTCAAACGATCCCATACCACTAGAAGTTGCAATAGGTTGCAATTGTCATTTATGACTACCTTGTTTATTTAAATATGGGATAAAGGTCACCTAACCAATATTTAAATATAACGTTGGATTCTAAAATTTATTTATTAATAAGTCTATGAGACATAAAGGTGTTAATAAATAAATATAATTATATCAATGATACTAAAATGGACTTTGTAAAATCTTGTAGATGGCCGACAACAACGCTAATAGTGATTACCTAACCAAAACAACTTATCTCTTAGGGCGATCCTTCAAAGGGATCGTCTAACGCCTAACAACTTCATGGATTGGTACCGCAGCTTGAGAATTGTTCTCAAGCAAGAAAAGCGGCCTACATTCTTGATGATCCCATCCCTGATGAACCTAGCGAGGAGGATGATGTGGAGGCCTATAATAATTGGGTAAAGTATGTAGAGGACTCCGTCCAAGTCTCTTGCTTATGTTGCAAGTATGACACCTGAACTCCAAAAGGAGTATGAGCTCCATGGAGCCTATGACATGATCACTCAGTTGCGGGAAACGTTTCAGCAACAAGCTAGAGTGGAGCGCTTTGAAACGGTTCGAGCGCTTCATGCATGTCGGATGGAGGAAACCCAATCAGTTTATCTTATGTTCTTAAGATGAAAAGCCACATCGACCGCCTTCAAAGGCTAAATTGTCCTGTTTCAAAGAATTGGCCACGGATTTGATCCTTAATGGCCTAACTAAAAGGTTGAGGCATTCGTCATGAATTAAAACATGAACGGATGGACAAGAGCATAAATGAACTTCATTCGATGCTCAAATCAGCTGAGGCGGGAATGGGTAAAAGGGTTTTACCCGTTCTCACCATTAATGAAGGTGGGAGAAGAAAAAGGTCTCTACCCCCTCCTAAGGCAAATGTTGCCAAAGGAAAGGGGCACGTTAAAGGGAAGGGAAGATGGTTTTTAGGGCGGAACCTCCGAAGCCCAAGGAGAAGAAGCAAAGGTTCTGTAAACGACCCATGCTTCAAATGTGGTGAGATAGGACATTGGATGAGAAATTGTCCAGTCTATCTCAAAGAGTTGAGAGAGAAGAGGGATGCGGGGCAAACCTCAGGTATAATTTTATAGATACATGTTGAGCTAAATGTTATTTCTTCTAACACATGGGTATTAGATACCGGATGTGGAACTCACATTTACAATTTGTTGCAGGGGTTCAAAAGAAATGAACATTATGCCAAAGGGGAAATAAGTCTCTTCATGGCAATGGCGCAAAGGTTCACGTGGAAGCCCAAGAGACTACATTTTGAAGCTTCCAAGTGGTTTGGAAGTTATTTTATATAATGTATTATATGCTCCTAGTTTGACTAGGAACATAATTTTTGTTTCCCGTTTAAGACAATATGATTATGATTTCAAGTTTGTTGACAATGATATTCATGTTTCTTTAAATCATGTATTTTATTTTAAGGCTATACCTTGTAATGGTATTTATGAATTGGTTCATGAAAACACAACATATGATAGCTCAATATACCAAGCAACCACCAAAAGACTCAAACAAGATTTGAGTGATACCTACCTTTGGCATTGTGTCGTCTTGGTCATATAAACAAGAAACGTATACAAACACTTCAAAAGATGGTCTTTAAACCAAAATGTGATTCATTTGATGTATGTGAATCTTGTTTACAGGGAAAAATGACTAAGGCACCCTTTAGTGGTACTAACGAAAGGGCAAAAGATTTATTAGGTATCATACATTCATGTATGTGGTCCTTTTAAGCCAATGACTAGGAATGGTGAAAGATACTTCATTACCTTTACCGACGATTATAGTCGCTATGGATATGTGTATTTATTAAGACACAAAGATGAAGCTTTTGAAATGTTCAAAAACTTCAAGAATGAAGTAGAAAATCAACTCAACAAGTCAATTAAAGTTCTCCGCACGATAGAGGTGGTGAATACTTAAGTGATATTTTTCAAGATCATCTTAGGAGTTGTGGGATCATCTCACAACTCACTCCACCTGGAACACCGCAACATAATGGTGTGTCTGAGAGGAGAAAACGAACCTTATTGGATATGGTTCGATCTATGATGGCTAGAAGCACATTGCCTCTATCATTTTGGGGTTTCGCTTTGCTCTCAGCGGCCCGTATTCTGAATATGGCCCCAACCAAAAAGGTGGAAAAGACACCTTTTGAGATATGGCATGGAAGAGTTCCATCCCTATCGTACTTAAGGGTCTGGGGTTGTGAGGCTTATGTTAAGACACCCCCCCAAACAAATTAGATGTCCGATCCACCAAGTGTATCTTTGTTGGATATCCTAGAGATTCTATGGATATTATTTCTATAATCCACTGGAACAAAAGGTATTTGTTGCCAGAAAGGGTGAGTTCTTAGAAGCAAGTTCCTTATGGAAGGAGCTAGCAGTAGAACAGTGGATCTTGAAGAGGATCAAAAACTGCAAGAACCACACCCGATGCACGTTTGGTTGAAACTAGCACTCAACATGAGGATGTTGAGGATGATCAAGCGGTTGATCAATACACACAAAACGTTCGCAGAAGTGGTAGAACTAGTAATCCACCTGAAAGATACGGATTTTCATGGATGGATGCTATGTGGTAGATTCAGATGAACCAACCACATATCATGATGTAGTGTCCAATTTGGATTGTGACAAATGGCTTGAAGCCATGAACGTTGAGATGCAATCCATGTATGACAATCAAGTTTGGGAACTTGTTATGCCGCCTCTTAATTCCAAAGTAGTTGGAGTAAGTGGGTTTTCAAGAAGAAAACCGATATGCATGGAAACTTGGATACTTACAAAGCTAGACTTGTAGCAAAGGTTTCACTCAAACTCAAGGGGTTGACTATGATGAAACCTTCTCACCTGTTGCAATGCTTAAGTTTATTAGGATATTGTTTGCCATAGCAGCTCATTATGATTATGAGATTTGGCAAATGGATGTCAAAACTGCTTTCCTAATGGATATCTTGAGGAAGATGTCTATATGGTTCAGCCTGAAGGTTTTGTCGATCCAAAACATCCTAACAAAGTATGCAAGTTAAAGAAATCAATCTATGGATTGAAACAAGCATCGAGAAGTTGGAATCACCGTTTTGATGATGAAGTAAAGAAATTTGGCTTCATCAAAAACGCTGACGAGGCTTGTGTGTATAAAAGGCTAGTGGGGCACAATAACCTTCCTAGTATTGTATGTTGATGACATACTACTATTTGGAAATGACATTCCAACCTTGGAAGGCGTAAAAACCTGGCTTGGAAGTTGTTTTTCCATCAAAGATCTTGGTGAAGCCACCTATATTCTGGGAATAAAGATCTATAGGGATAGATCAAGGCGGTTAATTGGTTTGAATCAAAGTGCATACATTGACAAAATCTTGAAAAGGTTCAAGATGGAAAACTCTAAGAAAGGTACCGTACCTATTCAAAGAGGGACAATATTGAGTACGACTCAATGTCCAAGCTCCAAGGAGGAGCAAACTAGGATGAGGCGATCCCATATGCATCTGCTATAGGATCCATCATGTATGCAATGATATGCACTAGACCAACGTGTCATGCGCTTTAAGCATGACAAGTAGATACCAGCAAAATCCTGGTGATAGTCATTGGATGGCTGTCAAAACATTCTGAAGTACCTAAGGAGGACTAAGGACATGTTCTTGATCTACGGGTCTGGTGAAGAGGAACTCGTTGTAAGAGGTTACACAGATGCGAGTTTCCAAACCGATCGAGATGATTCACGATCTCAATCGGGGTACATTTTTATTCTAAATGGGGGAGCTATTTCTTGGAAAAGCTCAAAGCAAGAAGTCGTAGCGTTGTCCCTACAGAGTCAGAATACGTCGTCGCTTCAATGGCAGCACAGGAAGCTGCATGGCTGAAGAAATTCATAGCCGATCTAGGGGTAGTCCCTTCCATTCAGGATCCCCTAGAGATCTTTTGTGACAACGAGGGTGCGATTGCTCAAATCAAGGAACCTCGTGCTCATCAAAAGACTCAGCACATTGAACGGAGATTCAACTACATAAGGGATGAAGTTGAAAAAGGAAAGATATGTATTCGCAAAGTCCCACCGATAAAAACGTTGCGGATCCACTCACAAAGCTCCTTGAAAAGGCAAAGCATGAGGGTCATGTTTGTGCCATGGGACTTAGATATTCAAGTGACTGGATTTGATGTTGTATTTTGTATTTGGATATTAGAACTTATGTTATTTGACTTAATTATATGTCATAATTTTCATTTGTTCTTCTATTTTAGCATGTTTAAATCCGTGAATAAATAAGTTATTCTAAACGTCCGTAGTCGATCATACTTGTGGGAACAACTATGAATGCAAGACTATAATGAACTTGATTGGTTGATGTTCATAAGGTATGAATATAAAGCAAGAGGTTGTTACCAAGGTTCATTGATATCTATGGGATATAGATGTTGGACTGACCCGCACTCAATTATTTCTGCATGGAATCTTGTGATTAGTCATAAGAGATATTGAGTAAAGGCGAATATCATTGTATCCTCAGACCTGAGATACATATTGGATCTTGATATTCACCAAGTGTTGTACTTTGACTTAGTTCTTTGTTGTTCTGAAAAATTGGCAGTACATAAGGCTGAGTTCAGGTATAATATGAGGTGATTGTGAGAGACGTATGTAGTCAAGATGGAATTTGTTCCTCTTATTCGTTGAGAGTTAGATGTCTAAGGCCTGTTAAAGTTAAATCATTGGAGAATGACAATTCTGTGTCTCTTGGATTTAACATGACATCTGCAACAAAAGGATAGATGAATAATTCACCTAAGACATATTCAAGTAAGTCACTTGAAAAGATGATGTATTGAATGGCACTTAGTCATATACATTAGGGGTAGCAAACCGTTGCTAGGCGTTATTTGCTGCTTGCATCAATCTTCTATGAATCTTGTGCAAGTGGGAGATTGAAAGATTTGATCTGCCCAAGATACATATTAAATTGATGTGGCTAGTGTGATATGATCCAGTCGGGTCATACCCAATAACAAGCCAAACAAACACCGATAAATATTTATTCGTTGATAAGATCATACAATTAATATTAGCACCAATTTAGAACCGGCTTTTCTAAATCATTGCTTTTGTAAATGAACAAGATTATATATATATATATATATATATATATATATATATATATATAATATATTATATATATATAATTATTCATATGGGATTATTTGTTCATTGCTTAAATTGGTTAAACAATGACATATAATAGCGTTGAGTTCTATAAAATTAAATAGTTTAATTTTATAAAAGGTAGAATGCAAGTATATTTTTTTTAATAATTTGAATTAAGAGGGAAGACCAAGGAGCCTAATTTTCGGCCACCCCTTGAGTCTTGGGATTCCCTTTTTGTTGTTCCAAGACATGCAATTAACTACACACTTCACTCTTGCATTTTTCACTCTCTCACACACACA
The DNA here is from genome assembly GCA_025506515.1 of Flaveria trinervia. NCBI lineage: Eukaryota > Viridiplantae > Streptophyta > Magnoliopsida > Asterales > Asteraceae > Flaveria > Flaveria trinervia. The sequence goes on from CM046451.1 coordinate 50,902,378, forward strand.
AACAACAAAAGAGAAAAATCCTCTCTACCTTCTCTCTAGAAAACGGTTTTTAGTAAGAAAGGGCTGATTTTCAGCCTTTAATCTTAGTGTTCTGGCTGAAAATAAGAGTTCAAGAGGGTTCTTGAAGGTGGTGTTGCATAACCTAGCAAAGAAGGTGTTTGAAGAAGCTTGGGGTACAACCTCTTGAGGACTTCTAGCTTGAAGTTTCAGCCTACATTCATCTCCTTTCATCTCATATAATCTTTTGGAAAGCTACAAAGGTTGTAGTTTTATATCTTATGCTTTATCTTACTATATGCATTGTGTATAAGATCCATGGGTTGGGGTTCTTTGTTAAATGGGTTTAACAACTATCTTCTTAACATGTTTTAAAATATAATATCCGCTGCGTTTTTCATATGAGACTACAACGGCCAACATGATGGTAGACTCTATTGTTTTTCGTACTTGGCCATTGTATCTGTGTGGGATAGTTCTTTTATGGATTCTAGAACTCACCCTGGGGTCTGGCATACTCTCACTCTCTCCTTCTGATACTGAAAGGTTGCCTGAGAGTGTACAGCCTTTGAGCATGCCCTTTCATGGCTTGAATAGATGATGACTGAGGAAATTCCTTGTCAACCATCTTCAACAGTTGCTCATCGTGCTGTTTCTGCTGTTCTCTTCTTCTATCTTGACTCTGACCATTTCCCTTTGAGAGTCAGGTGTGATCATGGGTTGACTTTGGGGTTTTGGTAGCTTCAGAACAGCAGAGAGTGGCAGACTATCATCTTCATCCTCTTCTTCTTCTTCTTCTTTCCATCCTCAGCACCCTTCTCCTCCTTCTGGGTACATCACTGGATGATGGTTGGGTTGGTGAAGGAATTGGTTTTGAAGAATGAGGATGTTTGGATTTTGGCTTAGAGGTTGGTTGGGAGATTTGAGGGATAAGATCTGTTGAGTGGGTGGAAGGGAAGGTTGATCTAGCATCCTTGTAGTTAGTTTCGCCTTTGTGAGTTTAGCCATCTCTAACCTTTTACCAGCTCCAGCCTCATCAAGGGCTTCCACAATAATCCCTTTGTTGAATTGCTCAGACAGACAGATTCTGGTGGCTATAGCCAGAATGCTGTCCCTGGTCCATGTGCGGATCTCCATTAATGATCTTCCCAAGTATTTTGCAATAAAGCGGATCATTATTTCCAACCTCTCTTTCTCAAGAGCATCATACCCTGCCCATCGGTTTGTATCTCTTGTACTTCTAACCTTCTGATCTCACTATCCAGTGTGGCTGTGTCAAACCCCTGCCTGAAGAGTTGTTCAATTATTTTATCCATGGAGCGGCTGTGTGTGGTGTCAGCTTCTTTGACCAGCTCCTCCAAGGATTGTCTTCAGCAGTGTGATCATCAGCACTTCTCTTCCGCTTGTAAGTGAGCAGAGGTTGCTTTTCTTTTTCCTTCTCTTGGGCTTGCATCACATCCTTTTCCTCGGATCTTTTCCTCTTCCTTTCTTTCACTCACTGCGTACTCTCCCCCTTTTTGGTTGCATTGGAGGAAGGGGTTTGTACCGCAGAAAGAGTCTTTTGGACAGCAGCATCAACCAAGGGCTGTAATGTGGAGGAAAGCCTCTCATCAATGGCTTTGATCACTATATCAGTGATCATGGGTGTGATGAGAGGAAGGGAATTTTGGAGTGCAGCACCGATTTGCTCAGGAGGGTTCTGGTCCTGAGAAGTAGGGCCTGAAGCAGAGGCAGGTGGTTGATTTTGGGGTGGCTCGGTGTTTGGGAAACCTTCAAGGGAAGGTGCCATCTGTGGGTGTATTAGGGTGGCAGATGGACTTGCATCCTGAGACATCTTGGCCAGCTCTCTTCGAGTCTGCTAACCTCATCCTCTAGAATGGTGTTTTGAGCAACTACATCATAGAAGAAGCTCAGGTCATCATCAGTTGATACTGAATCACCTGACCTCCTGCTTAGAGCAGGATTTACATGCACTGGGTGTAGACCAGTTGGTGCATGTGCCCCTTGTGCTTGGTACTGGGGACTTCCAGCCTCAGGACAATGTCCATCATCAGCTGTTGCCTCTAGGGAGGTCTTAGCAATGTTACCAGCCTCACTCTGGTCATGTGCTGAGTCAGAGGAGGTGGCAGCCTCACTAGATATTCTAAGCTCCTTGTCTACACCAGGAGATAGAATTGGGAAACCCCTGTGCTGTGGGTGCTCAGTTGCACTGTGTTCCTCCCCCTCAATTGTAGAGGTATGCCCAGTAGTAAGTGGTTCCTGGGGAGGGGGTGAGGAGTGCAATTGAGTCAGCACTTGTGCAACTATTAAAGTTGGGCTGTGAGGGGCGGTTGTTTGGGGTGAGGGGATAGAAGTAGTGTGCACCTGGGGTGGATGGTGCTCTTCAATGGCAATCTCCTCAAGTGAGTAAGATCCCAGATAAGTAGGTGCCCCTTGGGTTGCTGCAGGCTCCTGTGGAGAGGAAGCCTGAGCGGCTGTGGCTGGAGGAGTCATTGTATCCACTAGGGGTTTGGACTAGTGGATATATCCTGCGTTTGTGTTGCAGGGGCATCCTCAGGGGACTCAATTCCCTGAGTAGCCATTTTGGGTTTCTTGTTGGTGGGTTTGGTGGACATTGGATTTGAAGGTGGTGGCTGTGGGTTCCAGCTGCGTGGGTTTCGCAGCTTGGCAGCCATTTGAGTGTCCGGTCAGAGTTGTGTCGGGAGTATACTTCTGGCAGAACAGCCGTAGCAGGGACTCCCAAGCCAACAAGTCCTCAGCATTAAGCTGGTCGATAATGATGGCCATTATGACCGTGGATAGTATCCAACGGTTGGCAGTTAATTTTTGAGCCATATTTGAGCTCTGAAAATATTAATTCTGAAAAGTTTAGTGGTCGTTGCTCAAGGATGGAATACATTACCTGCTGCCATTTGGTGGACATTTGATCCCAAGACGACGTCTTAGGGGCCAACATACATTGACCATGTGAAAAATCAGGCGCTCAGCGTCATTAAAGTGTTTCTTCATGATGGTGTGGCACTGAGATCACCTTGATATCCATGCTGAGCAAATGATAGATCTATGGTGCCCTTCGGATATCCAGCAGGAGAATAGCATCACTCAGTTGAAGAATTTTTACGGATTGTTGCAGGAGTAATGACTACTTCTTTGTTGTTGACGACTGACCGGAGGGATGGTGTGTTGCTCTCCTCAGTTGTAACAGTAACGTTCATCCAAAATTGGTTCAAGATTCGGCATGTAAGACGGGTTCAGAAGGAATGCCTTGTTGTATTGGGACTGAACCATAAGATCGATAGCAGTATCGAACTTTGTCCAGATCGGCGATTTTGTGAGGTAGGCAACACAGTTGTGTCGCGGTTTAATTTGCATAGACGCCATGGAGAAGAGGGAAGTTTTGGAGAGGAACGTTAGGTTTGAAGAAGATGAAGCAATGAGAGCTAAGGTTAGGGATATATATAGGGTACGGGTAGGGAAACGACTGAAGGATGTGGTGTTAGTCATCAGTAGTTTTAAACGACCGTTGACATGGTATTATCCTTTCAGACGTTGAAACAGCTGAAGTCGTGGTGTTAGGCATCAGTAGTTTAGAAAACTACTGAAGACCGTGGTTTTGACTTCAGATGATTGAAACAACTGAGGACATGGTGTTGTCATCAGTAGTTATGAAACTACTGAAGACAGTGGTTTTGTCATCAGCTGTTGTAAACAACTGAAGACTTGGTATTAGTCATCAGTAGTTATAAAACTACTGAAGACGTGGTTTTGCTTCAGTTTTTAAAATGAAACAGCAGTTGTACAACGACTGAAGAGAAAGTTCTCTTCAGCTGTTTTCGTCAATTCTTAGCTTTTCAGCTGTTTCAAACTGTCCTCAAACACATTCATCAGTCTTTATGGCTGATTTCAGTTGTTTCATAGGACATCAGTACTTATCTGTTTTTACTGATTGCAGTAGTTGTAACTGTATCAGTAGTTGTGACTACATCAGTAGTTTAGAACAGATGAAGTACTTCAGTACTTGTGAGACATTTAGCCTTCAGTAGTTATAAAACTACTGAGGTTAAAAAAGCTCATCAGTACTTATATGTGACATAGGTACTCATGATCATCAGTATGAATTACTAAGATCATCAGTAGTTGTCACCTATTCTAGCTGCAGCATACCAAGCCTTAACACCAGGTTTTGAAAGTTGAACTATCCAAAGGCTTAGTGAAAATGTCTGCAAGCTCATCAGCACTTGACACAAACTTAGGATCATCAGACCTTTTTCAAAACAATCCCTTATAAAATGATGTCTGATCTCTATATGTTTGGTCCTAGAGTGCTGGACTGGATTTTTGACAATGCAAAGAGCTGAAGCACTATCCATAACAATGGAGTCTTAGTCTCTGTAATGCCATAATCCAAAAGTTGGTTTTGAAGCCAGAGTACCTGAGATGTACAGCTTGCAGCAGCAATGTACTCTGCTTCAGCAGTGGATGTAGCAACTGAGGTCTGTTCTTGCTCTGCCAAGAAATCAAGCAGTTGCCTAGGAATTGACATCCTCCAGAAGTTGATTTCCTGGTCAACTTACACCCTGCATAGTCACTGTCAGAAAAAGCAACTAATTTACCAGAATGTCCGGTACAATACCATAAACCTAGAGATGGAGTGCCTTGCAGATATCTAAAGATCCTCTTGACTGCAATCAGATGAGACTCTTTAGTGCAGCCTGAAATCTAGCACAACACATGTAGCAAACATAATCTGGTCTAGAAGCTGTTAAATACATCAAGGACCCAATCATACATCTGTAAAGTGTTTCATAAACCACTTTACCTTTCTGATCTGAGTCCAGTTGGGTGGTGCTGCTCATGGGAGTAGAACAGGGCTTACAGTTCTGTAAATCAAACTTTTGCAAAAGATCTTTTGTATATTTGGACTGATGAATAAAAATTCCATCAGCCTTTTGTTTGATTTGCAACCCCAGAAAGAACTGTAATTCTCCCATGGCACTCATTTCAAACTTCTGTGCATCAACTTTGTAAAGGCATCACACAACTTTGGATCAGAAGATGCAAAAATGATATCATCTACATAAATTGAACAAGTAGATTATGCTGCCCAGTTTTCTTAATGAATAAAGTCTTGTCTATGGAGCCTCTAGTGAAATTGTTTTCCAGAAGAAAGTTTGATAATGTCTCATACCAGGCTCTGGGAGCTTGTTTTAACCCATAAGAGCTTTATCAAGCTTATACACCCAATTAGGATGTTTATTGTCCTCAAAGCCTGGAGGTTGACATACATAACCTCTTCTTTAACTTTTCCATACAAAAATGCACTTTTGACATCCATTTGAAGAATTTAAGGTTTTGATAAGCAGTATAAGCTAAAAACAATCGAATTGCTTCCAGTCTGGCTACAGGGGCAAAGGTTTCATCATAATCAATACCTTCTTCTTGTGCAAACCCTGAACAACCAGTCTGGCCTTGTTCTTAACAATAAGCCCATTTTCATCAGTTTTTTTCCTAAACACCCATTTAGTGCCTATTGCACACTTACCTGGAGGTAGAGGAACCAGTTCCCACACTTGCTGTTTCTTGAACTGAAGAAGCTCAAGCTGCATGGCATCAACCCATCCATTTTCCTTTAAAGCAATGTGATAATTCTTTGGCTCTTGCTGACTGATGAAGAGAGCATAGAAGCAGAAATTTGACAATTGACTTCTTGTTGATACTCCAGCAGTGATATCACCAATGATTTGAGACATAGGGTGATTCTTCAGATCTTGATACACAATGAGATCTGTGCAAGTGTTTGTAGCCGGTTCAGCAGCAACAGATGGTGATGGTGAATCATTTCCTTGAAACCAATCAGTGGATGGTAATTCAAAGGAGGTTGAATTCGAAGAAATCTCATCAGCATTTGTTGTGGATGGTGCTACTGGCGCTACAGGAACATCAGGTCTAGCTGAGTCAGGCAGCTAATCACTAAACCTGAAGAGGTGAGTACTGCAATCATCATCATCATTAGCAGTACCACCAGGTGGTGAACTGTTGACAGGAGCAACAGCAGAGGAGTTTGATAAGGAACATATTGCAGTATGTCCAAATCAAATAACTCCACAGGACTTTGTGGAATCTTGTCCTTTGGAGATTCATTAAACTTAACATGTAGAGTTTCTTCAACCATCTTTGTTCTGCAGTTGAAGACTCTGTATGCCTTGCAAGTAGATGAATAACCAACAAAGTATCCTGCATCCACCTTAGGATCGAATTTTTGGAGTTGATCCTTTTTGTTGAGAATAAAACAGGGACACCCAAATGCTTTGAAAAATGAAATCAGAGGAGCCAAATGATGGAGAACTTCATATGGAGTCTTCATCAACCTCTGATTTACTAAAACTCTATTTTGCACATAACAAGCTGTGTTGACAGCTTCGGCCCAAAAGGTCAATGGCAAACCTGAGTCAGCCAGCATGGACCTTGCAGCTTCAATGAGGGTCCTGTTCTTTCTCTCCACTACTCCATTTTGTTCTGGAGTCCTTGGAATGCTGAACTGCCTTTTGATTCCCTTTGAAAGATAGAAGTCATCAAGTGTATGATTTCTGAACTCAGTTCCATTATCACTCCTAATACACTTGACAGGAAGGGAATACTGCTTCTCAATGTACAACACAAAGTGGATAATCTTCTGAGCAGCCTCATCCTTTGAATGTAGAAAGAAAGTCCATACAAATCTGGAGTAATCATCCACAATTACCAGACAGTATTTCTTCTTTGCCATGCTCATTACTTTCACAGGACCAAATAGATCCCTATGCAGTAATTGCAAGCAGGCAGTGGACTTGGACACTTCAATAGGAGGAAATGAGACCTTGTGCTGTTTTCCTTTTAAACAAGCAGTGCAAGCTTCATCACAGTGGAACTCCTTTATTGGTAAGCCTGACTAAACTATTGTGGCTGAGCTGATTCATGTTTTTGATATTAACATGACCAAGCCTCCTGTGCCACAGTTTAGATTATTGAGAAGAGGCTTTGGAAAATAGGCAAGGATTGCCTTTGAGATCTATCTTCTTAGAGAGATCTAAGGCATACACTCTTCCTGTCCTGTTGGCTTTCAGGAGAGTGTGATAATCCAACACCTTGTCAATCAAGTGCAAAACTTTGGATGACAGAATCCTACAGTTTTGACTTGTGAAAAGGGCAACATGGCCTTTATCACACATTTGACTGACACTCAAGAGGTTGTACTTGAGATTTTCCACATGATTAACATCATCAAATTGATTTCTCCATTGGAGACAAAGCCCTTACCGATGATGTAACCCCTAGCATCATTGCCAAAAGAGACAAATCCCTTCTTTCCTTGAGAGTAGTCATGAAGAAGAGAGATGTTCCCAGTCATGTGCATAGATCCCCCACTGTCTACATACCAGATGCTACTTTGGCATGTTGAAGAACCTGCAATAATAAACAATCAGTTAGTTTTAGAGACCCAAACCTTTTTGGTTTTGGGCCTGGTCTCATCAATAGATGGTAAACTAACATGTTTATTTGTAACAACAGCCTGAGAAGAAGAAGATGGTGTAGAAGAGGAGTCCTTTGGCTTAGACCTCCTTTTCTGTGGTTTCAACATAGGAGAATCTAGTTGGTTAACTCTACCCAACAGATGTTGTACCATCATCACCAGCTGTGTCTGATTTTGTGATAAAGCTTTCAGCTCATCAGACACATTACTAGTGGAGTTAGATAAGGTCCTATGTTGCACCTTCTTCTTTTGAGCACCCTCAGCTGTCACCTGTTTAACTCCTTACTTTTTGGATTTCTTTAAGGACTTAAGGGTTACAGGATTGATGTTGTGCTGATACAAATGTGGTCTCAAACTCAGTTTTCATTTTTACCATTTTCTCATTAATTTCTTCTTTTTGTTTGAGTTTGGAACCTCTTTTGTACCAACAATCATCTGTAAGATGATTGAACAAACCACATACTTCACATGGTTTCTTCTTCATCTTAGGTTGATCATCAACTAAAGATGGTGAAGCAACAGAAGACTTGTTCTTCAATGCTTGGAAGCATTGGTTGCTTTCTTGACAACCTCTTTAGTAGTCTTCAAACTCTTTCTACTGCCAGTTTTCTTCTCTTCAGTACTGACAGCAGTTGAAGTTTGAACTTCAGATGTTAAATCCTGCTCTCCAGTCCTTTCAGGACCTTCAGGATTAACTCCTGAGTTGATCAACTTATTGATCATGTGAATGTCAGCATTGGACCATCAACATCAGCTGATAGGTTCAAAGAGGGCTTGATGCTGACTGCTACTTCTGATTGTGCTGTATCAGACGGTAGATCACATGATGTGATGGATTGGTTATCACTCTCACCATCAGATTCTACCTCTGCTCTTGGGGTAAAATCTGTAGGTGGAGCAGTGTGATTGTAGCCAATTCCAAACTTCACATTGAAGCAGATTGCTTACTAAGAAGCATTTCAAAACCTTTGCATGATTGTACCCATCTATCACACTCGACCTGGGTAACTGCAAGGGTTTCTTTGAGATCTTTGTACTTCTCTAGAAGTACATCTTCTCTAGCCTTATCATCAATTATTGGCAATTCAGTTTATAACCTCATCATTTTTATCTTTGAGCACAAACTCAAACTCAGCTTTGTTTTTGGAAATTATTTGTTCTAGCTCAATGTTTTTTAATTAAAGCTACATTTGCTTCTCTAATGGAAGCAAATGCTGCTATGCATTGTTCAGAACATAATTTGGCTTTTGCCTCAGAGGATACCTGTGATACCTGAGTGTAGAGGCATTGGAAGATGAAGTATCAGCAGACTCCAAAGCCATAAGAGCTAGATTCCCAAAGGGACTGTCACCACCATGTTGACCAGCACCTGAGAACAGTTGATCATGACCAGACAAGTCATCTGGTAAACTGCTCCAGTCAACAACTCCTGGGGTGATGAAGCTGTGTTGTTGAGATTGAGGTTGTTGATGAGATAGGGAAGGCTGAGGTTCTGGTAATGCATGAGGTTGTGGTGTCATAGGAACTTGAACTTGATTTGACTGTGGCATGTAATAACAAGGGTACTGATATGGCATTTGACCCTGAGGAACAAAATATGCCGGAGATTGTTGTTGAGGATGATGACTAGATGTGACAGGATGTTGCCCTCTGTGTTGTTGACTATTGCCAGGAAAAGTCACAAAGGGTGCAGTAGAGTTAGATCCAGTTGATCTACACTCTCTTGCAAAGTGTCCAAGCCATTGGCATTTGTGACACCTCAACTTGCTCTTGTCAAAACCAACTTTGGTTTTGCCAGAGAGTCCTGGGAATTTTCTTCCAGTTCTTTTGTAGAACTTCTGAGATCTGATATTTATCAAGGCCATTTGGCTCAAAATATCCATCTCTTCTAAGTCATCATCAAATCCCCTTGAGATCATCCATGATGAAACATAGATTGTCATTATTACACCCAGTAACTGACCATCACACTTACAAATGCAGAATCAGAAGTGCTTGAAGAGAAATTAATATGCTCATCATACTGGCATTCAGATGAAGCATATTCTGACTCATGACCCACCAAGGCAGTGTTGCCTTATATAAAGTCTTCAGTGAGCTTTCCAGATGAAGACAGCTTTCTTTCTTCTGTTCTATCTCTCTCTCTCAAAAGTGAGCAATTTCCCATGGAGTTGGGTGAGAGATAGTTTGTCCAAACTTGCACTGGAGCGTAGGACAATAGTATATGTGTCCCATCTCTCAGGCAGTGATCTGAGAAATCTGTTATTCATCTGAATATTGGTGTATTCAAGTTTGACCATTTTTAGTTCAGAGATCAAACAAGAAAACCGCTCATATTGTTGAGTCAGTGTCTCACCCCTTCTATGAGAGAATGTCTCATATTGTTGGGCAAGAATTTCTCTATTATTTGCCAAGACCTCATCTGTTCCTCCAAATTGTTCTTTCAAAGCAATCCAGAGGTCATGGGCAGTTTCATGATGCATTAGCCCAGAATAGATTTCATTGGGCAATGCCATGGCCAGAATTCCATGGGCTTTTGCATCAATCTCAAGCAACTTCTTATCCTCATCTGAGTATTGCTCCCCCTCCTTTCAGAACCATTTGATTGGTTTCCGGGTTATTCACCATAGGCTTGTGTGGACCATGTACCACTGATGTCCAACACCCTGCGCTGTTAACAGACAGGTGATGGAGCATACGTGTTTGCCATATGTTATACTCATTCCTAACCAGCATAGGGGCTTGGTTGAGGAACCAGTATTGTGAGGATCATTGAAGGAGTGCTCATTTTCATTCAAAAACAGTTTAGTTCAAGTTTTAAAAAGTTTTAGACAAACCACAACAAACTCAATGAGAACCAAGAAAAAGATCTCAGGATGAATGAGCAGAAATGCAGAAAATTCAATCTCTATAACCGTTTCTTGCAAAAACAAAAGCTAATTCAATCAAACTTAGATCTTGAATAGCAGTTTCAATGATCAATTATTAGATCGATCAATGATTAACCGCTCTGATACCATTTGACAGGATCAGTGATCACAAGTTTGATGTATCAGAATACAAGCAGCGGAATACAAACTAGAATTAGACAAATTGTAGCAAGCAATCGATACTGTAAGCATTAAGATCGCATACGGTTATAGGGAGAGAATATGTATTTCTGATTTCTAGGAATGTTATAGATGTAGAATATTTCTAATCAAATCAATCATTCATTCCATTCATTCACTCATTCCTCTATTGATTACAATAGGTTGTCACTCCTTATATAGAGTGCAACAGTCACTGCTGTTATCACGGAGGTGACAACTGGCAGATCTAATACAAAATAACTAATTCTTAACGAACTACTGAAATGTTCACAACTACTGAGAACATATCAGCATGTTAAGTACAAAATATAAAACTACTGAAACTACAACGACTGAAGAACAAGCTCTTCAGTCGTTTTACAAAACTACTGAAACATAAAATATAAAACTACTGATATCACAACTACTGAAGAAGTACTCTTCAGCAGTTGTGACAAACTACTGAGGCTTCAGTACTTGATCTTCAGACTTTGACCTTCAGGTGTTTCATCAGCTGATGACTTCAGTAGATATCATCAGCTGATGTCTTCAGTCTTTGTCTTCAGACTTTGTACATCAGTTGTTGATCTTCAGTACTTGTGAACTCTTCAGCTGTTGTACTTCAGTACTTTGGTCTTTCAGCTTCAGTACTTGTGTTCTTCAGCTGTTGTATTTCAGCACTTTGGTTCTTCAGCTGTTAAGGTCTTCAGCACTTGATCTTCAGCTGTTGTAGTCTTCAGCACTTGTCAAACTACTGATGAGGCTTTCAGCAGTTGTTGTGATATCATGTGGGACTTAGAGGTTTTCTGATCTTGGCTCATTGGTTCTTTTGGTCCAACAATAAAGATCCATGGGTTGGGGTTCTTTGTTAAATGGGTTTAACAACTATCTTCTTAACATGTTTTAAAATATAATATCCGCTGCGTTTTTCATATAATCTATGATATATGAGCTTTGATAAACATGTTGGAACCCCTTACAGAATTAACCCTCACAAAACACAAAAACATATCTTAGTGTAATTTTTAGTGTATGTCTTTTATGTAAGTACCAAGTTGGTCTATTTCAGTTTTGTGTAGTATCGGACAATGTCATGGAAGTTGATAAGGGACCTTATCATCTAAAAGGTCACATCTGAGGTGACCACATGTGCTTTTAAGTAAAAATTGGGTCACGTCTAAGGTGACAAAATGTCTTAAAAGGATCACGTCTGAGGTGATCAAAAGGTTTTAAGTTAAAATAATCATGTTTGAGATGATCAATTGTTCATAATGATAAATCAACAGTTTAAAAGGGTTTAAATGTCAAATGGTCATTAAGTCAGAAAAATTTCAAGAGTATGACACATTCGCACGACTGGACCATAAGTATGGACCAATCATGTGAATGGACCATACTCATGCATTAAACAACCGAATCGACATGAGTATGAACCATTCACCAGAATGGCTTATCAGAATGACCCATTCAATCAAATAAGAGTGTGCGAATGAATCAGCCGACCGACTGAGCTTCAGTCGGCCGACTGAAGGTGATTGACTGAGTCAATCGCGCGACTGAGTTTCATTCGCTCGAATGAACTGAGCGAATGAGTCCAGTTGGCCGATTGAACTCAGATTCAGTATATAAAAGGGCACAGTTGATCACATTTACGTCACCACTTCCAATCGCCCTTAAATCGCACCTCCTACCGTTACACTGCCCAAATTTCTTTAGACCTCAATTATACATCCCTATTGAACTTCTGACGTGTGCTTGCATTTATACAGGTATAATAAGATGAAATCTCATAGAAATCAGGAGACAGGGTGCCCTAATTTGTGATGTTCGATTGAAACAAGAACCAAATCTTTAAATGACCTAATAACCTACTAAAACTAAGTAAAATGTTAAAACTAAGTTTAATAGGTCATTAGTTAAGATATTGCGAGTGTAAAGAACCATTAAACCACGTTTAGTTTCTTGAATTGATCAAGATTCGAACCTCAGTCGATCGAACAATGGGTCATGCGACTGGTCATTTGGATGAACCCCAAACACACGATTGAGCCAGCCAAATGGGTCAATGAGCCGAATGTATCATACGAAGGAGCTCAGTCGGCCGATTGAACCATCGCAGGCTCAACCAATCGATTGAATTCAGTCGCATGTTCATTCACTCGAATGAGTCCTGTCGCATGATAGAATAACCGACTGACCACAGTCGCATGATTCATGCGCATGAATGAATCAGAATGAATTCAAACATGATACTTAGAACTAATTTGTGGTATGTGATTATCTAATGTTTATGTGTCTTGTGTTTCAGGTACATGGCTGATAGATGGTCTATCAACCCCAAGCACAATATATGTGCTCATCTAGACCATACTACTCAGAATGGTGCCGAGTTTGCAGAGATCATTGCTTTTCTCAGGCGATCAAGGATCTACAAGGCCATCTCTACTCCATGCACTCCTACAGGTCTTTACACCAGGCCTTCTGGGAGAAGCTTCTGTTGATCGATCACATGAGCCATATAGCATACGGAGTTCTATCTGTGGCATGGATATTGAGATTACTACTACTGATATTCAAAGAGTACTTGAGCTGGGGGACGATACTGATCACCCCACCAAACTTCACACACTTACGGTGAGAGGATGTTTACTGAGAATTAACTACGCTGGGGACATCAACTCAGGTGTGCTCAACAAAAGCAACATGTGTCCCCAGTACAAGTACTTGGCACATGTGATTATGAAGTGCATTGCTTCTAGATGGGGTGGGTTTGATGATCTTTCAGACCAGATTTAGAAAGCCTATGTGGCACTGGTGCTGAACCACCCCTTCAGCTTTTCGAGCATAATTTTTTCTTACCTTGTGGAGAATCTGGAGGCAAAGGGAAAGGAGAGCTTTTGTATGTACCCCAGATTCTTGCTGCTGATTTTCGATGAGAAGCAGCCATCACTTCCAAAGGAGCAACACGATGCTGTGGCTTTAGAGATCATGGACCATATGACCCTAGGTCGTATGAGAGTTTACCGGGGTAAGCAGGTAAAGCCCCGGGTAAAGAGACTCATAGGCCATCTGGCCAATGAGAGTTACGTGGCTCCAGGCATACGTAAGTGGCGTTACGTAGACAGCGACTCTAATAATGAGCAGCTACATCTCCCAGAGCATGACTCTGACGATGATGATAGCGGGGATGCAGGAGATACATTGCTCACTCGACAAAGGGGCCCCACTACTGATAGTGCATCTCCGGTATCTGCCCCCACTTGAGATATAGCAGAATCTGCTGGCTTCCACCAGGAATTTATACCTGGTGAGGAGGAAGAGGAGTCAGGTGAGGAGCCACTAAACCGGACTGTGGGAAGTAAAGTTGTTCCCACAGACCAGGGACTCTGGGCGGTTGGTGGACGCCGCGGCGGATCGGGAGAGACTACTGCTCACCCTACATATGCCCCCGATCTGTCAGGCCGTGTTCTAGGAGGAGCATCCTCCTCGATAGGATCGAGGAAGAAGAGGATGGCTCAACCCCACGGCATGAAAAAGAAGAAGTGCAGACTCACCTTCATCACCACCACAGCCACCACCACAACCACCACTACTACTCCACCTACCACATCTACAGCCACACCATCTGTCACCATATCTTCCACACCCACACCTCGACCACCTTCACCTATATTACCCACAATCTTCACCATATCTTCCACACCCACACCACCACCACCTTCACCTATATTACCCCCAATCATCACCACTGCTACCACCACCACCACTACAGCCATCCAACTACACCATCATCCTTCCTTACATATCTATCTGGATCACCTCTACCTCCCATTAGGGTAGAGGAACAGCTATCAGTGCTGAACTGTATAGTGATGTGTCTGTTAGCAGCCGATGACGAGAAGACTGCACAGATTCGTCAGTTAGTAGATCTTACTGCTGGGCAATCTCAGCAGCTTTCTCAACAGGCTCGATTCATTGATCAGCAGGCTTAGCGGATGTCTCAGCTTTAGGAGCAACACGCCAAAAGGATTGAGGAGCTGGAGGCCGCAAACAAATATCTGTAGTTAAAGCTCAAAGGGTCCAAAGAAGATAATGCTAATGATGATGAAAGTGATGATGATGATGATGGTGACGATCACTATGGTGATATAGATGTTGATGATGATGATGATGACTCTTCAGCTGCGGGTGCTACATCAGCAAGCGGAAGGAGGACCAAACGTACTCAAGATCCGAGTGCCTCCAAATCCAACCTGGCAGCAAAAGAGCCGATGATCCGGGACAAGAGTAATGCTTAGATGTTTTATTGTTATTTAGAATCTTTTGTATTTGGATCATGTATAAGAATTTAACGACATGCATGTTTATATGTAATTTAAATAGTTATGACTTGTTTATTATGGTTATGTCTTGATTATTAACTAATGATTCATGTATTACATGTTTAAATCAAGCGGATCCAAATTATCAAAGGGATGAACATGATATTACTCCCCTCCAACAGATCAAGACTCAACTAACCATGATTCTTGATCTGCAAGGGATTGTCAAATGATCTGTGAGTTACACCTCTAAAGAAGGGGAAATAATTCATGATCTTACTGATGAGCAACTTGCAAAACTGTTCAAGCTCAATCCCGATGAGATTGTAAAAGACGCTCCAATTGTTGAAGGAGACAGTGATGACGACCTGAAAGACATCGATGAGATAGAGATCGAGGATGTCACGGCAGCTCACTATCCAGAGTATGCTGATAAAGAGGGAAATGTGGTCCCCAATCTGAGTGATTCCTTGGTCAGTGATACATTTGATATATTGGATCAGATGGAGCAAGAGACTGAGAAGGTTAAAGAACAAGCCCAAGCCTCAAATGCTAACGTCGATATCAGAAAGGCTGAATGGGCTGCATGTTTTAAGGAGATCCGAGCACAACGATCTGCTCCTAAATCGAATGTCTACACCAAGCTCTACAAAGTGAAGAAACATCACAAGGTGTCAGGCAAGATTATCGTGTGGGCTCATTTTGATGATCTAAATTTATACGCGGTAAAAAGAGAGATAGGTATCCAGTACTTTAGATTCCCGCATGATCGAAAGTCTCTACCTGGTTTGAGCTCAACCAGCTGGCTAAACTGAAATTGTTATATGCTGAACCAAGGAAAATATCAGGCTAGTTTGAGGCTGCCTTAAAGAAAGAGTACCACACCAGGTGGGTCAATTTCAAACCTCAACAACCTACAAGGTATATTAGACGTTCTGAAGTTGATCCTATAACTGGTAAGCCCAAGATAGTGCTGAAGTGGAGTCCCCCAAGAACAATGTGAAGAATCCCTCTTAGGGAAATGCCACAAGACTTCACTCCACACTTTAAGTGGTGGTACTATGATTGGAGAACAGGGGAGGCAGTCATAGTTCTGAACAAATCGGGTAGAATGGATACTATGAGGGTATTTGACCCAATGTGGCTTACAAACTTGTCAGCTACAGATGTCTACACAATATACAAGTGGCCATTGTTCTATGACACGCATGATATTGTAGAAGCCCTCAAATTCCAAAATGTGATATGGCTCTGCTTTGCATTTGAAATACATGCAGAAGTCACCAGAGAGGAGAAGTACAAGAAGTATGAGGAAGTTGTGAAGAATGTAAGACAATAGATGAATCTAGGTCCAAGGGGGAGTTTGTTAATACATATGTACCTTGATTTTGATCTTAATGTAATATGTCTTTATTGTCTTACACATATGTAATAGTTGGGTACTTAATGAAGTACCAATGTTTGGTTGTGTTTATAATGTTTAACATTTCATTAATGAGTTGTTTAACACACTTTGACTTGATTATATAGGTTTGTGATTGTTTGAATTTATATGCATAATGTTATAATATTGAATACATTCAAACTTGGTGAAGTGAGGTTCTCGTGCGTCCGACTGGACCATGCGCCCCAACAGTGGTCATGCGTCCGAATGGCCAAGCGACTCAGTTTCCATGCGCCTAAATAGTCCATACGCCTAAACAACTTCATGCGACTGAATCAGTCGCATGACTAAACACTCAGTCGGGCGAATGGATCAACCACATGGCTCAATCGCACGAATGAACCATGCTAATGGTTCAGTCGCCCGAATGAGAAACCCTAACCTATAAATACCACTTAATTTGTGGAAAAACGTAAGCATTCAATCCACTTCGACTCCAGACGTACCCTAGCTGTCCAGAAGCCTCTAAGTTCGTACTCCAAGTTCATAGAATGCTGTAGATCGATTCCTAATCGATTCTTGATGCTAATTTCAATACATTATTGTCACTACGTGTGTCTCAATGATTGGATCGCCAATCAAATAAGATTCCGCACTATTTGGTTTGGCTTAACAAGTTAATCAGTTGGTGTTTCGTTCAAATACTGGATCCCAACAAGGTAATTGTACATGAGTTCACTTCTGCCTACACTCCTCAGATGAACGGCGTTGCTAAAAGGAAGAATCGCAGCTTGACAGAGACAGCACGGACGATGCTAGCAGACTCGAAACTACCTATCCAATTCTGGAATGAAGCAGTTGCAAATGCGTGTTATACGTTAAATCAAGTTCTAGTAGTTAAACGCCATGGAAAGACGTGTTACGAGTTACTACAACGACGTAAACCTAATCTAGAGTATCTCGAGGTGTTTGGCACTCCGTGCACCCTACTGAAGTAGACTCAGAGGGAAAATTCAGCGAGAAGGCTAATGAAGGTATCTTTCTAGGATACAACATATCAAACAAGAGAGTTTACAACAACTCAATGGGTCAAGTAGAAGTGTGGTGTAATGTTGATGTTCCGAGATACACCACACCACCTGCTGGAAAAGGACCCGCCTTCTTTTTTGACTATGATGGATTCTTCAAGTCCTTCAACATACCACTCTCCACTTCTGATGATGAGTTGGCCACAAAGATGATGTATGATGTCTTGAACACACCTTCACTAGATTCAACATCATTCGGTTCACAAGGTCAGTCATCTAACAACTTAGGGGGAGTACTTGAAGATAGTGACTTTTCCTCTGATGAAGAAGCTGTGGAGACTGATCAGAACAACCAGGAGGAACAGGTTCCCACTACTGCAAGTCCGCAAGCATCTGACATTGATGCCTCTGAGTCTTCGGAACCTCAGACTCCTACTGCCTCAAATACCGAACCAAATGTTCATAATCTTGATTCTGAGGTAGTTGTTCCAACCACACCTGGATCACGCCTAGATGTCTATCATCCTTAGGATAATTTCATTGAGGATGTGAGATCAGTTGTTCAGACCAGAAATCAGCTGTATTCAGCTGATTATGCCTCGGTGATGGAAAAGGGATACCTTCACCACGGTGCATATCGTTGCTTTGTGTCTTAGTTTGAGCCAAAGTATGTTAGTGAAGCACTGAATGATGAGGCATGGGTGAGTGCCATGCAAGAAGAACTTCTCTAGTTCAAGAAGTTAGGAGTATGGACTCTGGTGGATAAACCTAGAGGTGCTAAGGTCATTGACACCAAATGGGTCTTGAAATACAAGAAAGATGATCAAGGCATGATCATCAGAAACAAGGCTCGACTTGTTGTTCAAGGATTTCCACAAGTCGAGGGCATAGACTACAATGAAGTGTTTGTACCCGTGGTGAGAATGGAAGTAATCCGTATCTTCCTTGCCTATGCATCATACATGAAGATTAAAGTTTATCAACTGGATGTGAAGAATGCATTCCTTCATGGTGAAATCCGATAGACAGTGTACGCTAGTCAGCCCAAAGGATTTGAGGATCCATATCATTGTGACAGAGTTTTCACACTCGACAAGGCTTTATATGGGATTCATCAAGCTCCTAGAGCCTGGTATGAGAAACTCTCCACTCACTTTGTGAAACATGGGTTTCGCAGAGGTGTTATTGACTGTACACTGTTCATCAAAGAAAAGGATGATGATTTACTGCTAGTCCAAATCTATGTCGATGACATAATCTTCGGGTCCAAGAACAAAGATCTATGTAAGGAGTTTGAAGCAGTAATGAAGGCTGAGTTTGAAATGAGTGCCATAGGAGAGATGAAATTCTATCTTGGGTTACAGATGGATCAGACACCAAAAGGGATTTTCCTACATCAGACCAAGTATGTAGGAGATATTCTTAGTCAGTTTGACATGGAGAATGCTTCCACAGCTCGGAGTCCACTTGCTACAAACCATGATGTAGCACCGACAAGAATGGTGATCTGGTCGATGCCACTATGTACAGAGGTATGATTGGATCTCTCATGTACCTCAGTGCCTCAAGACCTGATATCATGTACTTGACATGTTTATGTTTAAGATATCAGGCAAAGCCAAAAGTTAACCATCTGATAGGGGTCAAAAGGATCTTTCGTTATCTGAAGGGTACTCCAACTCTCAGGTTGTGGTATCCTCATGACGATGACTTCGAGCTGACAGCGTATAGTGACTCGGATTACGGTGGCTGCAAGATGAACTACTAGTCTACATCAGCTGCATGTTAATTCTTTAGGAGGAGATTAGTGACATGGCAGTGTAAGAAGCAGACCTCGGTTTCGTTGTCAACGTGTGAAGCCGAATACGTTGTTGCTGCAAGTTGCTGTTCACAAATCATATGGATTGAACAGCAAATGCGGGACTACGGTTTGAATTTCTGGTCTACTCCTATTTTTGTTGATAACTCTGTTGCAATTGCAGTAACTAAAAATCCGGTCCAACATCCTAAGACCAAACACATCGGCATAAAATATCACTTTATATGTGATTGCTTTGAAAAGAACGTAATCGATGTGATTAAATTAAATACTTATTTTCTACGCGCTGACCTCTATACAAAGGCTTTTGATAAACCACGTTTTCTATATTTGTTAGAGGTCAACGATGTTAAAAAGAAATGTGATGTAATTCCTCAAGATAACCATATGTAGTCCAAGGCATATAGTCCGTTTTTCATTAAAAATTTTATTTTCTTTACTTATTTGTTTAATTTTAAGTATTTAATTAAATTGGTATTATTTTGTCGCCTATTAAAATCCAAAAAAGTGTACATCGGTTACTGTTTTAGAATTTTAGGGGGAGAATAGGTTAACTTAGTATTATTAAAAAAAATGAGGGAGGAGGAGAGGCTAGCTTATAGAAACTAGATCGTATCTGTGGTACCAATTCAAGACTTTGAAAAATGATAGTACACAGGAACAAACCACTTGGGACTTTAAAAGTTTAAATTGAGTAAGATGCGAAGTTCAAAGTATTTGTTTGTGTAGTCTAAGCAATATAAAAGGAAAAATGATAGTAAAACTAGCTACTACTAAGGTAACACAAAAAAGTACACCTAGAGGTTGCTAGACCACAGATGATATGTCGGTAGATTCAACATAATAGATTATTAGACCTTGCTGGTGATATCAAGAAGAAACTAAGCTGTTCAACAAGTTGTGGGTAATCATCTTATCCCTGGTTAACACAATCAACAAAATTCAAATAAGGGGTGACGAGTAGAATAAACGCCACAAATGTGAGCGTAAGACCAAAATATGAGCAAAAGCACATGAAAAAAAGGCAAAAGCAATCAAACTAAAAACTTATGTTGTTGGGGAGATCTGTGCAAAAAGATTAAAACTGCTTAAATAAGAAGATAGCTGATATGCCTCTCTGCTGTGCGGTGGCACTGACCTGAGGCTTGGCTTCCCTTTGAAAATTCTAAGAATAGTTTCTTCTTGAAAACTACCCTGAGACCGCTCAAAATCTCCTGAGGAATGTTGATTACCATATAAGTGTGGGATCCACAAATGCTTGTTGAAATAATCAAACCTTAAACTATCACCAATCTGTGTCAAAAGTCTGTGTATGGATTTAAGAGGACCAGTATACTAACAATCATCATGGCTATAATCCTTGAAACTCCAAATCAATGTGGGGATCTAATAGTACTAGTATGATTTCCTAAACTTGCTAACGACTCTAGATGAAAAAGAAGAATCGAGCATCAAATGGTTTTTGATAACATGTCCCAAATGATTTGACTTACCTGTATGATTCGAAATTGAATTGGTACATTTATGGTCAAAATAAACTGAAGCTGCCTTTTCTGGAACCAAATCCATTAGATTTCTATCTTAGGATTTACACCTCACACAAAACCTCAAAAACAAGTTTTAGTTTTGTATTTCAGTTTAAGTCTTTTATTTTGTTTAAATTTCATCAATTCAGTTTGTTAGATATCGGACCATGCCATGGAATTCAATAGGGACTTTTATCACCTAAAAGGGTCACATCTGAGGTGACCACACGTGTTTTCAAAGGTAAAATCAGTCACGTCTGAGGTGACAAATTGTTTAAAAGGATCACGTCTGAGGTGATCAAAAGTTTTCCAAGTTAAAATGATCATGTCTGAGATGATCAAATGCTCATAATGATTAATCAAAACTTAAAAGGGTTAAGTGTGGAATGGTCATAAAGTCAAAATCATGACTATGATCCAATCGCATGACTGGACCATGAGTATGGACCAATCGTACGAATGGACCATGCTCATGCACTACACAGCCAAACGGCACATGAATATGAACCATTCAACTGAATGGCCTATCAGATTTAGCCAGTCGACCGAATGGAGTTGTGCAAATGAGTCAGTCCCCCGACTGAACCCCAGTCGGCCGACTGAATGTGATCGACTGAACCAATCGCACGACTGAGGTCCAATCGCCCGAATGGACAGAGAGAATGGGTCCAGTCGCCCGATTGAAATCATATTTAGTAGCCATAGTCGATCGCATTCAACTCATCACCCCAATAGCCCTAATATCGCATGCCTTACCGTTACTCTACCCAAATTCATCAGACCAAGATTTCCGACTTCTTTTGATATTCTAACGATTGTGAGTTGTTATACGGGTACAATATGATGCTATCTCACTGAAATCTGTTGGAATGGTGCCCTAATTTATGAATTTCTACTCATACCATAACCGAAACTGTAAATGGACTAATAACCTTACTATACTGAGTAAAATATTGAAATAAAAGTCATTAGGTTATTAGTAAAGTGATTGTGAGTCTATTGAACTAAAACAAGACGTTTAATTCTAAGTTTTGGATCAAATTCGAATTTCAGTTGACCGAACAGTGGGTCATATGACTGGACACCAGGATGAACTGCAATCGCACGATTGAGCTGGTCGAATGGCTCAATCAGCCGAACGGATAATATGAATGAGTTCAGTCGGCCGACTGAACCAATCGCAGGCTCAGTCAACCGATTGAACTCAGTTGCCTGCTTAGTCACCCAACTGAATCCAGTTGCATGCCAGGTCAACCGACTGAACACAGTCGCATGGTTCAATCACGTGAAATGAACCAGAATGAATTAAACCAGGTTAATTAGAACTGATTTGTGTTGTGTGGTTATCTAATGTCTATGTGTCTTGTGTTACAAATTGATGGCTAACAGGTGGTCCTAAACCCCAAGCACAACAAATGTGCTCATTTAGATGCCACGACTCAGAACGGCGCCGAGTTTACGGGGTTCATTGCTTTCCTCAAGCGATCCAGGATCTACAGGGCTATATCTACACCGTGCACTCCCTATAAGTCTATTCAGTAGGCCTTCTGTGAGGGGGCATTGGTTGACCGCTCACATGAGCCATACATCATCAGGAGTTCTATTTTTGGGATGGACATAGAGATTACAGCTGAGGATATCCGACAGGTACTTGGTTTGGGTGACGATGCAGACCACCCTACCATACTTCACCCGCTGACTGTGAGAGGATGCTTCTTAAGGATGAAGTACGATGGGGTTATTAATGTAGGTGTGCTCTACAAGAGCAACCTATGTCCCCAGTACAAGTACTTAGCACATGTCATCCTTAAGTGCTTGGCTTCGCGAAGGGGTGGGTTTGATGTCTTCAGCTGTTGTGATCTTCTTTAGCAGTTGTAATATCTGTGGGACTTAGAGGTTTTTCTGATCAGGCTCATTGGTTCTTTTGGTCCAACAAACTCCCCCTGAACCAATGCAGCCAAAACCTCTAAGCTTATTGATGATCCCACTTATTCTTGGCAGAAACACCCTCTTGATCAGCTTCAGAGGTAATCAGTTAAGCACAGGCTGGGAAAAGGTTTCTAATCTTTTGATTGGCTAAGTACGGAAGGGAACTCTGTCTTGGGGAAACTGGACACGGAGTCTTGTCCCAACCATGAAACCTAATTCCCATTAATGAGTCTGTAAGACTCACTAGCATAGGCCTCAAGGAGAACAACTTGTTCCTCCTTGGTGAGTTCTTCTGCTTCTCCCTCAAAGAAGAACTCTGGGCCATAATACTCTGACATGTATCTCACTGTCTTCCCATTCTTTAACTCGACAGTTGTGATCTCTCTGTATGCAAATTCGTCTGGGTGAGAGCCTTCAAGCAACAACTGGAGTTCACTCTTCTGAAGATCTTTAAGTCTTTTGTATAACAACCCCTTCTTGATCATTTTGTTCTCAAGAATAGACTGAGGGGTTGTCTTGGAGTTGTGAGCTCTCTTGAATTCTTCAATGATTTCCCAGGGTGAGACTACCATGGCCAACGTAATTGCAGCATTCAAGGTCTTCTACACTTGGCCATGATATCTACTTGGTATATTCTTCTTATGAATTCTAGAACTTACCCTAGGGTCTGGCCAAATCCGCACTCTTCTCTTTGATGTTGAAAAGAATGTCTAAGAGTGTATAGCCTCAGAGCTTGTTTCTTCATTTCTTGAATGGATGAGGACTGAGGGAATCCTTGTCAACCATCTTGATGAACTACTCATCGTGGTGCTTCTGTTGTTCTGCTTCTTCAATCTTTACCTTCACCATCTGCATTTGCAAGTCAGGTGTAATCACTTGTTGACTTCTGTGCTCAGGTGTTTTATGGTTGAGAACAGCAAGGATTGGCAGATAATCTTCATCATCATCCTCTTTTTCATCTTCTTCTACCCTTAACACACTCCTCCTCCTTTTGGGTGTATCACTGGGTAAAGTTTGAGGTGGTTTTTGGGGTAAAGGGATTGGTTTTGTGGGTTGAGGTATGGGTGGCTTTGATTTAGGGATAGATTTTAGAGATTTTAGAGATAAGGGTTGTGTTTGAGTGGGAGTGTGAGAAGATTGATCTAGCATTTTGGTGGTGAGTTTGGCTTTGGAGAGCTTTGCCATTTCAGTTCTCTTCCTTGCACCTGCTTCATCCAGTGCTTCGATGATCAACCCTTTATTATAGCCTCCAGCAGAGCAGATTTTCTTGGTTATCTCCAAGATACTGTCTCTGGACCAGGACTTTATCTCTATCAATGATCTTCCAAGGTATTTGGCAATAAATCTGATCATTATCTCCAATCTTTCCCTTTCCAACACACTATAACCAGCCCATCTTGTTTGAATGTCTTCTATTTCCAGCCTTTTGAGCTCAGAGTCTAATGTAGCTGTGTCAGGACCATGTCTAAAGAGCTGATCTATAATTTTATCCATGGATCTACTGTGAGCTTCATCAGCATCTTTGACAAGATCTTCTAAGGATTTTTCTTCATCAGCTTTTGACTCAACACTTTTCTTTCGTTTGTAGGTGATCAGCTGTTCTGAGATCAGTTCTTTCTCCACTTCCTTCTCTTTTTCAAGTTCTTCTCATCATCAACTCTTTTCCTTCTCTTTTCTTTCACTGCCTTAGTAGTCTCCCCCTTTTGGGTTGCATTGGGATGAGGGGCTTGTAAGGCAGAAAGAGATTTGTGAACATCATCATCAATGAGGGTTTGTAGATTTGAGGAGATCCTCTTATCAATGGCTTTATGTATAATCTCAGTAATGATGGGAGTGATAAGAGGTAAGGAGTTTTGAAAGATAGCAACCATCTGCTCAGAGGGGTTATGTCCCTGAGAGGTGTTGCCAAAAGCAGTGGCTGGTGGCTTAGTTATGTGTGTAGGCGAAGTGTTTGGTGAACCTTCAATTGAAGGTGCCATCTATGGGGTTATTAGGGTAGATGGACTTTGATCCAGAGACATTTTGGCTAGCAGCTATTTGAGTCTGCTTACCTCATTCTCTAGGATGGTATTATGGGCTAAAACATCATAGAAAAAGCCCAGGTCATCATCAGTCTTTGCTGAATCACCTGACCTCCTGATTGAATCAGGATGTACATGCTCTGAGTGTAGATCAGTATAAGCATGTGCCCCTTGTTCTTGGTACTGGGGACTTCCTGCCTCAGGACTATGTCCTTCATTGGCACTTGCCTCTGGTGAGGTCTTATGGATGTTACCAACTTCATCCTGATCATATGCTGAAGCAGTAGAAGTGGCAGCCTCACCAGATGTTCTAACCTCCTTTTCTACACTTGGAGATTGAACATTGTAACCCCTGTGCTGTTGGTTATCAGAAGCATTTTGGTCCTCCCCCTCAACGGTTGAGGTATTCCCAGTGTTAATTGCTTTTTGGGGAGGGAGTGAGGAATGCAACTGACTCAGCACTTTAGCAACTATTAGTGTTGGGCTTTGAGGGGCGGTTGCATGTGGAGATTGCACCCGGGGTGAGAGGTGCTCTTCAATGGTAACCCTCTCAATTGAGATAGGTTCCAGTAATGTGGGATCCCCAATTGTGGTTGCAACAGGATCTTGTTGAGAGGAAACCTATGCGGTTTCAGCAGGTTGATTCTTTGACATGACTGGGGGGTTATAACCAGTATGTGATTCCTGTATTGGTGGTACAAGGGCATCCTCAGGGGACTCATCTCCCTGAGTAGCCTTTTTGGGCTTTTTGGATTTGGGTTGGTGGGGACTTTGGATCTGGAAGTGGAGGCTGTGGGTTCCCTCTGCTTGGGTTTTAGCATCTGGGCAGCCCCTTTTAGAGTAGGGTCAGAGTTATGTCTGGAGTATACCTTAGCTAAAACAGCTGGAGCACGGACCCCAAGACCAACAAGGCCATCAGATTTTAATTGATTCAAAATTATGGCCATCAGAAACCTGGGATAAAGTTGCCATATGTTTGCCACAGGTTTCTGAGCCAGATCCTTTAGTTACATGAACACTATCTCAGAAAAATTTAGATTTTGGCGTTCAAAGATAGAGTACAATACCTGTTGCCACCGTGAAGACATCAGATCCCAAGAGGATGTCTTTGAAGCAAGGCAGACATTCACCATATGAAAGATAAGTCTTTCGGCATCATGGAAGTGCTTTTTAAGAATGGTTGTAGCACTTAAGTCGCCTGCATACCCGTTATTGATGAAAGACATATCAGTGGTGCCTTTCGGGTATTCTTTAGTATAAGTGCCATCATGCAAATTTAGGGTTTTGCGAATGATGTCGGGGGTGATGAGCACCTGTTTCTGATTCACCAACGACTGGAGAGTGATTTAGCTATCATTCTCACCAGTTGTGACAGTGACGTTGGTCCAGAACTAGGTTAAGGAATCAGGGTATATGGTAGGATTCAGACGAAAGGTTGTTCGGTATTGGGAATCCACCATAAGATCGATAGCAGTGTCAAACTTGTTCCAGAAAGCTGATTTCGAAAGGTAGGCAACACAGTTGTGTCGGGGTTTGAGTTTCATGGTCGCCATTGTTGAGAAAGAAAAGGTTTGAGAACGGCTAATGAAACGTTTGGCTATAAGTGCATGTATTTATAGGTTAAGAAAAGGCTGAAAAGAAAACGACTGAAAGTGTTGGTGTTATCAGCAGTTGTATGAAAACAACTGAAGACTTGGTTTCAACTATCAGACGTTTGAAAACAACTGAAGACTTGGTTTTAGTCATCAGTAGTTATGAAACTACTGAATACCTTGGTTTTGTCTTCAGGTGTTGGAAACAACTAAGGACTTGGTGTTAGTCATCAGTAGTTGTGAAACTACCGAAGACATGGTTTTGTCATCAGTTGCTTAGGGTGAAACAGCAGTTCATGGAAACAACTGAAAAGAAAATTCTCATCAGTAGTTTTTGTCAATTCTTAGCTTTTCAGCTGTTTCATACTGTCCTCAACACTTACTCATCAGACTTTTTAGTTGTTTTTAGTTGTTTCATAGGACATCAGTGCTTATCTGTTTTTACTGACATCAGTAGTTATAACCACATCAGTAGTTGTAACTGCATCAGTTTCTTTTAACAAAATCAGTACATATTTGTGACATGGTTACTAATGATCATCAGTACTTGTTTACTGAGATCATCAGTAGTTATCACTTATTCTAGCTGCAGCATACCAAGCCTTAACCCAAGGTTTTGGAAAGTTGAACTATCCAAAGGCTTAGTAATATATTTTCAAGCTCATCATCACTAGGCACAAACTTTGGATCAATCAGACCTTTTTCAAAACAATCCCTAATAAAATGGTGTCTGATCTCTATATGTTTGGTCCTAGACTGCTGGACTGGATTCTTGACAATGCACAGAGGTGAAGCACTATCCATTAATAATGGAGTCTTAGTCTCTGTAATGCCATAATCCAATAATTGATTCTGAAGCCAGAGTACCTGAGATGTACAACTTGCAGCAGCAATGTACTCTACTTCAGTAGTGGATGTAGCAACAAATGTTTGTTTCTTACTCTGCCAAGAAAGCAAACAGTTGCCTAGGAATTGACATCCACCAGAAGTTGACTTTCTAGTTAACTTACACCCTGCATAGTCACTATCTGAAAAAGCAACTAATTTGGAAGAGTGTCCAGTGGAATACCATAGACCTAGAGATTGAGTACCTTGCAGATATCTAAAACTCCTCTTGACTGCAATCAAATGAGATTCTTTAGGAACAGCTTGAAATCTAGCACAAACACAAGTTGCAAACATGATATCTGGTCTAGAAGCTATTAAGTACATCAAGGACCCAATCATACATCTGTAAAGTGTTTCATCAACAGCTTTACCATTCTGATCTGCATCCAGTTGTGTGGTGTTGCACATGGGAGTAGAACAGGGCTTACAATTTTGTAAATCAAACTTATTCAAAAGATCTTTTGTATATTTTGACTGATGAATGAAGGTTCCATCAGCCTTTCGTTTGATTTGCAAGCCTAGAAAGAACTGTAATTCTCCCATTGCACTCATTTCAAACTTTTGTTTCATTAAACTTGTAAGATCATCACACAACTGGGGATCAGAGGATGCAAAAATTATATCATCAACATAAATTTGAACAAGTAGCTTATGATGATCCACTTTCTTAATAAACAAAGTTTTATCTATGGAGCCTCTAGTGAAATTATTTTTAAGAAGAAAATTTGAAAGTGTTTCATACCAGGCTCTAGGAGCTTGCTTAAACCCATAAAGAGGCTTATCAAGTTTATATACCCAATCAGGATGTTTATTGCCCTCAAAACCTGGTGGTTGACACACATAAACCTCTTCTTTTATTTTACCATATAAAAAGGCACTTTTGACATCCATTTGAAAAACTTTAAGATTGTGGAATGCAGCATAGGCTAAGAACAATCTAATTGCCTCTAGTCTGGCTACAGGGGCAAAGGTTTCATCATAATCAATACATTCTTCTTGTGAAAACCCTTGTACAACCAGTCTAGCCTTGTTCTTGACAATAAGCCCATTTTCATCAGTTTTATTCCTAAACACCCATTTAGTGCCTATTACACACTTACCTGGGGGTAGAGGAACCAGTTCTCACACTTGCTGCTTTTTGAACTGAAGTAGCTCAAGCTGCATGGCTTCAACCCATCCATTGTCTCTCAAAGCAACATGATAGTTCTTTGGCTCTAGCTGGCTGATGAAGAGAGCATAGAAGCAGAAATTGGACAATTGACTTCTGGTTGAGACACCAGCATTGATATCACCAATGATTTGAGACATGGGGTGATTCTTCAGCTCTTGGTACACTATAAGATCAGCGCAAGTGTTTGTAGCAGGTTCAGCAGCAATAAATGTTGATCCAGACTCTTGAAACCAAGTATGAGATGGCAAGTCAAATGATGTAGAGGAGTCAGAAATCTCATCAGCATTTGTTGTGGATGGAGCTGCAGAAGCTAAAGGAACATCAAGTTTAGCAAACTCAGGTAGTTGATCACTAAACTTGAAAAGGTGAGTACTGATATCATCATCATCTTCAGTACCACCAGGTGGAAGACTTGCTGCAGATGATGATTTATCCACATGATCTGCAACAGCTGGAGGTTGATAAGGAACATATTGCAGTATGTCCAGATCAAACATGTGACATCCGTCGCCTTAAGGTCCGTCGAACCACATAAATAAGCATAGGAATATTTTAATTATTCTTCCTTTTCTTCATGAACTCCTGCTTTAAGGAATCATGTCTGCCTATTTTCCTTTGTGCCTGTATTTCCTCCGAGAACGTGTGCTAAGCATAAACCTTTTATAAATTTCATCACCATTACCACCAAATATATCATTTTTTAATTTCGACCATTGTCATTAATAAAACCATTTTAGACTATCAAATGCCATTAAACACGCTTTTAACCTTAATATAACGAACATTTTAAGGTCGTAATCAACCGAAACAAATTTTGGGAAACTCGAGGGTTAAGTGCAGGGACTAAACTTGTAATTTTGCAAACTTAGACTGGGTATATAAACCCCATTCCCAGCCACATTACTCACTCACTTCATCTTCTTCACCTCTTCACTCCCTACACGCACATTTTCTTCATTCTAGCACCAAAATCTACCCGTGTGGTCTCGTTTTCGTCGCCTAGTCTTCGTCTACAGCCTCATCTACTCATTTTTAGTAGGTAAACGACTTTGGTTGTCTCTTTTCTTGTCTTTTTATGGCTGTCCAAACTAGGGTTTCGGGTGTTCGGGTTCAACCCAAGCACATGAGGTCGTGTGGGTGCGTGTGAGGTCTTTCTGCTTGTGTTTCATGTTTGTGTATGTTTGTTGAGTGTTTCTGGAAGTCCTTGTGGTGTAAAACTCACGTTAGAGCAGCTCGGGGGCTGCTCAGCCCGACCACAGTCGCGATTCTGCAGTTCAGGCGACTGGGTCTGTCATGCGATTGAGCCGTGCGACTGAGTGAGTCGTGCGCCTGAATCATGCATCTAAGTCAATCGTGCGACTGAGTTGTGCGACTAGGCATGTCGTGTGACTGAGTCATGCGACTGGGTGTTTGTATGCGATTGAGTCATGCGTGAGAATGAGTGTATACGATTGAGTCATGCGTATGAATGATTGTTTGCGATTGAGTCAGGTGACCGACTGAGTGTATGCGAATGTGCGTGTTTCGCACGACTGGAGCCCAATCGCACGAATGAAGGTTCAATCGCACCAAAGTAGCTAATTCGCACGATTGAGGGTTGATTCGTGCGCATGGAGGTTGGGTCGTGCGAATGGGTGTGTTGTGTGGTGCGACTGAGTCCAATCGCACGAATGAAGGTTCAATCGCACGAAAGTAGCTAATTCGCACAATTGAAGGTTGATTCGTACGAATGGAACGTGGGTCGAGCGTCTGGTCCTGTTGTGTGTCTGATGATGAGTGTGAATTTCCCTTGAACGTCTGATGATGATAAGGCAACATCAGTAAAAGTGTCATTGCTTGACCCCAAAGATTAAAGTCAACGCTATCAACATGCACATACTATTTCAATTGAAATAAACCTAACATTTTACAATTACCGACAACCCATTTGAAACTACAAATACTTAACAAGTGTCATCTTTCATAACAATGAGATCTTTACAAGGATGTCATAAGCAATGACGACTACTCGTAGTACTTGGATCTACATAAGATCTGATACGTGTGTCCGCTTGTGTGTGTGTGCTACCCACGACCGAACCGATACAACCCGAACCGACCAAACATTACTATACGCTTTATACATGTCATTAATGCTTGACAATAACTTTCAATAGGTGTTTGACCGATCATTGCATTCAACTGTTGGAATCTCGACCTTTCATACTTACCACTTAACATGTGAGTTTCGTGGCCCCTTTTTATGCTTATACTACTTTACAAACATTTACAAACATGGGGGAAAAGTATGCTCACCCGTTTTCTATGCTGTATAACATACATACAATTTACATACAAGGAATCAATGTGATACTGTGTTGCAAGTACTTATCTGATACATGCTTGGGTCTGCTGTGTGGTTCTATCTTTGCAACTATTTAATTCCAGTGTGGGAACCGACGGTTAGGTATTGGTAGTACTACTGGGTTGACACCCCCACCCTCGTGTTGGTATACTAGTTAGTACCAATAATAGCCAGGTACGGGCCTTGGGTGAATATATGCCGACAATTTCTTTGTGTACGTCGTTAGGTTTGGTTGCAAAGCTCATGTCATGTGATTTTACTTGTGTATATAACTGTATTCACGGTATTCCATATCATTTACTTTATACAGCATCACTTACACTTTTATTACTTAAACCTGCGAGCTCACCAACAATTTTGTTGACCATTTTGAGCATATCTTTTCAGGTGATCATGCTAGCTGAGGTTCTAGGTGTGCTGCCTTAGTGGAGACCCTAGGATGCATTTTTGGGCCAAACTTGTCTTTTTGAAAACAATTGTTGTAACTGTTTCAAACAACATTATACTTTGTAACTTGTTCCCGGGTTGTGGGAATTGCATACAATGTTATTACCTATGTTTATCTTATATCATGTTTATGCTTATGGCTATGTTGTCGTGAATACCGACTAAACACGACACAAGTCCCCTTGTTGTCGGGTGTCGTCATGACAAGCATGTCATCATTATTATTATTGCATCTCTATCGCTTACCATGTGTTATGATGATTCCCGTCTCATCGCAACCCCGTGTTTCCGCTCTTAGCGGGGGTGTGACAAAACAACTCCACAGGGTTTTGTGGAATTTTATCCTTAGGAGATTCATTGAATTTCACATGCAAGGTTTCTTCAACTATCTTTGTTCTGTAGTTGAACACTCTGTAAGCCTTGCATGTGGATGAATAACCTACAAAATACCCTGCATCCACCTTAGGATCAAATTTGTGGAGTTGATCCTTTGTGTTGAGAATGAAACAAGGACACCCAAAGGCTTTGAAAAATGAAATTAGAGGAGCCAAATGATGTAGAACTTCATATGGAGTCTTCATCAACCTCTGATTTACTAATACTCTATTCTGCACATAGCAAGCTATGTTGACAGCTTCAGCCCAAAAGGTCAATGGCAAACCTGAGTCAGCCAACATAGACCTTGCAGCTTCAATTAGGGTCCTATTCTTTCTCTCCACTACTCCATTTTGTTCTGGAGTCCTTGGAATGCTAAACTGCCTCTTGATTCCTTTTGATATATAAAAATCATCAAGTGTGTGGTTTCTGAATTCAGTTCCATTATCACTCCTTATACACTTGACTGATAGGGAATACTGCTTTTCAACATACAACATAAAGTTTATAATCATCTGAGCAACCTCATCCTTTGAATGCAAGAAGAAAGTCCATACAAATCTAGAGTAATCATCCACAATTACCAGACAATATTTCTTCTTTACCATGCTCATCACTCTCACAGGACCAAATAGATCCATGTGCAGTAACTACAAGCAGGCAGTGGACTTAGGTTCTTCAATAGGAGGGAATGAGACTTTGTGTTGTTTTCCTTTCAAACAAGCAGTGCAGGTTTTATCACAGTGGAACTCCTTTATTGGTAGACCTCTCACTAAACTATTGTGGATCAGCTGATTCATGTTTTTGAGATTAACATGACCCAGCCTTCTATGCCACAGTTTAGATTCCTAAGGAGAGGATTTGGAGAACAGGCAAGGATGACCCTTCAAATCAATCTTCTTTGACAAATCCAAGGCATATACTCTTCCAATCCTATTGGCCTTCAGGAGAGTATGTTCATCCAATACCTTGTCAATCAGCCTCAGAACATGGGAAGACAGAATCCTACAGTTATGGCTTGTGAAAAGTGCAACATGCCCTTTATCACACATCTGACTGACACTCAGTAGATTATATTTAAGATTCTCCACATGGTTAACATCATCAAATATGATATCTCCATTAGACACATATCCTTTCCCAATGATGTAACCTTTAGCATCATTTCCAAATGAAACAAATCCCTTCTTTCCTTGAGAGTAGTCATTAAGAAGAGAACTGCTCCCAGTCATATGCATAGATCCTCCACTGTCTACATACCAGATGCTCCTTTGGCATGCTGAAGAACCCTGCATTTATAATAAGAACTAGTTAGGTTTTGAGACCCAAACCTTTTTGGTTTTGGGTCTGTTTTCATCAACAGATTTAACCATAACTTTTTTCTCATGATTAACAGTTGATGAAGGTGGAGATGGTGCTGAAATGGATTCCTTGGATTTGGGCTTGGAATGCCTCTTCAGTGGTTTGATCACAGGTGCATCTAGTTGCTTAACTCTCCCCAACAAATGCTGAACCATCATAACAAGTTGTGTATGATTTGTACCTAAAGCTTTCAGCTCTTGGGACATATCAGTACTTGTTTTTGATGAGTTCCTCTGACCCACCATTTCCTCCTTGAAATTCACAGACTTAGTCTGATGTTTGTCATGAGGAGCACTATCAGCTGTTCCATGATAAACCCTATCCTTCTTTATGGATTTGGATGAAGGCTTGGGTTTACCACATTGGAATGACTGTGGTACAAACTTGGTCTCAAACTCATTTTTCATTTCATCCATCTGGATTTTAATGAGCTTATCTCTGTTGAGTTTGGAACCCTTTCTGTACCAACATTCATCAGAAAGATGATTGAATTTACCACATATTTTACATGGCTTATTCATCATCTTGGATTGATCAACTGTTGATGTGGAAACTACTGAAGGTGTGCTCTTCAGTACTTTCCTCCTTTCGGTACTTGTGTTTAGTACTGAATGATCTGTAACAACTAAAGACTTGTTCTTCAGTTGTTCTCTATCCGTCCTGAAAGACCGTATGATAGATTCATCAGCAGTTGTTAATCCTTTTATTTCAGCTGATTTGAAATGCTTTTCAGATGTTGTGACTTGCCCTTTAGTACTTGAGGTACTTTGAGGGACAACATCTGAAGTACTCAGCTTCATGTGCTTATCAGTAGTTAACCAATCAGGCAATTGATTTGCTGAGGTATTAACACTGATTTCATCTTCTGATCTTGGGAGATCACTTGAGGATGATACACATGATGATGTGGTTTGGAAATTACTTTCACCTTCAGGTTTTACTATTGATTTTGGAGTAAAATCTATACGTGGTTCAATGTAATTGTAACCTATTCCAAACTTCACATTCGAAGCAGATTGCTTACTGAGCAGCATTTCAAATCCCTTGCATGATGATACCCAGCGGTCACACTCAACTTAGGTAGCTGCAAGTTTTTCTTTGAGTTCTCTGTGGTTCTCAAGAATGACCTCTAGCTTAGCCTTTTCATCATTTAATTGGCATTTAAGCTTATAAATCTGATCATATTTATCATTAAGAACAGACTCATACTCAACTTTTCTTTTGGAAAGGGTTTGCTCAAGCTCAAGATTTTGATTTATTAAAGCTACATTTGTCTCTCTAATAGAGATAAATGCAGCTATGCAAGATTCAGAATATAGCTTAGCCTTAGCCTCAGAGGATACCTGGGTTACCTGTGATGAAGATGCATGGAGCATGAACTCTCAGTAGACTCCAGGGCCATGATAGCAAGATTCCCAAAAGGATGTTCACCACCATGTTGACCATCACTAGCAAATAAATGCTCATTACTAGAGAGATCATCTGGTAAACTGCTCCAGTCATCAACACCAGGGGTGAAGAAGCTGTGATGAGGTTGTGATTGAGATGATTGAGATGGTAGAGGCTCAGGTAAGGCTTGAGGTTGTTGTGCAATAGGAACTTGAACTGGATTTGGCTGTGGCATGTAATAGCAGGGATATGGATATGACATTGGACCCTGAGGAACAAAATATGCAGGAGATATAGGTTGTGCATGATAACTAGAACTAGCAGGATGTTGCCCTCTGTTTTGTGGACTATTGCTTGGAAAAGTCACAAAGGGTGCAGAAGAGTTAGATCCAGTTGATCTACACTCTCTTGCAAAGTGTCCAAGCATGTGGCATTTGTGACACCTCAACTTACTCTTGTCAAAACCAACTTTGGCTTTGCCAGAGAGTCCTGGAAATTTCCTACCAGTTCTTTTGTAGAACTTTTGAGATCTGATATTAATCAAGGCCATTTGGCTTAGAATATCCATCTCTTCTAAGTCATTATCAGCAATACCCTTCAAATCATCCATAATGAAAGACAAATTGTCACTATTACAGCCTGACTGACTGTCAACACTAACAAATGCATGATCTGAACTGTTTGAAGAGAAATCTATAGGCTCATCATAATTGCTTTCTGATGCAGCATATTCTGACTCATGACCAACCAAGGTAGTGTTCCCTGGTACAAAGTCATGAGTGAGCTTTCCTGATGATGCCAGTTTCCTTTTCTGCTCTATCTCTCTTTCAAATGTAAGCAGTTTCCCATGGAGTTGGGTGAGAGATAGGCTATCCAGATTTGCACTGGAGTGTAGGACAATGGTGTATGTGTCCCATCTCTCAGGCAGTGATCTGAGGAATCTGTTGTTCATCTGGCTATTAGTGTATACATGTTTGACCATTTTCAGCTCAGAGATCAAACAGGAAAAATGCTCAAACTGTTGAGTTAGTGACTCACCCTTCCTATGAGAGAATGTCTCATATTGTTGGGCAAGGATTTCTCTGTTGTTTGCTAAGACCTCATCTGTTCCACCAAATTACTCCTTCAATGCATTCCAGAGGTCATGAGCAGTTTCATGATGCATAAGCCCAGAATAGATTTCATTAGGCAGAGCCATGGCCAGAATACCATGCACTTTAGCATCAATCTCAAACAGTTTTCGATCCTCATCTGAGTATTGTTCCTTCTTCTTCGGTACCATTTGGTTGGTTTCCGGATTGTTCACCATAGGATTGTGTGGACCATGTACCACAGATGTCCAACAACCTGAATTGTTAACAAACAGGTGATGGAGCATTCTTCGTTGCCATATGTTATACTCAGTCCTAACCAGCATCGGAGGCTTGGTTGAGGAACCGGTATTGTGAGGGTCATTAGAAGGAGTAGTCATTCTCAGATTCAACCAAATTCAATTAAGTTTTGACTGATTTAGTACAAAACACAACAATCTCAATATGAACCAAGAGAAAACTCAAAGCAAATAACCGAAAGCAGCAAAAATTCAATGATCTATAACCAATTCTTGCAAATATGCTAATTCAATCGAACTTAGATATCGAAATAGCAGTTTCAATGATCAATTTTTAGATCGATCAATGATTAACCAGCTCTGATACCATTTGTTAGGATCAGAGATCTAAGTTTGATTAATTTAGAGTAGATCGCAGCGGAATTTGAACAATGAATTAGACAATTCGCAAGAACACAATTGATATTCAATGAAAAGTAAACGGTTATAGAGAGAGAATTCTACAAAGAAATATTTCATTCATATGCTTTCATGGTGGTTGAATGTCACACGTTACAACTAGGTCAACATCTCTTATATAGGAGATGTGACGTCTGCTGATGTCACTTGATAGTGACATCTAATAGAATTATTCAAACTACTGAAACTATGCAAACTACTGAGAATGTTCTCAACTACTGATTACATCTCAGAGAATGCTAAGTACAAAAACATAAAACTACTGAGCTACAACTACTGAAACTATAACTACTGAAAAGTAAATTACAAGTACTGAAAAGAAACCATCACAACTACTGAAGTTGATAAATTCAGCTATTGTGACAACTACTAATCACTTTGGTCTTCAGTCTTTGTCTTCAGTCTTTGTTCTTCAGACTTTTACTTTCAGACTTTGTCTTTAGCTGATAGCTTCAGACTTTGTCTTCAGTACTTTACTTTCAGAATTTGTCTTTAGCTGATAGCTTCAGACTTTGTCTTCAGTACTTTACTTTCAGACTTTGTCTTCAGTAGAAGTCTTCAGATCTTGTCTTCAGACTTTGTCTTCAGACCTTGTAATCAGCTGATGTCTTCAGCTGTTGTGGTCTTCTTCAGCAGTTGTAATGTCTGTGGGACTTAGAGGTTTTTCTGATCAGGCTCATTGGTTCTTTTGGTCCAACAGATCCCACATATGCCCCGGACTCGCCCAGCAGCCATGGGGGAGCCTCTGTGCCTGGAGGTTTAAGGTAGAAGAGGATGGCACACCCCTACGGCAAGAAGGGGAAGAGGCTGAAGTTCACTCTTACCTCATCCACTACCACAGCCACTACCTCAGCCACACCATCCACCACTACCACCACCACTGCAACTACACCACTTGCTACCACCTCTACCACCTCACACACCGCTACCACACCCATTCCACCTATTACGCACATCAAATCCACCTCCACTATAGCTCATCCATCGCCACCTTCATCTATACCACCCCCAATCTTCACCATTGCCACCACCACCACCACTAGCCACCAAGCAGGACTATCATCTTACCCCTCCTTTCCATCTGGATCATCTCTACCGCCCAGTGGGGTAGAGGAATAGCTCTAGGCACTGAACCGTATGGTGCTGAAGCTGTTAGCAGCCGATGATGAGAAGACTACCCAGATTCGCCAGGTAGTAGATCTTACCGCTAAACAATCTTGGCAAATTTCTCAGCGGGCTCAGCTGATTGAGCAGCAGCCACAGCAGATGGCTGCTCAGAGCTCAGAGATGTCCCAACTCCAGGAGCAACATGTCCATTCAAGAAAATAGATAGAGGAGTTGGACGCGACCAAGAAGACCATCATGCAGAGGCTCAAAGGATCAAAGGATGAGCCACTAAAGATCAGAGAAGGAGATGGAGACGATGGTGATGATGATGACAGTGATGATGATGATGATGATGGTGATAATCAAGGGGATGATACTGATGCTGGTGATGATGTTGATGATGATGATGAAGAAGATGATGATACTTCTGCTGTGGGTGTCACATTTGTAAGTGAAAGGAGGACCAAGAAAGCTCAAGACCAAGGTGCCTCCACATCAGCCCCGTCAGCAGAGGAGCACATGATACAAGACAAGAGTAATGCTTAGTTGTTTATGTTATTTAAAATCATGTGTAACTGAATATTGTATCAAACTAATGTATATAATGTTTATATTTTGATTATTGATGTTTACTGCTTTGATTGTTGACTAACGGTTGTTGTGTTACATGTTTTAAATCAAGCAGATCCAAATTTTCAAGGAGATGAATATGTTGTTGTTCTTCTCCAACAGATCAAGACTCAACTCACGATGATTCTTGATCTACAAGGGATAGTCAGGAGATTGGTGAATTACACTCCTGAAGAAGGAGAGATAATTCATGATCTCACCGTCGAGCAACTAGCTGAAATGTTCCGACACAATCTTGATGAGATCGTGAAAGATGCTCGAACAGTCCATGTTGAAAGTGATGACGAGCTCGATGATGTCGATGAGATTGAGATTGAAGATGTCACGGATCAATATTATCTAGAGTACCCTGAAAATGAAGGTAATGTCGTTCCCAATCTAGGGCACAATCTTGTTAGTGAAACTTTTGAGACTCTGGATAAAATGGAACAAGAGTCTGAAAAGAAAAAAGATAAGGCCCAAGCCTTGGATGCCGAAGTCAACATCAGAAAGGCTGAGTGGGCTGAATGCTTTGAAGAAATAAGAGCCCAACGCAATGCTCCAACGTCAAATGTCTACACCAAGCTATACAAAGTGAAGAAACATCACAAGGTGTCGGGCAAAATCATCGCGTGGGCATATTTTGAAGATCTCAACTTTATGCTGTTAAACGTGAGAAGGGGATTAAGTACTTCAGGTTCCCACACGATCTGAAGACTCTTCCTAGTTTTGAGCTTAAACAGTTAGCAAAGTTGAAATTGCTATACGCTGAACCACGTAAAATGTCAGGCTGGTTTAAAGCAGCTCTAAAAATAGAGTACCACACCACATGGGTCAACTCCAAACCTCAACAACCAACGAGCTATATCAGACAGTCTGAGGTTGATGCCATAACTGGAAAACCGAAAATAGTGCTGAAGTGGAGTCCTCAGCGCACAATGTCTAAGAACCCTCTACGGGAAATGCCACAGGACTTCATTCCACACTTCAAATGGTAGTATTATGATTAGAGAATAGGAGAGGCAGTCATAGTATTGAACAATAATGGTATTATGGAAACCATCAGGGTGTTTGACCCGATGTGGCTTACTAAATTGTTTTTCGATGATGTCTATACATTATACAAGTGGCCATTGTTCTATGACTCATAAGATATTATACAAGCTCTTCAATTTTAGAACGTGATACGACTCTGTTTTGCTTTTCAGATACATGCAGGAGTCACAAGAGAAGAGAAGTACAAGAAGTATGAGGAGCTTATGATGGATGTAAGACATTAGATGAAACTAGGTCCAAGGGGGAGTTTGTAGATACATGTGTTCCTATTTTCTGAACTTAATATAATATGTCTTTATTGTCTTACACATATGTAATGAAATGGGTACTTAATGAAATACAATATGTGGTTGTGTTTATAATATTGAATATTTCATTACTTGGGATGTAAGAACGCTTATTGAACTAACTATATAGGTTTGTGGTTGTTTGAATAGATCAAAGTCAAATAATGATTATGAAACATATTCAAACTTAATCAAATGAAGTTCTCATGCGCTTGGCCTATGCTAATGGACCATACGCATGAACAACTTCATGCTAATGAACTAGTCGTACGAATGAACTAGGAGACTGGATCAATCGCATGATTGTAACATGAGATTGACTCAGTCGCACGATTGAACATTCAGCCATGTGAATGGATCAACCGCATGACTCAATCGCATGACTGAACGATGCAAATGGTCCAGTCGCACGATTGAGAAACCCTAACCTATAAATACCACTCAAATCATGGAAAAACGAGACACTTTGAATATTTCCATACCTACACGTACCCTAGCCATCCAGAGACCTATAGCAACCTGTTCCAACATCATAGATTGCAGTAGATCGATTGCTAATTTCTTTTAACGTTTAGATTTAATCTTTAATTGATTTTACGTGCGTTCTCACTGATTGGATCACCAATCAAATAGGATTCCACACTATTTGATTTGGTATATGCGTAAATCTATTAGTATTCGTCCAGTACACGATCCTAACACCATTGCCAATTGTCAAAGATCCAAGCAATTCTAGTGTCCCAAGATTAGCTTCTAGTGGAGATAAGGAAGAACTGAAGCTGAAGAAAGAAACAACTTTAATCTCAAACTTTTACTGGAGTGGAGAGGTAGAAGAGACTAAAGAAGAAATCAATCAATCCCTTGTTGTTGAGAATGTTGAAGAAAATGAGAAAAAGGATTGTGTGGAAGAGTTTGAATCATTTAAGGTATTCAGAAGTGAAGATGAATGGTTTGAAGGTGTGAAAAAGGATTGTGGAAAGAGTGTTGAGAAGGTTGGAAATGGTGATTTGAAGGTTGAGATCATAATAGAAAGTGAAGATGAGAAGGTGTTGAGAGCTAGAAGCCAGCAAAGAGAAGAATGATGCTGCAACCACTGTTGAGGAAAACAAGCTGAGTACTCCGGTATGCCAATGTGAGAAGGCTTTGGCAGCAAAAAGGTGGTAATAGGACTTCCATATGAGGTAATTCAAGATATCTGTTCTTCAGCTTGCAACATAAGGTTGTTTGGTGTTTATAAAGCAAATCGTCTGTTACTCGTTAATAAAAAATATTTAAAACGACTTAATGAAGAGCTTAACTTAACGAGTCTAAATATTTTGTTAAATTAAATCAAACATTAAAAGAAAATGAACACTTGAAAAGAATTATCTTGGAAAGAAATGTTCAAATCAATACTTTGACTGAAAGAGTTGCACTTGCTGAATTTGAAACTAGTATACTTCAGTCAAAACTTGATAAATAGACAATTTCAAGGATGAAACATGATGATTTGTGCAAATCACAAAGGGGAGCTAGGATTAAAACAAGTTTCGGTTATGAGAATGTTGCAATTTATCCTCCTCCTAGTACTTATTGTTATTCACATATGCCTATTCCACATCCTTCTAATGATTTGATTCAAATAGATACTAGCAGTCTGTCTGCAGGTTTAGAAGGTGTCAACTATAAGCACATGCATGAGGACTACGGTTATGAACCCACTAGCGGGCTTGGATGCAATTGTTTTAGTACACCTAAACCTTAGCCCTATGTTTTAGATCATAACTCTAGTTGAAGTTCTGGTTTTGTTTAAAAAAATGTATTTCAGACAATGTTTTAGCTTGTTCTAGTGATGAATCTTCCTTTTCTTTAAATGATTTGAGTTGTCATGTTGATGTTTCTTCTGGTTGTGTTAATGTTGTTGTGAATCTTTCTGATATTAAGGGTAAAGAGAAACTTAAAAGTAATTGTTTTGAAAAATTATTTTCTCACCCTATCCCATCCTTCCCTCCAACTAATATTTCACCATCAAGTGAAAGGGTAACGTCATCCTGTTGCGCAAGTACAAGTGGTACAAGTACAACATGTACTTGAGATGAAAATTCATCATCATATGTAAATAATCATTCTTTTATAAATAAGAACAGACCTAGAGATATGTACGGGACATATAGTGATGATGATTCTAGATTCTCTGAATGTGATGAGGAAATATCCATTGATAAAATCCCTGACTTGCAGCATAATAGACCTAGATTAAAATCACATTGTTTTAGGTGTGGTAAAGATGATCATGTAGTTAAAAACTATCCCGAGCTCTATCATAGATATGTCCACAGGAATCCTTTTGGGAGTAGGTTAACTCATTTGGTTAATAGTTTCTTTGGAAAGAAGTCATCTACACCAAAGCCTAAAGTTGTTCAATCATGGGTTCTTGTTTCAACTGGTTAATTCTTCTACTCCATATTTGGAAGGGTCATCCACTAAAGTTGTAAATAGTTTTGTCATTTTGATAGTGGATGCTCCAGACATATGAATGGAGGATATGTCACATTTGTTGGCGATAAAAAAAGGAGGAAAGACGATAAGCCAAGGGGAGGTCTCCAATGGATCTCTTACTCTAGAGAAACTCAATTATGTGCTAGAGCTTGCCTTCAATCTGTTGAGTGTCTCTCAGATTTGTGATAAAGACATCCTAGTCTTGTTAAAGTCCAATGAATGTCTATTTCTAAAATTCAAGATTGATATTCCAGAGGAGATGGTGCTCATGCGAGCTCCAAGAAAGAATGACACATACCTTCTTGACGTGGATTCTAAGGATTCAACCTCCACTATCTTTTATCTAAAGCTTCCACATCTGAGTCTTTCTTGTGGCATCATAGATTGGGCCCTATTAATTTGAAAAATATTAATAAATTAGTTAAGAACAACCCTGTTAGGGAATTATTTTTAAAATATTTTTCTATTGTTGAGACATGTATGGCATGTGCCAGAGGAAAGCAACATAGAAAACTCAGAAACCAAAACTTGAAAATAGCATTTCTAATCCCCACGAGTAGTTACACACAAATTTGTGTGTGTTAGGGTTAGGACCATGTACGTACGGAGTACTAACTGATTCTGCGTTTTACAAGATCAAATAGTGCGGAATCCTACTTGATTGGCGATCCAATTAGTGACGATCGATATAAGATTGAACTAAATGTTAAGAATGAGTAGGAATTGATCAGGAACGACCTATGAACTTGGACAGGCTATTTGGGACGCTCTGGACGGTTAGGGTTTATGTGTATTTGAAGTATCTCTAATAGTGTTCTATTTTTCCACGAGTTAGGTGGTATTTATAGGTTAGTGGTTTCCGTTCGTACGACTGAACCATTAGCATGGTTTAGTCATGCGACTAACTCATGCGATTGATCAATACGCACGACTGGAGGTTTAGTCATTCGATTGAGTCAATCTTATGTCTCAATCATACGACTGATCCAGTCTCCTAGTTCAGTCATGCGATTGGTCCATAAGCATTATCTATTCATGCGTGTGGTCAATAAGTATGGTCCACTAGCATGAATAATCACCCGACTAGGTTGAACACATTTCTCAATCATTATTGATTAAGAACTATGTACAACAACCTCAAAGCTATATAATAAATCATACATATGAATTAAAGATAAATAAACATCAATGCATATATCATATTTCATTACTTTGTTAATTACACATATGTAAGACGTGAAAGACTTTTACATGTTGAATTTAAAGAGCATGTTGAATTAAACATCAAAGAACTATGTGCAACAACCTGTTGTCTAACGTTCTTCACTGTTCTTGGAACTTCTTGTACTTCTCTTCTCTTGTGACTCCTTCATGTATCTTGAATACAAAACAAAGCCGTATAACATGTTAAATTTAAAGATCTTGTACAATGTCTTGTATGTCATAGAATAGTGGCCACTTGTATAAATTGTAAACATCTTCAACAGACAAGTTAGTAAGCCATATTGGGTCAAATACCCTGATAGTATTTATCTTTCCATCTTTGTTCAAAACTATGACCACTTCCCCTGTCCTCTGGTCATAATACCACCATTTGAAGTGTGGAGTGAAGTCTTGAGGCATTTCTCGTAACAGAATCTTAGACATTGTGTGCAGAGGACTCCACTTCAACACCACTTTAGGCTTTGACGATATAAGATCAACTTCAAACTTATGAATGAACCTCTTACATTGTTGAGGTCTGAAGTTTACCCATATGGTGTGGTATTCCTTCTTCAATGCAACCTCAAACCATCCTGACATCTTTCTTGAGTTAGCATATAACAGTTCTAAGCATGCCAGTCGGTTGAGCTCAAAACCAGGAAGAGTCTTCAGATCATGTGGATATCTGAAGTACTCAATCCCTTTCTACCTTTTAACATCATATACTTCCAAGTCTTCAAAATATGCCCGTGCTATAATCTTGCCTCACATTTTCTGATCTCTTTCAACTCTATAAAGCTTGGTGTAAGCATTTTGCTTTGGGGGTGCGCGTTGAGCTTTCATCTCGGCAAAACAACCTGCCCCTTCAGCTTTCTTAATATCAACATTAGCATCTGAAGCTTGGGATATACATTCATCTTTTTCTTTTTCTTTCTCTATCTCCTCCAACTATGAATTGTACCACTACCAAACGTTTCACCCAAGTTGGCGATAACATGTCCTTCCGGGTCATTGTACGGTGGGTAGTGCTCTTCTGTGACATCCTCTATCTCTATCTCATCCACGTCTTTCAGCTCATCATCACTTATAACATCTACTTCCGGAGCATCTTTGACAAGCTCATCAGGATTCAGTCTGAACATTTCAGTGAGCTGCTCGTCTGTTAGATCATGGATGATTTCTCCTTCATCTGGAGTGTAGCTTATAGATCTTCTGACAATCCCTTGCAAGTCAAGAATCATAGTGAGTTGGGTCTTGACTCACTGAAGGGGTACAGCATCATATTCATCTTCCTATGGAGCTTCATTTTTGTCTTGATCTGGTGTCTCTTCAGCTTGAGGAGCTGAGGACAAGGCTCCTTGATCTTGATTTCTCTTGGTACGCCTCTCCTTCGCTGATGGATTTGAGGCTGATACAGATGCATCACCTTCTCGATCATACTCATCATCATCATCTCCTCTTTATCCCTTATCACTTCCTCCCATTCCCTCATCATCACCATCATCTTCATCAAATTCATCTTCATCCTCATCATCATCATCCTCCTCATCAGCACCATCTTTAATCTTCAACGGCTCACTCTTCGATCCCTTTAGCTTTAGCATGATCATTTTGTTCTTCTTCTAAAGTCCTTCAATCCGCTTTACTGACACCAACACCAGCTTGTTTTGACTCTTTAGTGCTTGGT
The DNA here is from genome assembly GCA_025506515.1 of Flaveria trinervia. Classification (NCBI taxonomy): domain Eukaryota; kingdom Viridiplantae; phylum Streptophyta; class Magnoliopsida; order Asterales; family Asteraceae; genus Flaveria; species Flaveria trinervia. The sequence continues at coordinate 50,946,769 of CM046451.1, forward strand.
GGGCTCGGTATAAGGCTCTCTCATACTGCACGTTCTTTTCACTTAGATGAGCTATCTGCTTCGCTTAAGCTGTATTCACTGCCATTAGATAATTAGTAGGAATAAGCTTTAGCACCATCTGGTTTAGGCTAGCCAGTTGTTCTTCTAACCTAACCATGGGTAGAGTAGGTCCGGGTTGAATGTGGATTGGGTGGAGGGACCAACTTGGTGAGTGGTCCTGGCAGTGGTGGATGTGGTGAAGATGGGAGGAGGAATAGGAATGGATTGTGGTGGAGTAGTGTTGGGTATTGTGGGTGTGGTGGAAGTAGGTATATGACTAGTGGATGGAGTGGTGGTTGTGGTAGTGGGTGTGGTAGTGGTGGTAGCTGTGGTAGTGGTGGTGGTTGTGGCAGTGATGGTAGTAGTTGTGGCAGTGGTAGTAGTGGCTGTGGAAGTGGCCGTGGTAGTAGAAGGTATGATCAATGTAAATCTTGGCCTCTTACCCTTTTTGCCATAAGGATGGGCCATCCTCTTCTTCCTGCAGCCCTTGGAGACAGAGGCTCCCCCTGAGCTGAGCGGCTGGTTTGGGGTGTAAGTAGGATTAGTGACATCTGTAGCATCACCCTTTGACCTAGCCTGGCATCCGCCAACCGCCTCTTTCCCTTTGTCGGTGGCCACAACCTCGCACCCGATAGTCCGAACCAAAGGCTCATCATCAGAAACTTCCTCTTCATCAAGCATGAAGTCTTGGTGGAAAGCAGGCTTCTCTGTTCCACCAGGTACGTCACCACCTTGACCATCGTCATGGTCGTCATCATCGTCGTCTTCTTCATTGGTGGGTAGCTCAATTGGGTCAACATCGGTGTCGCTATCATCGTGACGCCACTTCTTGTGAGAGGGCGCCACATAATCTTCACTGGCCAAATGCTCGAACAATCTCCTGACCAAGGGCTTTACCTTCTTCCCCCGATACACCTTCATCCGACCTAAAGTCGTGTCATCCATCACCTCTAGAATCACATCATCATCTCTCTCATTTGGTGGCGAAGGAAGCTTTTAATCAATGATCATTAGAAACGTGCGTACATACAAAAGCCTTTCTTGTGTTCACTACCAGAGCAACATATGCGTTCTAGATTTGATCTGACATCTCATCAAATCCTCCTCTCCTTGACGCTATGCACTTAAGGATGACGTGAGCCAAGTACTAAAACTAGGGGCACAGGTTGCTCTTGTTGAGCACACCTACCTTGATGTCCCCAGTGTACTTCATCCTCAGAAAGCATCCTCGAACCATCAAGGGATGTAGCTTGGTTGGGTGGGCAACGTCCTCACATAGATCCAGGACTATGGGGCTCAGAGGACCTGTCAACTGTAGCAACTTCCCAGAAGGCCTTGCTATAACAATCTGCATGGCATGCAGAGTGTAGATATGGCCTTGAAGATCCTTGATCTCTTCAGAAAAGCTATGATCCCAGCAAACTCGGAAGCATTCCGAGTAGTAGCATCTAAGTGAGAACAGATATTGTGCTTGGTGCTCATCGTCCATCTATCAGTCATGTTGCTGCAACACAAGAAAAATATACATTAGATTTGTGCATAACAAAACACAGTATGAACTTAAGCTATTTTGATCATACTGGTTCAGTCGTGCGACTGAACCATACGACTGAGTTTTAGTCGTACGATTGAGTTCAGTGGTACGATTGAGCTTGTTGCTAAGTTAAGTCGTGCTATTGAATCGTGCGCCTGGCTCAATCGTGCGATTGAAGTTCACTAGCATGTCCATTTGCATCCTACCCTATTGAACAACCTAGATTTGAATCTTTGTCAAAACATTATTTTAGACTTCATGTTTAGGCTCATTTGACTCGCAGGGACTCGAAATAGCACTTAATGTCCTTTAGATCAACTTTTATGTCCATTTAAGTGGTCTATTTTAGGGTTCAGTCTTGGTTCTAGGTTTTAGCATAAGCGGTCCTTAAGATGCGATTAAGAAGTTCATTTGGATCGATTGCATGTTAGAATCGGTCTTGTAGATAAGTAGATCACATGTTAAATCAAAATCAGTAGGTAATAACCGTTAAACGAAATTTGGGCAGAGTATCTATGAGTACGGGCAATTTCAGAGAACATAGAAGGGTGGTAAGGGTTACAACGTACTGACCCCCTTATTTATACTATTTTAAATTTCAGTCGTGCAACTGGACCCATACTCATGCTTCAGTCGTGTGACTAGGCCAAAACTCATGCTTCAGTCGTGTGACTGGGCCCATACTCATGCTTCAGTCATGGGACTGGGGTTCAGTCGTGCGACTGGCTCATACTCCTTCATCAATTCTTATGATTTGTTTAGTCTTGTAGTCCAATCGCATGGTTGTCCCATACTCATGGTCCAGTCGTGTGACTGGTTCATACATATGGTTCAAATATGCGATTGGCTTATCCTTATGAGTCAATCGTATAATTGGGTCATACTTAGGAGCTTGAACTCATACACTTTCAAGCACATAGAATTTTTAAATTTTGATATAACATTATGACCTTTTATCATCTCAGACATGATCCTTTTAATTTAACACCATTTGATCACCTCAGACATGATCCTTTTAGTTTGCAACCGATTGATCAGCTCAGTTGTGATCCTTTTAATTTAAAAACCGATTGATCACCTCAGACGTGACCCTTTTTAGTGAGTGATTCACAGATTTTATCTAGTTGTGTAGCCCGACATTTACGCAACATAAAAACTAGAAAATAGGAAATAACTTGAAATTTTAAAGTAAAACAAGACATGTTTTTGTGGTTTTGGGTTAAAGATGGATGGAAACCTTTTACAATTCATTTAACCTATTTTACTTCCTTAGCAGATCAATTTTAAGTTAATTTGATCATTTCTCGAAAGATTCATTATGGAATCATACAGGTATATCATAATCACTTGGGAACCCCTTTTAATATGCACTTTGATGCAAGATTCTTGTTTTGTCTGAGAGTCAACAACCCTTTCAAGAAATCATAATAGAGCTATAAGATTTGTTAGGATCAGCAATCTACGTTTGATTGATTAGAGAGTATAGCAGCGGAAATCAAACAATGAATTAGCCAATTCACAAGAACACAAAAGATATTCAAGGCAAGAACAAACGGTTATAGACAGAAAGAACTCTGCAAATATATTTCATTCCATATTCGCTTTCATGGTAACAGAATGTCACACATACAATTAGGTCAACACCTCTTATATAGGAGATGTGACGTCTGCTGATATCACTTGATAGTGACATCTAACAGAATTTATTCAAACTACTGATAGTTAACACAACTACTGAAGATGTCAAACAGCTGACATCTTCTTACAAAAATGCTAAGTGTTAACTATCACTACAACTACTGAAAAGAAATTACTGAAACTACAACGACTGAAGAACATGCTCTTCAGTTGTTTTACAAATACTGAAACAAAAAGAGAACTACTGAAAGGAAATCATCACAACAACTGAAGAATGCTTCTTCAGCTGTTGTAACAAACTCTGAAGGCTTTAGTACTTGTACTTGAACTTCAGCTGTTGTCATCAGCTAATGTCTTCAGTCTTTGTAATTCAGCTGTTGATCTTCAGTACTTTGTTCTTCAGCTGTTGATCTTCAGACTTTGGTCTTCAGCTGTTGAAGTCTTCAGTACTTTAGTCTTCAGCTGTTGATGTCTTCAGTACTTTAGTCTTCAGCTGTTGAAGTCTTCAGTAATTTAGTCTTCAGCAGTTGATCTTCAGTCTTTGGTCTTCAGCTTTTGAAGTCTTCGGTACTTTAGTTCTTCAGCTGTTTAAATCTTCGGACTTTGTCAAACAGCTGATCAAGTCTTCAGCAGTTGTTATGATGTCTGTGGGACTTAGAGGTTTTTCTTATCAGGCTCATTGGTTCTTTTGTTCCAACAAACTCTCCCTGAACCAATACAGCCAAAACCTCTAAAGTTATTGAAGATGTCCCACTTATTATGGCAAAAGGATTGGTCTTTTTGTCTTCTAGATCAGCTTAGAAGTGACCCTTTTAAGCACAGGCCTGGGAAGAAGTCTCAATGACCTGTTTGGCAAAGTATGAATGGGAACTCTGTCTTGGGGAACTGGACACAGAGTTGTTACCCCATCCATGAGATCTACTTCCCTACTATGAGTCTGTATGACTCTCTTGTGTAGGCCTCAAGGAAGGTAATTGTTCCTCCATGGTCAGCTCTTCAGCACCTCCTTCAAATAATGATTCAGGCCCATAGTACTCATATAGGTATTTGACCTGTTTCCCATTCTTTAGCTCCACAGTTGTTATTATTCTATAAGCAATTCATCAGGGTGATTACCCTCTAGGAACAACTAGAGCTCATTCTTTCTGACTTCTTCAAGCCTCTTATAAACTAACCCCTTTTTCACCATTTTATTTTCAAGCATCTTCTGTGGGGTTTGGTTAGCTTTATAAGCTTTCTTGAAGTCTTCTAGGATTTCCCAGGGTGATACTACAAAGACCAGGGAGATCACTTCATCTACAATCTTTTTCACCTGGCCAATGTATCTCTGTGGTATGTTTTTCTTGGGAATCCTGTGAGACACCCTGGGATCAGGCCAAATCCTTACTCTCTCCTTTTGATATTGAAATGTATGCTTAAGAGTGTATAATCTGAGAGCTTGCTTCTTCATGTTGATGATAGAAGATGTGGATGCATATGCTTTGTCAACCCTCCTCAACAATTCCTCATCGTGTTGTTTGTGAAGTTCTTCTTCTTCTAGCTTCACTTTCACAATTTGTCTTTGGGTTTCAGGAGTAATTGTTGAGGAGTGACTTGTCGCCTTCGGCAACTGTATAACAGCTGAGAGTGGCAGTCTATCTTCATCATCATCTTCTTCATCATCATCTAGCCTCAATACCCTTCTCTTCTTCTTCTGGGGTACATCATCGGCTATTGGTTTTGAGGGAAAGGGAGTTGGTTTGGTGGGTTGTTGTTTTGGTGGTTTAGGTGTGGGAATGTTGACAGGCTGTTCTAGCATTTTGGAAGTGAGTGTGGCTTTAGATTGCTTGGCTAGTTCAGTCTTGCTCCCAGCACCAGCTTCATTCAAAGCTTAAATAACTAATCCTTTAGTGTATACTTCAGACGATATCTTGGTGGTTATTGCCAAGATACTGTCCCTGGACCAAGCCTTGATTTCGATCATTGATCTTCCAAGATATTTTGCTATAAATCTGATCATGATCTCCAGCCTTTCTCTTTCTAACACATCATAACTTGCCCATCTATTTTGGATTTCTTCAATCTCTAATCTTCTAATCTCAGAGTCAAGTTTGTTAGTGTCATGGCCTTGCTTAAACAACTGATCAATGATGTTATCCATTGATCTGCTGTGTTCAGCATCAGCCTCTTTCACCATCAGCTCTAAGGCAGTCTCTTTCTCATTCTTTCTTTTCTTTGATTTCTCCATGTCAGCTTCTTTCTCCTTCTCTTTTTCCTTCTCCTTCTCTTTTTCAGTCTCCACTACCATCTCCTTCTCCTTTACCACTTCTGTCACTTCTGTTTCTTTTTCCTTCTATTTCCTCTCTGCACTCCACTTCCTTTTTGCTTTCACTGACTGAATCTCCCCCTTTTTGGGTGCATTGGTTGCAAGGGTTTGATTGTCAGAAAGCGTTTTACGCACAACTTCCGCGATCAAGGGTTGTATTACTCAGGAAAGCCTCTCATCAATGGTTTTGATCACTATATCAGTGATTATGGGTGTGATGAGAGGTAGGGAACACAGTTATGGCGTGGTTTGAGCTGCATGGTCGCCATTAATGAGAGAGAAGTTTTGGAGATTTGAACGTTAGGTTTGGAGAGGATGAAGCGCTGAAGGCTTAGGTATTGGGTATTTATAGGGTAAGGGTTAGAAAACGACTGAAGGATTTGGTGTTAATCATCAGTAGTTTTAAACGACTGATGACGTAGTATTACCCTTTCAGATGTTGAAACAACTGAAGTCTTGGTTTTAGGCATCAGCAGTTATAAAACTACTGAAAGCCATGGTTTGGACTTCAGATGTTTGAAAACAACTGAAGACTTGGTTTTAGTCATCAGTAGTTGTGAAACTACTGAAGACCTTGGTTTTGTCTTCAGCTGTTGTAAACAACTGATAACTTGGTATTAGTCATCAGTAGTTGTGAAACTACTGAAGACATGGTTTTGTCATCAGTTGTTGTAAATAGCTGATGACTTGGTGTTAGTCATCAGTAGTTGTGAAACTACTGAAGACATGGTTTTGTCATCAGTTGTTGAGGATGAAACAGCAGTTGTAGAAACAAGCTGAGGAGAAAGTTCTCATCAGTATTTTTCGTCAATTCATAGCCTTTCAGTTGTTTCATACTGTCCTCAACACTTACTCATCAGCCTTTTAGCTGTTTTCAGTTGTTTCATAGGACATCAGTACTTATCTGTTTTTAGTGACATCAGTAGTTTTTACTACATCAGTAGTTGTAACTTTATCAGTTGTTTTAACAGAATCAGTACTATATGTGATATGGTACTAATGATCATCAGTACTTATATACTGAGATCATCAGTAGCTATCACTTATTCTAGCTGCAGCATACCAAGCCTTAATACTAGGTTTTGGAAAGTTGAACTATCCAAAGGCTTAGTAAAAATGTCTGCAAGCTCATCAGCACTAGGCATAAACTTAGGATCAATCAGACCTTTTTCAAAACAATCCCTAATAAAATGATGTCTGATCTCTATATGTTTGGTCCTAGAGTGCTGGACAGGATTTTTGACAATGCACAGAGCTGAAGCACTATCCATTAATAATGGAGTCTTAGTCTCTGTAATGCCATAATCCAAAAGTTGGTTCTGAAGCCAGAGTACCTGAGAGGTACAACTTGTAGCTGCAATGTACTCTGCTTCAGCAGTGGATGTAGCAACAGATGTTTGTTTCTTACTCTGCCAAGAAATCAAACAGTTGCCTAGGAATTGACATCCACCAGAAGTTGACTTTCTAGTTAACTTGCACCCTACATAGTCACTATCTGAAAAAGCAACTAATTTGCAAGAGTGTCCAGTGGAGTACCATAAACCTAGAGATTGTGTACCTTGCAAATATCTAAAGATCCTCTTGACTGCAATCAAATGAGACTCTTTAGGAGCAGCCTGAAATCTAGCACAGACACAAGTAGCAAACATGATATCTGGTCTAGAAGCTGTTAAGTACATCAAGGACCCAATCATACATCTGTAAAGTGTTTCATTAACAGCTTTACCTTTCTGATCCACACCCAGTTGTGTGGTGTTGCACATTGGAGTAGAACAGGGCTTACAATTTTGTAAATCAAACTTATTCAAAAGATCTTTTGTATATTTGGACTGATGAATAAAGGTTCCATCAACCTTTTGTTTGATCTGCAAACCTAGAAAGAACTGTAATTCTCCCATTGCACTCATTCCAAACCTCTTTTTCATTAATGTGGTAAAATCATCACACAACTGGGGATCAGAGGATGCAAAAATAATATCATCAACATAAATTTGAACAAGTAGCTTATGCTGATCCACCTTCTTAATAAACAAAGTTTTATCTATGGAGCCTCTAGTGATATTATTCTTGAGAAGAAAAGTGGAAAGTGTCTCATACCAGGCTCTAGGAGCTTGTTTCAACCCATAAAGAGCCTTATCAAGTTTATACACCCAGTCAGGATGTTTATTGTCCTCAAAACCTGGTGGTTGACACACATAAACTTCTTCTTTTATTTTGCCATATAAAAATGCACTTTTGACATCCATTTGAAAAACTTTGAGATGGTGGAATGCAGCATAGGCTAAGAACAATCTAATTGCCTCTAGTCTGGCTACAAGGGCAAAGGTTTCATCATAATCAATACCTTCTTCTTGTGAGAACCCCTGTACAACCAATCTAGCCTTGTTCTTGACAATAAGCCCATTTTCATCAGTTTTATTCCTAAACACCCATTTAGTGCCTATTGCACACTTACCTGGGGGTAGAGGAACCAGTTCCCACACTTGCTGTTTCTTGAACTGAAGTAGCTCAAGCTGCATGGCTTCAACCCATCCATTGTCTCTTAAAGCAACATGATAGTTCTTTGGCTCTAGCTGACTGATGAAGAGAGCATAGAAGCAGAAGTTAGACAATTGACTTCTTGTTGAAACTCCAGCATTGATATCACCAATGATTTGAGACATTGGGTGATTTTTCAGCTCTTGATAAACAATGATATCTGTGCAAGTGTTTGTAGAACCTTCAGCAGCAGCAGATGTTGATGCAGACTCTTGAAACCAAGATTTGATGGTAACTCAAAAGATGTAGAGGAATCAGAAATCTCATCAGCATTCGTTGTGGATGGAACTGCTGAGGCTACAGGAACATCAAGTTGAGCAGACTCAGGCAGTTGGTCACCAAACTTGAATAGGTGAGTATTGATATTATTATCATCATCAATACCACCAGGTGGAAGACATGCTGCAGAAGATGATTTATCCACATGGTCTGCAACAATTGGAGGTTGATAAGGAACATATTGCAGTATGTCCAAATCAAACAACTCCACAGGGTTTTGTGGAATCTTGTCCATTGGAGATTCATTAAACTTCACATGCAAAGTCTATTCAACTCTCTTTGTTCTGCAGTTGAAGACTCTGTATGCTTTGCAAGTAGATGAATAAGCAACAAAATACCCTGCATCCACCTTAGGATCAAATTTTTGGAGTTGATCCTTTGTGTTGAGAAAAAAACAGGGACACCCAAATGCTCTAAAAAATGCAATGAGAGGAGCCAAGTGATGTAGAACTTCATATGGAGTCTTCATCAACCTCTGATTTACTAAGGCTCTATTCTACACATAGCAAGCTGTGTTAACAGCTTCAGCCCAAAAGGTCAGTGGCAAACCAGAGTCAGCCAACATAGACCTTGCAGCTTCAATTAGGGTCCTGTTCTTTCTTTCCACTACTCCATTTTGTTCTGGAGTCCTTGCGATGCTAAACTTCCTTTTGATTCCCTTTGAAAGATAAAATTCATCAAGTGTATGGTTTCTGAATTCAGTTCCATTGTCACTCCGTATACACTTGACTGAAAGGGAATACTGCTTCTCAACATACAACACAAAGTTGATAATCTTCTAAGCAAACTCATCCTTTGAATGTAGAAAGAAAGTCCATACAAATCTGGAGTAATCATCCACAATTACCAGACAGTATTTCTTCTTTGCCATGCTCATCACTCTTACAGGACCAAGTAGATCCATATGCAGTAATTGCAAGCAGGCAGTGGACTTAGGCTCTGCAATAGGAGGGAATGAGACTTTGTGATGTTCTCCTTTTAAACAAGCAGTGCAGGTTTCATCATAGTGGAACTCCTTTATTGGTAAGCCTCTCACTAAACTATTGTGGATCAGCTAATTCATGTTTTTGAAATTAACATGACCCAGCCTTCTATGCCACAGTTTAGATTCCTAAGGAGAGGCTTTGGAAAATAGGCAAGGATGGCCTCTGATATTAATTTTCTTGGAAAGATCTATGGCATATACTCTTCCTGTCCTGTTGGCCCTCAGGAGAGTGTGATCATCCAACACCTTATCAATCAAATTCAGAACTTTGGATGACAGAATCCTACAGTTCTGACTAGTGAAAAAAGCAACATGGCCTTTATCACACATTTGACTGACACTCAAGAGATTGTACTTGAGATTTTCCACATGATTAACATCATCAAACTTTATTTCTCCATTGGAGACAAAGCCTTTTCCAATGATGTAACCCTTAGCATCATTGCCAAAAGAAACAAACCCCTTCTTTCCTTGAGAGTAGTCATGAAGAAGAGAGTTGTTCCCTGTCATATGCATAGATCCCCCACTGTCTACATACCAGATGCTACTTTGGCATGTTGAAGAACCCTGCAATCATAAACAATTAGTTAGTTTTTGAGACCCAAACCTTTTTGGTTTTGGGTCTATTCACATCAACAGATGGTAAACTAACAGACTTGCTATGAATAACAGCCTGAGGGGATGGAGATGGTGAAGAAGTTTCCTTTGGCATGGATTTTCTTCTCTGTGGTTTCAACACAGGAGCATCTAACTGGTTGACTCTCCTAATAGATGTTGAACCATCATAACAAGTTGTGTCTGATTTTGTGATAAAGCCTTCAGCTTATCAGACACATTAGTCCTTGAGTTTGATGAGTTCCTGTGTTGTACCATCTCTCTTTGAGCAATCTCAGCTGTTACCTGTTTAACCCCTTTCTTTGTGGATTTCTTTTTGGATTTTGGGGTTACAGGTTTTGATGTTGCTGACACAAAATTTGATTTCAAACTCAGTTTTCATTTTATCCATTTTCTCTTTAATGTTTTCATTATGTTTGAGTTTGGAGCCCTTTTTATACCAGCAATAATAAGCCACATATTTCACATGGCTTTTTCTTCATCTTAAGTTGATCATCTGCTAAAGAGGATGAAACTACTGAAGCTTGTTCTTCAGCAGTTTGCTATCAGTACCAGCAGTTTTCTTTGCTTTAGTACCTGCTTTCTTGGTATCTTCTTCAGTAGTTTTCCCACCCTTTCTACTTGCATTTTTCTTTCCTTTAGTAAATGTAGTAGTTTGGGCTTGTTCTCCAGGTGTTATGACAGACTTTTTAATACTTTCAGTACTTTGTGAAATATCACCTGGAGTGATCAACTTTGTGATCATGTGAGTGTCAGCATTTGAACCATCAACATCAGCTGATAGTTTCTAAGAGGAATTAATGTTGACTTCTACTTCTGATGGTGCTGTATAAGATAGTAGATCACATGATGAAAAGGATTGGTTTGCTTTCACCATCAGATTCTACTTCTGCTCTGGGAGTAAAGTCTGTAGGAGGAGCAGTGTGATTATAACCAATGCCAAACTTCACATTGGAAGCAGATTGCTTACTAAGAAGCATTTAAAAACCCTTGCAAGAATTTACCCATCGATCACACTCTACCTGGGTAGTTGCAAGTGTTTCTTTGAGGTCTCTATACTTCTCTAGAAGTATCTCTTCCCTAGCCTTATCATCAGTGATTTGGCATTTAAGTTTGTAAATCTCATCATTCTTATCATTAATCACAGACTCAAATTCAGCTTTGCTTTTGGAAATTGTTTGTTCTAACTCAATGTTCTTGTTAATTAAAGCTACATTTGCTTCTCTAATAGACGCAAATGCGGCTATGCATGTTTTAGAACATAGTTTGGCTTTTGCCTCAGAGGATACCTGTGATACCTGTGGTGTAGAGGCATTAGAGGATGAAGTATCAGCAGACTCCAAAGCCATAAGAGCTAGATTTCCAAAAGGACTGTCACCACCATGTTGACCAGCATTAGAGAACAGTTGTTCATGACCAGACAAATCATCTGGTAAACTGCTCCAGTCAACAACTCCTGGGGTGAAAAAGCTGTGTTGTTGAGGTTGAGTTTGTTGATGAGATTGGGAAGGTTGAGGTTCAGGTAATGCATGTGGTTGTTGTGCAATTGGAGCTTGAACCGGATTTGGGTGAGGCAAGTAATCGTAGGGTAAAGGATATGACATTGGACCCTAGGGGACAAAGTATGCAGGAGATACAGGGTGTGATTGATGACCAAAACCAGCAGAATGTTGCCCTCTATTTTGTAGACTAGTGCTAGGAAAAGTCACAAAGGGTGCAGAAGAGTTAGATCCAGTTGATCTACATTCTTTTGAAAAGTGTCCAAGCCTTTGGCATTTGTGACACCTCAACTTACTCTTGTCAAAACCAACTTTGGTTTTGCCAGAGAGTCCAGGAAATTTCCTGCCAGTTCTCTTGTAGAACTTCTGAGATCTGATATTAACTAAGGCCATTTGGCTTAGAATATCCATCTCTTCTAAATCATCATCAGCAATTCCCTTCAGATCATCCATGATGAAACATAGATTGTCACTATTACTGCCAGAATGACTATCAATACCAACAAATGCATGACCAGAACTGTTTGAAGAGAAATCAATATGCTCGTCATAATTGCTTTCAGATGCAGCATATTCTGACTCATGACCAACCAAGGCAGTGTTCCCTGGTACAAAGTCATCATTGAGCTTTCCTGATGATGACAGTTTCCTTTTCTGCTCTATCTCTCTTTCGAATGTAAGCAGTTTCCCATGAAGTTGGGTGAGAGATAGGCTATCCAGATTTGCACTAGAGCGTAGGACAATTGTGTATGTGTCCCATCTCTGAGGCAGTGATCTGAGGAATCTGTTATTCATCTGGCTGTTGGTGTATTCCTGTTTCATCATTTTCAGCTCAGATCAAACAGGAAAAACGCTCAAACTGTTGAGTCAGTGTCTCACCCTTTCTATGAGAGAATGTCTCATATTGTTGGGCGAGAATTTCTCTGTTGTTTGCTAAGACCTCATTAGTTCCACCGAATTGTTCCTTCAGTGCATTCCAGAGGTCATGAGCAGTTTCATGATGCATAAGCCCTGAATAGATTTCATTCGGCAGGGCCATGGCTAGAATTCCATGGGCTTTAACATCAATCTCAAACAGTTTCCAATCTTCATCTGAGTATTGTTCCTTCTTCTTTGGAACCATTTGATTGGTTTCTGGATTGTTCACCATAGGCTTATGTGGTCCATGTACCACAGATGTCCAACAACCTGAACTGTTAACAGACAGGTGATGAAGCATCCTTCGTTGCCATATGTTATACTCAGTCCTAACCAGCATCGGAGGCTTGGTTGAGGAACCGGTATTGTGAGGGTCATTAGAAGGAGTAGTCATCACAGATTCAACCGAATTCAATTAAGCTATACAGATTTAGAACAAACACAACGAACCAAATTGAACCAAGAGAGATCTCAAAATGAATAAGCGAAAGCGGCAGAAATTCAATAATCTATAACCAGTTCTTGCAAATAGGCTAATTCAATCAAACATAGATATCGAATAGCAGTTTCAATGATCAACTGTTAGATCGATTAATGATTAACCTGCTCTGATACCATTTGTTAGGATCAGCAATCTACGTTTGATTGATTAGAGAGTATAGCAGCAGATATCAAACAATGAATTAGCCAATTCACAAGAACACAAAAGATATTCAAGGCAAGAACAAACGGTTATAGGCAGAAAGAATTCTGCAAATATATTTCATTCCATATTCGCTTTCGTGGTAACAGAATATCACACATACAATTAGGTCAACACCTCTTATATAGGAGATGTGACGTCTGCTGATGTCACTTGATAGTGACATCTAACAGAATTTATTCAAACTACCGATAGTTAACACAACTACTGAAGATGTCAAACAACTAACATCTTCTTTCAAAAATGCTAAGTGTTAACTATCACTACAACTACTGAAAAGAAATTACTGAAACTACAACGACTGAAGAACATGCTCTTCAGTTGTTTTACAAATACTGAAACAAAAAGAGAACTACTGAAAGGAAACCATCACAATGACTGAGGGCTTCAGTACTTGTACTTGAACTTCAGCTGTTGTCATCAGCTAATGTCTTCAGTCTTTGTAATTCAGCTGTTGATCTTCAGTACTTTGTTCTTCAGCTGTTGATCTTCAGACTTTAGTCTTCAGCTGTTGAAGTCTTCAGTACTTTAGTCTTCAGCTGTTGAAGTCTTCAGTACTTTAGTCTTCAGCTGTTGATCTTCAGTCTTTGGTCTTCAGCTTTTGAAGTCTTCAGTACTTTAGTTCTTCAGCTGTTTAAATCTTCAGACTTTGTCAAATAGCTGATCAAGTCTTCAGCAGTTGTTATGATGTCTGTGGGACTTAGAGGTTTTTCTGATCAGGCTCATTGGTTCTTTTGGTCCAATAGATGCACACAAAGATTTTGACTATCAAGAATTGCAGCCACGATGATTGTTAGTATATTTGTCCACTTAAATCCATACACAGATTTTTGATTGACATTGGTGATGAATTAGGTTACATTATTTAAACAAGTATTTGTGGATCCCACACTTATATTGTAATCAACATTTCTCAGGAGATTTTTGAGCGGTCTACGAGTATTGGACAAGAAGAAACTATTCTAAGAGCTTTCAAAGAGATGCCATGCCTCAGGTCAGTGTCATCGCACAGTAGAGAGCTGCAAACAACAATGAATTCTAGAATACTTAGGTTATGATTATCCTCAGGTGAGTGCCATGGCACAACAAAGAGGCACACAACCTAATTTCTTGATAGATCATTTAGTTTTCTTTTGTACATAACACACCAACAACATTAGTCATTAGCTTGATTGCTTTATGCACTTTTTCCATGTGCTTTGCTCATTTTATGGTCATCTCCACACATTTGTGGCGTTTATTTTGCTCGTCACCCCTTATTGGAAAATCATTGATTGTGTTAACCAGGGATAAGATGAGAACCCATAGCAAGTTGAACAAATTAGTTTGAATTTTAATTCACCAATGAAGTATTTTCATCTATTGTGTTAAATCTACCAACACATCATATAATGAACTAGCAATCTCTAGGTCTACTTTCTCTATGTTACCTTAGTAGCAGACTATTTTAACTATCATTTTTCTTTAGTTGTGCTTAGACTTCTTAGACTTTTAATTTGAGTTTTGCATATTGAGCAAATTAGTTTGCAAGTCCCAAACAATTGTTCCCTCTATGCTATCATTTTTCATAACCTTTGAATCATAATCACATATTTGACTTTATTTCCTTCAGCTAATCTGCCTCCCCCCCCCGGTTTTTTAGTAAATAAATACTAAAGTAAAACTATTCTCCCCCTAAAAATTCTAAAACCAAAAATCTTTTTGTGTTTTAGGATTTGAATAGACAGGAAAATAAAAATAAGATAAAAGAAAATAAATAATAAACTAAGAAAGTAATTGTCAGGCTAAGAACTGTCGTCTTCTTGAATCACATCACATTTCTTTTTTTACACCTTAAGCGGTGATGTAACCACCCTTATTTCGAGGAAATAAAACATGTCCCCCTTTAATTTGTTTGATATTGAAAAGGAGAGACTAATTACCTGTCATGTGCCTGGATGCCCCACTATCAATAATCCAGGTATTAGCGATAGTGCTATAGCGAACACCCTGCACATTAAAAGAAACTTATTAGTTCAGATTTGGGACCTAAGCCTTAACTGGCTTGGGTGACCCAGAAGAATCACACATCATAAATTCAAGCCACTGTCCTTTAGAGGATGAGGGCACATCTTTCTTCTTATTCTCCTTACTATCAGACACTATACTTGATTTTTCTTTCCATAAGCTAGTTTTATGTAAGGCCTGTTTGTGGTAAACAAACGACTCGCTTATTGTTTGAACTTTAGGTTCACTAATACTCTTATGTGGAGTATTATATCTCATTAAACACTTGTTTTTGCATCATAAAGTTCAATTTTTCTTTTGGGCGTCTAATAATAAGGACAATTAGAAGAGATATGTCCTCGTTCTCCACATTTGTAGCAAGATCTCACTTCTATAGATTGAAGAAAACTCTTATGTGGTGGTGAGTTTGGTAAAGGTGTGAGATGTGTCTGGTTGGATTTTGTCAATTCTCTTTTAGATGTTACAGCTTCTTTAACAAATTAATTTTTTTTACATTTAAAACGTCTTTAACTTTTAGTTTACTTGGACTTTGATGATTAACACGTTTATGGTTAACTAGATTAGTCATTTTGGGTTCTGAAATAGACATTTTGGAACCTAACCTTACTTTAACCCTTTTAATTTCATCATCCAAATTCTCAACTGGCATTTTTCCTTTTGATTTCAAAATAGAATCCTTCTGTTTAGTGCCAATTTCACTGGTTTACTTGTAGAATTGGGATCACAAACCAGAGGAGTGGACACCACATGATCCTTTACTGGGTTGTTATTGATAGGTCTACATTAGTGTTCAAAAGGATCTCATGTGGTGGTGGAGATGTTAGAGGACCGTGTACATATGTAGTGCTAACTGATTCTATGTTTATACCGGATCAAATAGTGCGGAATCCTTTTTGATTGGCGATCCAATCAGTGAGAATGATTACCCGATCGATATAAGATTGAACTAAATGTTAAGAACGAGTAGGAATCAATCAGGAACAAACTATGAACTTGGACAGGCTGTTTGGTCCGTAAGTATGGGCCATTAGCATGAATATTCATCCGACTATGTTGAACACATTGCACAATCATTGTTGACTTAGAATTGTGTACAACAACCTCAAACCTACATAAGAAGTCATACATATGAATTAAAGAGAAATAGACATCAAATCATATATCATATTTCATTACATTGTCAAATTACACATATGTAAGACATGAAAGACTTTTACATTTAAGCACATAAACTAGGGACATATGTATATACAAACTCCCCTTGGACCTTGTTTTCTCTATCATCTAACATTCTTCGGATGTTCTTGGAACCTCTTGTACTTCTCTTCTTTTGTGACTTGTGCATGTATCTCGAATGCAAAGAAGAGTCTTATAACATGTTGAAACTGTAGAGCTTGTACAATATCATGCGTATCATAGAATGATGTCCACTTGTATAAAGTATATACATCTTCAGCCGACAAGCTGGTGAGCACATTGGGTCGAATACCCTGATTGTCTCTATTTTTCCATCTCTATTCAAAACTATGACCGCTTCCCCTGTCCGCTAGTCATAATACCACCATTTGAAGTGTGGAGTGAAGTGCTGAGGCATTTCCCGTAAGAGAATCTTGGATATTGTGTGCGGAGGACTCCACTTCAGCACTACGTTAGGATTTCCAGATATAGGGTTCACTTCAGACTTATGTGTGAACCTCTTCGGTTGTTAAGGTCTGAAGTTTACCCACCTAGTGTGGTATTTCTTCTTCAATGCAGCCTCAAACCAACCTGTCATCTTTCTTGGAATAGCATAGAGTAGATCTAAACATGCCAATCGGTTGAGCTCAAAACCAGGAAGAGTCTTCAGATCATGAGGATATCTGAAGTACTCAATCCCCTTTTCCCTTTTCACAGCATATACGTCCAAATCATCAAGATATGCCCACGCTATAATCTTTCCTGATACTTTCTGATGTTGTTTGACTCTATAAAGCTTGGTGTAGGCATTCTACTTTAGGGGCGCGCGTTGGGCTTTCATCTTTGCAAAAGAAGCTAACCATTCAGCTTTCTTGATATCAACATTAGCATCCGAAGCTTGGGCTTGGCTTTCATCTTTTCCTTTCTCTTATTCCATCTCTTCCAAGTTCTCAAATGTAGCACTACCAAAAGTATCACCCAAGTTGGGGATTACATTACCTTCGTGGTCAGTGTACTCTGGATAATGCTCTACTGTGACATCCTCGATCTCAATCTCATCTACATCATTCAGCTCATCATCACTCATAACATCAACTTCTATAGCATCTTTGACAAGCTCGTCTGGATTTAGTCTGAATATTTCAGCGAGCTGCTCGTCTCTTAGATCATGTATAATCTCTCCTTCCTCTGGAGTGTAGCGCACCGATCTTCTAACAATCCCTTGCAAGTCAAGAATCATGGTAATTTTAGTCTTAACTTGCTGAAGGGTAGCAACATCATATTCATCTGTTTGTTGATCGTCATCTGTTTGATTAAACATTAAGCATATCACACATAAATCATTAATCAAGACATTTAAACATCAATAATCATTAATTACATTAGTGTAATACATAATTCAAGTACAAAAGTTTTAAATACAAAGAAATCTAATCATTACTTTTGTCTTGATTTGTCATCTCTTTAGCTGAAGGAGCTGAGGATGAGGTTCCTTGATCTTGGTTTTGCTTTGTGCGCCTCTCGTGGGTTTGAGTAGAGGCTGATGAAGCAGCATCACCTTCTTGATCGTCATCATCATCTATATCTTTACCACTTGGTCCCCTTCATTAACATCTTTTTCTTCATCAGATTCAACTTCATCCTCATTCTCATCATCATCATCATCATCATCACCATCCCTAATCTTTAAAGGCTTATTCTTTGATCCCTTTAAGCACATCACACATAAATCATTAATCAAGGCATTTAAACCTCAATAATCATTAGTTACATTAGTGTAATACATAATTCAAGTACAAAATTTTTAAAAACAAAGACATCTAATCATTACTTTTATCTTGATCAGTCATCTCTTCAGCTGGTGGAGCTGAGGATGAGGCTCCATGACCTTGGTTTCGCTTTGTGCACCCCTCCTCTGCTTAAGTAGAGGCTGATGCAGCAGCATCACCTTCTTGATCATCATTGTCATCTTTATCTTTACTACTCGATCCTCCGTCATCAACATCTTCTTCTTCATCAGATTCGTCCTCATCCTCATTCTCATCATCATCATCATCATCATCACCATCATCACCATCTTTAATCTTTAAAGGATCATTCTTTGATCCGTTAAGCTTTAGCAAAATTTTCTTATTCTTCTTCTCCAGATCCTCTATCCTATTTATCGAACCCAGTACCAGCTTAATTTGACTAGTAAGTGAATGGTGGGCTTAGCCTAGAGCTCTCTCATACTAGGCACTCTTCTCGCTGAGCTGTACAATCTACTTTGACTGAGTTTCATTCACCTCCATCAGCTTGTTTAGCTGAGTAGCCCTTAGCTCATCGATGGAAATCAGCCTTAGCACATTGTGGTTGAGGGTAACAAGTTGTTCCTCTAACCCGATATTAGGTAGAGTGGATCCAGGTGTACTGTGGATTGGGTGGAGGGATCAGCCTGGTGAGAAGTTGCGGTAGTGGTGGATGTGGTGAAGATGGGAGGAGATGTGGGAATGGATTATGGTGGAGTAGGTGTATGAGTGGTGGATGGAGTGGTGGCTGTAGTAGTAGGTGTGGTAGTGGTGGTGGCTGTGACAGTAGTGGTCGTAGTGGCAGTGGGTGTGGGTGCGGCAGTGGTGGTGACTGTGGTAGTGGCAGTAGAAGAAGATGGGATCAAAGTAAACCTTGGCCTCTTACTCTTCTTCCCATGGGGAAGGGCCATTCTCTTTTTCCTTGATCCCTTGGAGACCAAGGCTCCCCTTGAGCTGTTTGGCTAGTCTGCGTGTAAGAAGGATCACTGACATCTGTAGCAGCACCTTTTGACCCAGCCTAGTGTCCGCCAACAGCCTCTTTCCCTCAGTCAGTGGCGACAAGTCGGCTCCCGACAATCCTTACAAGTGGCTCCTCATCAGACACTTACTCTTCATCAAGCAGGAAGTCTTGATGGAAGGCAACCTTCTCAGCTCCACCAGGTGTCTCACCACCTTAACCATCATCATGGTCGTGGTCATTGTCTTCTTCTTCCTCCTTTGGTAGATCAATCGGCTCAACATTTGAGTCATTATCATCGTGACGCCACTTCTTGTGACAGGGCACCACATACTCTTCACAAGCCAAGTGCCGAACAATCTCCAAACCAGGGGCTTCACCTGCTTCCCCCGTAGACCTTCATCCAACCCAATGTGGTGTCATCCATAACCTCCAAAACTACAGCATTGTCTTTCTCCATTGGCAGTGAAGGAAGCTTCTCGTCGATAATCATCTGTAGAAAATATGGGTACATACAAAAACCTTCCTTGCCCTTAGCCTCAATGTTCTCGATCATGTAAGAGAACAACATATGAGAAATTGAACGGGTGGTTTAGCACCATAGCAACATATGCATTCTGGATTTGATCTGACATCTCGTCAAAGCCTCCCCTCCAAGACCCTATGCACTTGAGAATCACATGAGCTAAGTACTTAAACTGGTGGCATAGGTTGCTCTTGTTGAGCACACCTACATTGATGTACACAGTGTACTTTATCCATACAAAGCATCCCTTAAATGGTCAGAGTGTTTAATTTGGTTGGGTGGGCACCATCCTCACCCTGATCTAGGACTCGCCTTAGATCATTAGCAGTACGGCTAATCTCATGCCCGAAGATCAAGCTCGATATACTATGGGGCTCTGTGGACCTGTCTACTGAGGCACCTTCCCAGAAGGTCTGCTATATAGATCGGTAGGGTGTGCATGGAGTAGATATGGCCTTGAAGATCCTCGATCTCCTTAAAAAGGCTATGATCCCAGTAAACTCGGAATCATTCCGAGTAGTCACGTCCAAGTGAGCACATATATTATGCTTCGTGCTCATCGTCCATCTATCACCCATGTTGCTACAACATAAGAAACATATACATTGGATTTAGGCATAATAGAAGATATTTGGAACTAAACTGTTTTGATCAAAACTGGTTCAGTCGTGCGACTGAACCATACGAGTGAGTATAAATCATATGAATGAGTTCAGTCGTACAATTGAGCCTAAAGCTGAGTTCAGTCGTGTGATTGAGCCTGCGGCTGAACTTAGTCGTATACTACACCATGCGGTTGAGTCAGTCGTGTGACTGAACCCATAAGCATGCTTGGTATTTGCGGTTGAATCGTACGCCTGTCTTAATCGTGCGACTGAGGTTCATCAGGATGACCATTCACATTTGAATCTTTGTCAAAACATTATATTACACTTTGTGTTTAGACTCATTAAACTCGCAAAGACTTGAAATAATACTTAATGTCTTTTAAATCAACATTTATGTCTAGTTAAGTGGTCTATTTTAGGTTTTAGTCTCGGTACTAGGTTTTAGCCCAATCGGCCTTAAGGATGCAATTAAGTTGTTCATTTGGATCAATTGTAGTAGCCCAGTACCTGTAGATAAGTTGAATAACTGTTAGAAACACAGATCTGTAGGTAAGAAAAGGAAAATGAAATTTGGGTAGAGTATGTTTCTATGAGCGATTTTAAAGGACTTGAAGGGTGGTAAGGGTTATGACCGACTGACCCCCCGTATTTATACTATTTTTAAGTTTTAGTCATGCGACTGGACCCATACTTATGCTCCACTCATGCGATTGAGCCCATACTCATGCTTTAGTCGTGCAACTGGGGTTCATTCGTGCGACTGGCTCATACTCCATCATCCATTCGTACGATTGGTTCAGTCTTGTAGTCCAATCGCATGGTTGTTCCATACTCATAGTCCAATCATGTGACTAGCTCATAGTTATGGTTCAATCGTGCGATTGACTCATTCTTATGATTCAATCGTATGATTGGCTCATACTTATAAGCTTGAACTCATACACTTTCAAACACTTAAAATTTAACCTTTTATATAACATTATGACGTTTTAACACCATTTGATCACCTCAGACGTGATTCTTTTAGTTTAAAACCAATTGATCACCTCAGACATGATCCTTTTAATTTAAAACTAATTGGTCACCTCAGACGTGACCCCTTTTAGTAAGTGATTCACAGAGTACATCTAGTTGTATAGTCCTACATCTACACAACAAAAGACTAAAAAATAGAAAATAACATAGAAATTTAAAAGAAAACAAGAGATATTTTTGTTGTTTTGGGTTGTGCAGAAGAATTTCAAGTTAATTTGATCATTTTCGAAACGATTCATTATGAAATCATACAGGTATATCAGAATCGTTTGGGAACCCCTCTTTAATATGCACTTTGATGCTAGGTTCTTGTTTTATCGGAGAGTCATTGGCACTTTAAAGAAATCACACTAGAGCTATAAGATGCACACAATGATTTTGACTTTCAAGAGTTGCAGCCACGATGATTCTCAGTATGTTTTTCCACTTAAATCCATACACAGACTTTTGACTTACATTGGTGATGCATTAGGTTTAATTATTTCAACAAGCTTTTGTGGATCTCACACTTATATGGTAATCAACATTCAGGGGATTTTTGAGTGGTCTATGAGTATTAGAGAAGAAGAGACTATTCTAAGAGCTTTGAAAGTGATGCCAAGCCTCAGGTTAGTGACATCGCACAACAGAGAGGTGCAAACAACAATGAATTCTACAATATTTAGGTTATGCTTATCCTCCGGTCAGTGCCACCGCACAGAAGAGATGCACACAACTTATCATCTTGTTAGAACATATATATTTCTTTTGCACACAATGCACCAACAACATTAGTCATTAGGTTGATTGCTTTTAGCAGTTTTTACATGTGCTTTTGCTCTTATTTCTGGTCATTCGCACACATTTGTGGTGTTTATTTTGCTCGTCACCCCTTATTAGAAATGTGTTGATTGTGTTAACCAGGGATAAGATGAGAACCCACATGAAGTTGAATAAGTTAGTTTTAATTTTTTAATTCACCAATGAAGTCTACTCACCTATTGGGTTAAATCTACTGACACAACATATAATGAACTAACAACCTCTAGGTCTATTTTCTCTATGTTACCTTAGTAGCAAACTAGTTTAACTATCATTTTTCTTTAGTTGTGCTTAGACTTCTCATACTTGTATTTCGAATTTGACATTTTGAGCAAATTAATTTGTTCTTGTGTACTATCAATTTCCATAAGCTTTAAATCAAAATCACAAATTTGATTTCACACTTTCAGCTAAACTACCCTCCCCCTCATTTTTATGGGTAAATAAATACGGCAACTAATTAAACACTAAACTAAAACTATTCTCCCCCTAAAATTCTAATACCGAAAATCTTTTTGTGTTTTCGGATTTTAATTAACAGGAAAATAAAATAAAAGAAAATAAATAATAAACTAAGAAAAACTAGGCAGACTATGAACTTTCTTCTTGTTGAATCACATCACTTTTCTTTGCCTTAAGCGGTGAAGTAACCTCCCTTATTCCAGCAAATGAAACATATTTCCCTTTGATTTCTTTGAAGTTGAAATGGAGGGACGAATTCTCTGTCATGTGCCTAGACGCCCCACTACCAATAATCTAGGTATTAGTGATAGCGCTATAATGACACCCTTCACAGTCAAAGAAACCTGTTAGTTCAGATTTGGGACCCAAGCCATAACTAGCTTGGGTGAGCGAGAGGAATCACACATCATAAACTCAACCCATTGTCCTTTAGAGGATGAGGGTATATATTTCTTCCTAGTCTCCTCACTATCAGACACTATACTTGATTTTTCTTTCGATAAGTCAGTTTTGTGTAAGGCCTGTTTGTTGTAAACAATGACTGTATGGTTTGAACTTTAGGCTCACTAACACTCTTAAGTGGAGTGTTAAATCTTATTTTAGAAAAACATGGTTTCGCATCATAAAGTCCAATTTTCTTTCTGGGCGTCTAATAATAAGGATAATTAGAAGACATATGTCCTCATTTCCACAACTGTAGCAAGATCTCGCTTTTACAGATTAAAGAAAACTTTTATGTGATGTTGAGTTTAGAGAAGGTGTGAGGTGTGTCTGGTTTGGTTTTGTCACTACTCTTTTAGATGTTTCATCTTTATTACAAAATTAATTGTTTTAAAGTTTTGAACATCTTTAAGTTGCACTGTGGTTGGACTTTGACGATTAACACGTTTGTGGTTAACTGGTTTAGTAATTTTGGGTTCTAAAATGGACGTTGGTGAACCCGACCTTACATTAACCCTTGTAAATGCATCATCCAAATTCTCAACTGGCATTTTGCCTTTTGATTTCAAAGTAGAGTCCTTTTGTTTAATGCCAGATTTCACCGGTTTACCTATGGAATCAGTATCACTAACCAAAGGAGTGGACACCGCGTGATGCTTAACTGGGTTGTTATTGATAGGTCTGCATTTTGTATTCAAAAGGATCTCATGTAGTGGTGGAACTACTTTCTAACTTAAACATTCCCCATTTTTTTGTTCTTTCACTATGTTTTGAACTATGTGAGAAGAATTAGCCTAACTATGCAGTTTTTGTTTTAAAAAATTAACCTCGACTTCCAAAATTGCTTTCTCCTTTTTGGTTTCTTCTAATGAATTTAAATAAAACTTTATATCATTAGGTTGATTTAAGCAACAACCTCGGTTTGCTTGAGTTGTTTACCCAGAAGTTCTATATTTTCTGTAAAACTACACTCATTTTGTTTTAATATACGATTAGCTTTAGTGCAAAGTTGTAAGTCATTTACTAAGTTATCATTGTGTTCTAATAACCTAGCAAATTTTAGATCAATGCTTTCCCTAAATTTTTCACATTAAAAACAAGCATGTTATACAAATAATTGATCTAAAGAACTTACATGTGAGGAGTCAGTTGAATCAGTCATCAAGGTAGAAGTTAGACTCTTCTGTTGTTGGAGATTCTGAACTTGTTGCTCTGAGCTCTTCCTTAACCAAGTGATTTACCATGTTTACAGCTTCTTCTAAATCTGACATCACTTGCTCGACTTCTATCTCACCTTCACTGGTAGACCTGTTATCCAATGCTTTAACAAAGGCAATATTGGATTCTCTAGGAGAAACAAATCGGAAGGACCAGTCTTGGCGTTCTTCACCTTGAGCAGTTAGTGACTTTGTCTATTTACTTGAAGAACTAGTTCCAACCATGTCCTTGTCTTGATGATTGAAAGTAGGAAATGGGTTACCATTTCTACTTTTCTTGGGCTTCACACATTCATGTTTAAAATACCCCTTTTTCATCATAGTTGAAGCAGGTGACTTTGGTTTTGTCAAAACCAAAAGTCGTATCTTTAGTGGCTACTAGATTTTGCCCCGTCTTCTTGAAAAACTTTTTAGTTCTTCTAACTGCACTTGCTAGAGCCCACACGATGTCCATTCTTTCTAGCTCGTTCTCGTCAACTTGATCATAGTCTTCATCTGCAAGATGACAATTCCCAATCTTCCAAGCAACTAAACCATCATAGGATTGAACCACTGCTGCTTGAAGATCCATGTGCTCCTTTGCAACTTCCACTGTGATATTACGGAGATTCTCGGTCTTCAACTTCATAGTATCGGATTCAAGCACTATGTATTGGCTTCCAGATGAATTTGACATTTCTAGTCCCGAAGCAGTGGTTTAGGAAGGAGCAGATGAACTAGAAACGAATGTTGTTTGTAATGGTACTCCTCTAGAGTTGGAACTGAGTTGTAGAGCGAAGAATTTTGAACGTATAATCCATTCTTCGACTTGTACTTCATTCTCAGTTCTTCCTCTCTTAACTTCAAGATGAAGTCATTTATGTCTAATGTTGCAAGAATGTCATTTTGTCCCAGGTTAGACACGAATAAGTCCTATTTCTCAGAATAACATGAGCAAATCTTTAAACTTTGTCTACCATTAAGGTGGTTACACCATGAGTGTGCAGCTCACTCATCAGATGATAAAATATGTCAATAATATCATCTAAGTTCTCATTCCCTATCGAAGAGAATTTATCAAACTCCTTCTTAAGAGCCTTAGCCTTCAGTGCCTTTAACATCATGTTTCCATCATATCTCTTCTCTAATGCCTCCCATAGCTTTTTTGCCTGCTTGTTCTCAGAAAACTTATGAAAGTTGTCTTTCGGTATTGACTGAGTCAACAGGGCATAAACTTTCTTTTCAGCATTGAAGAGTATCTTCAGAGCCTCGCTCATTCCACCCAAAATCAACTTGACTCCATTGCACTGACTGGTACCGTGTAACCAGTCTCAATGGATGTCCAAAGATTCGGATCCACTCCATTTAGGTAAATCTCAAATCGCTACTTCCACCGAGGATATTCATCTAACGTTAACAGCTTTGGCGGTTTATTGTGATTACCAATCTCATTCTTAAGAAGCAGTAGGTTCTGGATGAGTGAGTTCTTTCCTGCAGTAAACACAGCCAACTGATATTCCTTACTATAAACTTGGTACTTGAAGAACATGACAGCTTCAGTCGTGCGAATGGGCAATGAGTATGGATCAATCGAGCGATGTAGCACCCGGTTATTTTCTTTGAAGCCGACAAACGAAAGAAAAGAAATAAAGTTCAAAGTCGAGGGACCAAACTTACCAAACGGGAGAAGGTTTGGAAGAGTGGGGGATTAAGACGGGAGGGCAGCCCACTCTCCTCCCTCACACTTATAAATCTCGGCCAAGAGAGAAGAGAGGATAAAAGGGGGTTTCAAGCTTCGGTGTTTGTCAATTCGAACATGAAAGTTGAGGTGTAGCGGGTTGGATTGAAGCTCTACTCAAACGGGTTATTTGTGTGAGTTCTAGTACCCCTCTTTTACATGATTTCAACTGATTTGGGGCTGGAACACATAGTAAAACCCGTTTTTGAAGTGTGTGTATTGGACCTGTATGTATGTGTTTGTGTGTCCTTGAATGATGTTGGGGTATGTGTTTCTAAGGTTTAGGATGGTTGATTTGAGATTAGAACAGGCTTAAGAGGGTTTGGAGGCCAAAAAGAGCAAATTAGGTTCGGGTTGAACTGTATTATGCATTAGCTAGGGCTATGCGATCGAATGGCATGCGACAGGAGGCCATATGGCCAAAAGGCATGCGACTGAAGTCCATGCGCATGGATGCCATGCGACTGAGGTCCATACGCAGTGAGTCGTGCGACTGAGGTTCATTCGCATGTGAGTCGTGCGACTGAGGCTCCATCGGCCTAGGTACTCACCCGCATTGGGTTCATTCACCCATTAGTGCCCATCCGCATTAGTGCTCATCCGCATTAGTGCTCATCCGCATAAGGTCCATTCGCATAGGGTCTATTCGCATAGGGTCCAATCGCCTGATGTCCATTCGCCTAAGTGTTCAGTTGCCTAGGAGGTCATGCAACTAAAGGATGTCCATACGCCCAAGTAGGGCTTGTGCACCCGAAATAACGTAGTTTAACTTTCTAACTTTTGGAGAGATGCGTAAATGTATGATTTCTCATGGGAGGTTCCCTCAGGTTCATGTAAGATGACTTTTGAGGCCTTAGAGGTTATGTTAGGCATGCATGATGATGATGTACGATGTGGTATGTTTATACATGATGTATGTTAATGCATGATGATGTATGTTATGTATGTATGACGATGCCATGTATGATATTGACTGTGTATGTTATGTTCCTTATCATGTATGATTATTTTCCCTTGGCTTTGCATTGAATGTTAATGAATGAAATGAAAGTATTATGTAACATAAAGTGGAAGATAATGAAAAGAGGGATGAAATGAAGAATTCATGCATTAATGAACGAACAAACGTAAGAAAGGCTTGCAAGCAAATGTAAGGAGGTTCACACTCAATGAGGAGTCTTAGCTCAACCGTGTACGGGTTAGCTACCCCATGAGGATGCACATTGGGCTTGATCCATGTGATCAAGCATATGTATGGAGGTTCACACCCAATGAGGGGTTGTCAGCTCAACTGTGTCCGGGTTAAATACCCCATGAGGATGCACATAGACGTTCAATCTTTGTAATTGACCAGATGTATGGGGTTCTTATCGCTTAACCATAGATGAATTGCTTGGTGCTCTAGAGAGGGGTTAAGCACAGGACGGGACGTAGATGAAAACGAATGATAATAAAACTACGAAATGAATGATGATTAAGATAGTAACTATTATCTATGTGTATGTATGATGTATGATCGCATGCGAAAGTAAATGATGGTTTTAATGAAAGTAAAGTATGTTTCATTATAAAACTAGAACTCACTCTGCTCTTTTGGATGGCATTCTTTTGTTTAAATGTTTTTGTATTGTAATGCGAACGAACGATGTTTTGAAAGGAACAATTGTATTAACTTGCAAAAGCATCTATAACGAAATGAAAAGTTATTTTAATGTTCCGCTTCAATGTTTTGTGAAGGCTAAATTAAAGTTATATGTTTTATATGCAATGATTTACCAGCTGTAAGCGTCCGGGAATGGGGCCTTATAAGTTGGTATCAGAGTCAAAGTTTAAATGAAATAGTTAATTTTTCAAATAAACCTAATCTTAAACTGAAAATGGGATGAAAAAGGAAGGGATGCTAGTCTGAGTGGCAGCGTGCCATGAGATATTTTCCTAATGTTAACCGGTCTTACGTGCGCATGTTATGTGGTTATGTGTTGCTTGTAGATTTAGAAATTGATGTAGTCAGGATAGGTAATGCTTGGGGTATGAAGAGTAAAGTAAGTGGCTAATCACAACTGGCCACTGTAATTTGGGACTTACTATACTAGACATAAACTAAGTTGTTCCCTTGAATGACCGTGCTGGTGTTTGAATCTTTCAGTGTCTGTGTGGATGGCCGGTGGTAGATCTTCAAAAGCTTCATGTGGTGGAGGTCGTGGTGCTGAACCGTGACCCAAGAGAGGAAGACCCAGAGTTGAAAAGGTGGTTCATGAAGAACCCGAGAGCCCTCATCCGGGGGCCGGTGATAAGAGCGCAAACTTAAGGGCCTTAGTGAAGGAGGCTGTTGTGGAAGAGGTGCATCAGGTCATGTAGACAATCTTACCGTCTGTGGTGTCCGATGCAACCCCCCTAATTTTGATGGTAACGGCACTGCTGCTGCTCATCACCGGTGGGTAAGAGAGATGCAAGCTGTTTTGAATATCAGCGAGTGCCGGTAGGATCAGAATGTGAAATTTGTTGTCCACTTTTTTGTGGACTCAGCTTTATGCTGGTGGGACAATATTGTCCAAGCTGAGGGGAGTTGGGTCATTAGGAGGATGAGATGGCCTGAACTGAAGAAGTTGGTGATTGAGTAGTTCTGTCCTCATAGGGAAAAGACGTCATATTGAAGTTCTCACTCCAGCTCCTTCCCAACCACTTCCTCGGGAACAGAAATGTCAGGGTCATCTGGAACCCAATACATAGTTCCTGAGGCTAATACTACAAACTTGATGACCGAGAATATCGGTAATATCACAGCGGAAGTTACAAAGGAGAACATGTATCTTCTAGCAGCTGTTGTCCAATCCTATGATGGTTTGGTTGTAGGTAAGATTGGAAATTGTCATTTTCCAGATAAAGATTATGAGCAAGTTGATAAGAATGAGCTAGAGAGAATGGACATCATGTGGGCCATGGCGAGTGCAGTCAGAAGAACTAAAAAGTTTGTCAAGAAGACAGGGCAGAACCTAGTAACCACTAAAGATACGACTTTTAGTTTTGACAAAACCAAAGTCAAGGTGAATGTGTAAAGCCCAAGAAAATAGGAAATGGAAACCCATTGCCTACAATCAACCGTCAAGACAAGGATGTGATTGGAACTACTTCTTCGAGTAAAGAGACAAAGGCTCTGACTGCTCAAGGAGATGAAGAGCAAGACTGGTCCTTCTGATTTGTTTCTCCAGGAGAATCAAATAATGCCTTTGTCGAAGCACTAGATGATGCATCTACTAGTGAAGGTGAGATCACAGCTGAGCAAGCGATGTCAAATACCGAAGAAGCTGTGAATGTGGTAATACAGGACCGTTGAAGGGTAGTCAAATACAACACAACAACACAAAAGGGAAGAGTAACTAAACATAATCAAATAGTTAACTGGATTAACCACAAGTAAAGACACTAAGAACAAAAGTAATTAAGAGACAGGACACAAGAACAAGATACGCAAGGAGATGGTTTTTAAGGTTGCAGTATATTGCTTTCTCAATGTTCTATTATAAGTGTTACAAAGCATGAAGATAAAGTTACAAGAACATGAGATTCTTATACTACATCCTACAGCCGATCATACTATGAAAGCCAGCTGGATACAATTGACTAGACATAACACAAAATCAATTGAGAGTCAAAAAGGCAGATTGCCTTTTTGACTTTGTGGCTATGACATGCCATAGCTTACCTCCTCATCTATTACAAAAAGGATAAAGTACATGAAGTAGAAAGCTTATAGACTCAAAACCTTAATGTATAGTTACCAAAAGCAAGGACCTTTTCACCAACTCATGTAAGTTGGTGACATTACAAAGTTATAGCGGAAAGGGGTCTAGCTTTATGGAAAAGTACATCAGATAAAGCATGTTGTTAAAAGTCTTTGGAAGAAATCTGTCTTCAAGTGTTGAGCTTTAGAAGACTTTGTCTCTGAAGCTTTGGAAGACTTCATCTTTGGCTTCCGAAGATATTGGTCTTGGCTTCGGAATATTTCACACTTCGAATATTTCTATTGCTTGTGTGAAACTTCCAAAGCATTTTTCTTTGGTACTTGTGCAGCATGCACGCAGAAAGACTTTGGTTGCTTCAGCCTCTTCAAATATCCTCTACAAACTCCTCCTAGGCTGATGCTACCAAAACACTTGAAGACTTCAGATATCAACAATCCTCATCATGATAATAACTAGCCCTTTCTTCATAAGATGATCAGGATCCTTCAGACTATCAAAGTGTATTCTCATGTCAAAGAGCTCATGTGGAAGCAATTGAAACATGTCTTGCCAAGTGTAGACATTCTCAATGCCATGATCTCTAATGACATACCACCTTTCTGGATTTGTAGTGTGTGTCCAGGATAGGATGGATCTTTCTGATGCTAGAGAAGCTATTCGAATGGGAGATGATGGAGCATCCTCTGGCTGCATATCCTCAGGATGTTCTGACTCATCCAGAGGTTCAGAAAAGGATGCAGTCTTCTTCTTCTTCTTTGGCTTTGGCTTTGAAACCATCCTTTTCTTTCTCTTTACTACTTTTAACTGAGAAGACTGGCCTGGAGCACCTGATTGATGTGCATTGTCTTTCTTAGTTGGGTCTTCCACTCTCATAGGTTCAAATTAAGAGTGATTCTGATCCTACTGTAGATCAGAAGATGAAGCTTGCTGAGATTCAGCAGGAGGTCCGGTTGTGTTGTCTCTGGTTGTTCAACCTTAACCTCCACTTCCAGTGGAGCTTGACTTGGAGGGGAATGTAAGTCAACCAGCTCTCCACTCTTTATCTTATGCTTGATCACCCTGATATGCTCATCCATAGTGGATAGAGACATGGGGCCAAGTCTCTTTTCGAAGAATCCATACAGCTTCAAGAAGCTCATCATCCTCTACCTGTCAGCAGATTTCTTCATGTTTTTTTGGATGATGGCTCTTGACATAGCAGCTTCTTCCCTTAGCTTTCTTTTGGTTGTCTTTCTTTCCTTGACTATCTCAAGTTCAAGTTGTTTGAGATACTCAAACTCATATAGTCAAAGGATAAGGAAGAAGTGCTTCTGCTTGATAAAGGCCTATGGCACTCAGGTAGTTGATCATCTTGATTCTTTCTTTATCTACCTGAGGTTCTTGTTGAACCACATCCTCATATGTTGGGCTTTCTTGAACTAGTATTAGACACAAACGCTATTTGTAATGGTTCTTCTGAAACAGCTGGAGTGAGAACTGAGTTGTAAATTGAAGGATTCTAAGTGTAAGATCCTTTCTTCGACTTGTACTTCATTCTTAGTTCTTCCTCTCTTAACTTCAATATGACGTCTTTTATGTCTAATGTTGCAAGATTGTCATTCTATCTCAGATTAGACACAAATGAATTTCATTCCTTAGGCAAACCATCAGCAAAGCTTGAAACTTTATCTTCCATTGATGCGGTTACACCATGAGTGTGCAGCTCACTCATTAGATGATAGAATCTGTCAATAATATTATCTAAGCTCTCATTCCCTATCAAAGAGAAATTATCAAACTCCTTCTTGAGAGCTTTAGCCTTTAGTGCCTTCAACGTTGCATTTCCATCATATGTCTTCTCTAATGCCTCCCATAGCTTTTTAGCCTACTTGTTCTCAAAGAACTGATGAAAATTGTCCTTTGGTATTGACTGAGTCAACATGGCATATACTTTCTTCTCAGCATTGAAGAGAATGTTCTGAGCTTCACTCATTCCTCCAACGTCAACTTGACTCCATTTTCACTAACTGGTACCGTGTAACTAGTCTGAATGGATGTCCAAAGATTGGTATCAACTCTATTTAAGTAAATCCCAAACCGTTGTTTCGTCTGAGGATATTCATCTAACGTTAACAACTTTGGCGGTTTATTATGATTACCAATCTCATTTTCCAGAAGTAGTAGGTGCTAGACGCGTGAGTCCTTTCCGAAAGTAAATGCAGCAAATTGATCTTCCATTTCTAGAAACCTGGTACTTGGAGAACAAGACATTTTCAATCGTGCAAATGGACAATGAGTATGGATCACTTGTGCGAATGAAGGGTGCGAAAGAATTCAATCATAGGATTGGATTCAGTCATGGGTATGAAAAGGACGATTGGAATCAAATGATTGGAGGTGTTTAGTCGTGCGAATGAGGAATGGGACTGAGTTCAGTCATGCAAATGGAGTATACGATTGAGTTCAATCGTAAGAATGAGCTAGTCGTGCGACTGAAGGCTGTTGTTTTCTCAAAATCGAAGATTTTGACACTTTGACATAAAATACGAGTTTTCTAGGATCCCTAATCTATTATATAGTGAAAAATTGAGACTTTAACACAAGAAAACGTTGAAAACACCCGTTGAAGCAAATTGGTGACTCTATTGATTAAAACATAGGTTTTTTACACCAAACCTAATTGAATCAAACGCAAAATTAAGAGCCAAAGCACTGATACCACTTGTTAGGGTTAGGACCGTGTACGTATGGAGTACTAACTGATTCTGTGTTTTACCAGATCAAATAGTACAGAATCCTATTTGATTGGCGATCCAATCAGTGAGAGGGATAACCCGATCGATATAAAATTGAACTAAATGTTAAGAATGAGTTGGAATCGATCAGGAACTAACTATGAACTTGGACAGGCTGTTTGGGATGCTCTGGACGGCTAGGGTTTATGTGTATTTGAAGTATCTCTCAAAGTGTTCTATTTTTCTATGAATTAGGTGGTATTCATAGGGTAGTGGTTTCCATTCGTATGACTAAACCATTAGCATGGTTCAGTCGTGCGACAGACTCATGTGATTGATCCATACGCACGACTGAAGGTTCATGTTAGGATCGTGTATTGAACGAAATACTAACTCATATACGTGTATACCAAGTCAAATTATGTGGAATCCTATTTGAGTGGCGATCCAATCAGTGAGAACGCACGTAGAAACAATTGTAGATTGAATCTAAATGTTAAGAACGATTGGTAATCGATCTGGTGTGATCTATGAACTTGGAATAGGTTCTTAGAAGAGTCTGGATGGCTAGTGTACGATTTAGTACGTAGGTTTTCGAAGTGTTCTGTTTTTCCACGATTTAAGTGGTATTTATAGGTTAGGGTTTCTCATTCGGGCGACTGAACCATTAACATGGTTCAGTCATGCGATTGAGTCATACGGTTGATCTATTCGCATGACTGAGTGTTCAGTCGTGCGACTGAGTCAATCTCATGTTACAATCATACGACTGATCCAGTCTCGTGGTTCAGTCGTGCGACTGGTTCATTAGCATGAAGTTGTTCATGCGTATGGTTTATTAGCATGGGCCGTTCGCATGAGAACTTCACACGATTAAGTTTAACCATATTTCTTAATCATTATTAACTAAGAACTATGTAAACAACCACAAACCTATATAGTTAGTTCAATAAGCGTTAACCTATTAATCAATGAAATAATAAACATAATAAGCACAACCACACATTGTATTTCATTAAGTACCCATTCTATTACATATGTGTAAGACATGAAAGACTTTAACAATAAGCTCATAAAGTAGGTACATATGTATCTACAACTCCCCCTTGGACCTAGTTTATTCTATTGTCTAACATTCTTCATTAGCTCTTCGTATCTCTTGTACTTCTCATCTCTTATGGCACCTGCATGTATTTCAAAAGCAAAGCAAAGCCGTATCACATTCTGGAATTAGAGAGCTTGTACAATATCCTGTGATTCAAAGAATAGTAGCCACTTGTATAAGGTGTAAACATCATCAGTCGACAAGTTAGTGAGCCACATGGGGTCAAACACCCTAATAGTTTCCATACTAGCATTTATGTTCAACATTATGACCGCCTCGCCTGTTCTCCAATCGTAGTACCACCACTTGAAGTGTGGAGTGAAGTCCTTTGGCATTTCCCGTAGAGAGATTCTAGACATCGTGCGTGGAGGACTCCACTTCAGCACTATTTTGGCTTCCTAGTTATGGCATCAACTTCAGATCTTCTGATATACCTCGTTGGTTGTTGAGGTTTGAAGTTGACCCACCGGGTGTGGTACTCTCTCTTTAAAGCTGCTTCAAACCAGCCTGACATCTTACGAGGGTCAGCATATAGCAACTTCAATTTTGCTAGCTGGTTAAGCTTAAAACCTGGAAAAGTCTTCAGATCGTGTGGGAATCTGAAGTACTCGATCCCCTTCTCTCTTTTAACAGCATAAGCGTTAAGATCTTCAAAATAGGCCCACACTATAATTTTGCCTGAGACCTTGTGATGCTTCTTCACTTTATAGAGTTTGGTGTAGACATTTGACTTTGGAGCACTATGCCGGGCTCTTATTACTGCAAAACATGCTGCCCATTCAGCATTTCTGATATTGACATCAGCGTCTGAGGCTTGGGCTTGGTCTTCCTTCTTCTCCGACTCTTGCTCCATCTTATCCAGAGTTTCAAAAGTATCACTAACAAGGGAGTCACCTAGATTGGGAACTACATTTCCCTCATTGTCAGCATACTCTGGATAATGTTGTGCAGTGAGATCCTCAATCTCTATCTCATCTATTGCATTTAGCTCATCAAGAATCTATTCTATGGCATAAAAGGCTGGGTCATGTGAATCTTAAAAACTTGAATCAGCTGATACATCGTGGTTTAGTAAGGGGATTGCCTATGAAGGAGTTCAGATGTGAAAACAAATGCACTGCTTGTTTGAAAGGAAAACAACAGAAAGTCTCATTCCCTCCTATTGAAGAACCTAAGTCCATTGCCTGCTTGCTATTACTACACATGGATATCTTTGGTCCTGTGAGAGTAATGAGTATGGCAAAGAAGAAATACTGTCTGGTAATTGTGGATGATTACTCCAGATTTGTATGGACTTTCTTCTTGCATTCAAAGGATGAGGCTGCTCAGACAATTATAAACTTTGTGTTGTATGTTGAGAAGCAGTATTCCTTATCTGTCAAGTGTATCAGAAGTGATAATGGAACAGAATTCGTAAACCATACACTTGATGATTTTTATCTCTCAAAGGGAATCAAGAGGCAGTTTAGCATCCCAAGGACTCCAGAACAAAATGGAGTCGTAGAGAGAAAGAACAGGACCCTAATTGAAGCCACAAGGTCCATGTTGGCTGACTCTGGTTTGCCACTGACCTTTTGGGCTGAAGCTGTTAACACAGCTTGCTATGTGCAGAATAGAGCCTTAGTAAATCAGAGGTTGATGAAGACTCCATATCAAGTTCTACATCATTTGGCTCCTCTAATTTCATTTTTCAGAGCCTTTGGGTGTCCTTGTTTCATTCTCAACACAAAGGATCAACTCCACAAATTTGATCCTAAGGTGGATGCAGGGTATTTTGTTGGTTATTCATCTACTTGCAAGGCATACAGAGTCTTCAACTGCAGAACAAAGATAGTTGAAGAGACTCTGCATGTGAAGTTTAATGAATCTCCAAAGGACAAGATTCCACAAAACCCTGTGGAGTTATTTGATTTGGACATACTGCAATATGTTCCTTATCAGGCTTTAGCTGTTGCTCCTGTCAACAGTTCTCCACCTGGTGGTATTGATGATGATGATAATATCAATACTCACCTATTCAAGTTTAGTGATCAACTGCCTGAGTCCACTAAACTTGATGTTCCTGTAGCTTCAGCAGTTCCATCCACAACAAATGCTGATGAGATCTCTGATTCCTATACATCTTTTTATTTGCCATCTCATTCTTGGTTTCAAGAGTCTGCATCACCATCTGCTGCTGCTGAAGGTCCTACAAACACTTGCACAGATCTCATTGTTTATCAAGAGCTGAAGAATCACCCAATGTCTCAAATCATTGGTGATATCAATGCTGGAGTTTCAACAAGAAGTCAATTGTCCAATTTCTGCTTCTATGGTCTCTTCATTAGTCAGCAAGAGCCAAAGAACTATCACATTGCTTTAAGGGACAATGGATGGGTTGAAGCCATGCAGCTTGAGCTACTTCAGTTCAACAAGCAGCAAGTGTGGGAACTGGTTCCTCTACCCCCAGGTAAGTATGGAATAGGCAGTAAATGGGTGTCTAGGAATAAAACAGATGAAAATGGGCTTATTGTTAAGAACAAGGCAAGACTGGTTGTTCAGGGGTTTGCACAGGAAGAAGGTATTGATTATGATGAAACCATTGCTCCTGTAGCCAAATTGGAGGCTATTAGATTGTTCTTAGCCTATGTTGTATTCCATAATCTTAAAGTTTTTCAAATGGATGTTAAAAGTGCATTTTTATATGGTAAAACAAAAGAAGAGGTTTATGTGTGTCAACCACCAGGTTTTGAGGATAATAAACATCCAAATTGGGTATACAAGCTTGATAAGGCTCTTTATGGGTTGAAACAAGCTCCTAGAGCCTGGTATGAGACATTATCAAATTTTCTTCTTCAAAATAATTTCACTAAAGGCTCTATAGATAAAACTTTGTTCATTAAGAAGGTGGATCAGCATAAGCTACTTGTTCAGATTTATGTTGATGATATCATTTTTGCATCCTCTGATCCCTAGTTGTGTGATGATTTTACAACATTAATGAAAAAGAGGTTTGAAATGAGTGAAATGGGAGAATTACAGTTCTTTCTAGGCTTGCAAATTAAACAAAAGGCTGATGGAACCTTTATTCATCAGTCAAAATATACAAAAGATCTTTTGAATAAGTTTGATTTACAAAACTGTAAGCCCTGTTCTACTCCCATGTGCAACACCACACAACTGGATGCAGATCAGAAAGGTAAAGCTATTGATGAAACACTTTACAGATGTATGATTGGGTCCTTGATGTATTTAACAGCTTCTAGACCAGATATTATGTTTGCTATATGTGTTTGTGCTAGATTTCAGGCTGCTCCTAAAGAGTCTCATTTGATTGCAGTCAAGAGAATCTTTAGATATTTGCAAGGTACACAATCTCTGGGTTTATGGTATTCCACTGGACACTCTTGCAAATTAGTTGCTTTTTGAGATAGTGACTATGCAGGGTGCAAGTTAACTAGAAAGTCAACTTCTGGTGGTTGTCAATTCCTAGGCAACTGTTTGATTTCTTGGCAGAGTAAGAAACAAACATCTGTTGCTACATCAACTGCTGAAGCGAGTACATTGCTGCTGCAAGTTGCACTTCTCAGGTACTCTGGCTTCAGAAACAACTTCTGGATTATGGCATTACAGAGACTAAGACTCCATTATTAATGGATAGTGCTTCAGCTCTGTGTATTGTCAAAAATCCAGTCCAGCACTCTAGGACCAAACATATAGAGATCAGACACCACTTTATTCGGGATTGTTTTGAAAAAGGTCTGATTGATCCTAAGTTTGTGCCTAGTGCTGATGAGCTTGCAGACATTTTTACTAAGCCTTTGGATAGTTCAACTTTCCAAAACCTAGTGTTAAGGCTTGGTATGCTGCAGCTAGAATAAGTGACAACTACTGATGATCTCAGTAAACAAGTACTGATGATCATTAGTAAACATCTCACAAATATGTACTGATTCTGTTAAAAGAAACTGATGCAGTTATAACTACTGATGTCAATAAAAACAGATAAGTACTGATGTCCTATGAAATACTGAAAACAGCTAAAAAGTCTGATGTGTAAGTGTTGAGGACAGTATGAAACAGCTGAAAAGCTAAGAATAGACGAAAACTACTGATTGGAATTTTCTCTTCAGTCGTTTTACAACTGCTATTTCATCTTAAACAACTGAAGCAAAACCAATGTCTTCAGTAGTTTCACAACTACTCATGACTAACACCAAGTCCTCAGTTGTTTCCAACATCTGAAATCAAAACCATGGTTTTTAGTAGTTTTATAACTGATGATGCCTAAAACCAAGACTTCAGTTGTTTCAACCTCTGAAGGTTAATACCATGTCATCGGTCGTTTAAAACTACTGATGATTAACACCAAACCGTTCAGTTGTTTTATAACCCATACCCTATAAATACCTAACCCTACAGAGCTTCATTATCTCAAACCTAACGTTCCAAAACTCTGAACCTTCTATCACATTAATGGTGACCATGCAGCTTAAACCAAGACACAACTGTGTTGCCTACCTTACCAAATCACCCTTCTGGACGAAGTTCGATACTGCCATTGATCTAATGGTCC
The DNA here is from genome assembly GCA_025506515.1 of Flaveria trinervia. NCBI lineage: Eukaryota > Viridiplantae > Streptophyta > Magnoliopsida > Asterales > Asteraceae > Flaveria > Flaveria trinervia. Next base: position 50,984,674 of record CM046451.1, read on the forward strand.
ATTCTCCATACAAAACGGCCTTCCTTATCCATCCTACCATTTATGCCGAATCCCTAAATCAGTTCTGGACGAACGTCACCCTTACCACTGGGGAGAATGACACCGAGTCTCTCCAGTCGTTCATCAACTACCGTAAGGTGGTCATCACTCCGGCAATCCTTCGCCAAACCCTAAAACTGGATGATGCCACCTTCCCCGCTGGATATTCAAAGGGCACCACTGATCTATCCTTTGCCCACCATGGATACCAGGGTAACCTCAGCGCTTCAACCATCCTAAAGAAGCATTTCCATGACGCGGAACGCCTTATTTTTCATATGGTGAATGTCTGCCTAGCCCTTAAGACTTCTTCTTGGGATCAATTGTCAACCAGGTGGCAGCAGGTATTCTTCTCTATCCTTGAGCAACAAAACCTAAATTTTTCTGCAATAATATTTCTTGAACTTAAGGATATGGTCTCAAACCTATTGCTAACCGATGGATATTATATCCACGGTTCATAATGGCCATTATAGAGAACCAGCTGAAAGCTGAGGGACTTGTTGGCCTTGGAGTCCCTGCCATGGCTGTATTGCCTGAGGTATACTCCAGGCACAACTCAGACCAGTCACTCAAACAGGCTGTCAAGCTGCGAAAACCCACGCAGCTGGAACCCACAGCCACCACCTCCAAATCCAAAGTCCCCACCAAACCCAAACACAAGAATCCAAAACGGCTACTCAGGGAAATGAGTCCCCTGAGGATGTCCCTGCAACACAAACGCAGGATATATCTACTGGCCATAATCCCCCAGTAGCTACAAGTACTCATCCAACCTCAACCGCTCAGGCTTCCTCTCAACAGGAGCCTGCAGCAACCACATTCGGGGCACCTATACATCTGGAACCTTCCTCATTTGAGGAGGTTGCCATTGAAACGCACCACTCTCCCCAGGTGCATACTGCTTCTACACCATCTCCCACTGCAACCGCCCCCCAAAGTCCTACCATAATAGTTGCAAAAGTGCTGAGTCAGTTGCATTCCTCACCCCCTCCCCAGATACCAATCAAAACTGGAATAGCCTCAACAATTGAGGGGGAGGATCCAAATGCTGCTGCTAACCCACAGCACAGGGGTTATACTGTTCAATCTCCTAGTGTAGCAGAGGAGGTTAGAACATCTGGTGAGGCTGCCACTCCTCTGTTTCAGCAAATGACCAGGATGAAGAGGGTAACATCTATAAGACCTCACCAGAGGCAACAGCCAATGAAGGACAAAGTCCTGAGGCTAGGAAGTCCCCGGAACCAAGACAAGGGGCACATGCTTATACTGATCTACACAAGTGCATGTACATCCTGATTCTATCAGGAGGTCAGTGATTCAGCACAAACTGATGATGACCGGGCTTCTTCTATGATGTCTTAGCACACACACAATCCTAGAGCTGAGGTGAGCAGACTCAAAGAGCTGCTAGCCAAAACGTCTCAGGATCTAAGTCCATCTGTCCCAATACACCAACAGATGGCACCTTCCTCTGAAGGTCTCTTATACATAGAGCCACTCCAAAACACTCAGCCACCTGCCTCTACTTCTGGCAGTATCTCTCAGGGACAGAACCCCCCTGAGCAAATAGCTGTTATCTTTCAAAATTCCATACCTCTCATCACACCAATTATCACAGATATAGTGATTAAAACCCTTGATGAGAGACTTCCCTCGGTTATCCAACCCTTGATAGAGGAAGTTGTGAGCAAAAGGCTTTCTGACAATCAAACCCTTGCAACCAATGCAACCAAAAAGGGGGAGATTTAGTCAGTGAAAGCAAAACGAAAGAGGATTGAGGATGGAAAAGAGAAAGAAAAAGAGTTAGAGGTGGAAAATGAGAAGGAGTTGGGTGTAGAGACTGAGAAGGAGAAGGAGAAGGAAGCTGAAATGGAGAAAGTGACTGAAAGTACTAAAGACTTTCATGTCACATACAAGAAAAGGAAGAGTGGAAAGAAGGAGAAGGAGTTGGAGAAAATGGTGAAGGAGGCTGATGCCCAACACAGTCGATCAATGGATAAAATCATTGATCAGCTGTTTAGGCAAGGTCATGACACTGAAAAACTTGACTCAGAAATTAGAAGATTGGAGATTGAAGAAATCCAAGCAAGATGGGCAAGTTACAGTGTGTTGGAAAGGGAAAGGCTAGAAATCATGATCAGGTTCATAGCTAAGTATCTTGGAAGATCATTGGTTGAAATCAAGTCATGGTCCAGGGACAACATCTTGGCAATAACCACCAAGATCTGTTCGTCTGAAGTATATACCAAAGGGCTGGTCATTGAAGCCTTGAATGAAGCTGGTGCTGGGAGCAGGACTGAACTGGTCAAACAATCTAAAGCCTCACTTACATCCAAAATGCTAGAACAGCCTGTCAAAATTCCCACACCAAAACCACCACAACCACAACCCACTAAACCAATTCCCTTACCCACAAAACCAATAGCCGATGATACCCCAGAATAGGAAGAGAAGGGTACTGAGGCTAGAAGAGGAAAAAGAAGATAATGATGAAGATGAAGACAGGCTGCCAATCTCAGCTGTTATACAGTTGCCTAAGGCCATAAGTCACCCTCCAACAATTACTCCTGAATCTCAAAGGCAAATTGTGAAAGTGAAGTTAGAAGAAGAAGAGCTTCACAAACAACATGATGAGGAACTGTTGAGAAGAGTTGACAAAGAATACGCTGCCACGTCTTCAATCGTCAATATGAAGAAACATGCTCAGAGATTATACACTCTCAGAAATACCTTTCAATATCAAAAAGAGAGAGTGAGGATTTGGCCTGATCCCAGGGTGTCTCATAGGATTCAAAAGAAAAATATTCCGCAGAGATACATTGGCCAAGTAAAGAAGATTGTAGATGAAGTGATCTCACTGGCCTTTGTAGTATCACCTTGGGAGATCCTAGATGACTTCAAGAAAGCCTATAAAGCTAATCTGACCCCACAAAAGAAGCTGGAGAATAAAGTGGTGAAAAAAGGGTTAGTGTATAGGAGGCTTGAGGAAGTTAGAAAGAATGAGCTCCAGTTGTTCTTAGAGGGTATTCACCCAGATGAATTCGCATATAGAGTCATAACAACTGTGGAACTAAAAAATGAGAAGCAGGTCAAATACCTCTCTGAGTATTATGGGCCAGAGTCACTCTTTGAAGAAGAAGCAGAAGAGCTTACCATGGAGGAACAAGTAATCTTCCTTGAGGCCTATACAAGGGAGTCTTACAGACTCATAGTTAGGAAGTAGATCTCACGGATGGGGTAACAGCTCCGTGTCCAGTTCCCCAAGACAGTTCCCATCCATCCTTTGTCAAACAGATCATTGAGACTTCTTCCCAGGCCTGTGCTTACAGGGGTCACTTCTGAGCTGATCTAGAAGACAAAAAGACCAATCTTTCTACCATAATAAGTGGGACATCTTCAATAAGCTTAAAGGTTTTGGCTGCATTGGTTCAGGGGGAGTTTGTTGGACCAAAAGAACCAATGAGCCAGATCCGAAAACCTTTAAGTCCCACAAGACATCACAACAACTGCTGAAGACTTGATCAGCTGTTTGACAAAGTCTGAAGATCAACAGCTAAAGACTAAAGTACTGAAGACTTCAACAGCTGAAGACCAAAGTCTGAAGATCAACAGCTGAAGACTAAAGTACTGAAGACTTCAACAGCTGAAGACCAAAGTCTGAAGATCAACAGCTGAAGACTAAAGTACTGAAGACTTCAACAGCTGAAGACCAAAGTCTGAAGATCAACAGCTGAAGACTAAAGTACTGAAGATCAACAGCTGAAGTACAAAGACTGAAGACAACATTTGAAGACATCAGCTGATGACAACAATTGAAGTTCAAGAAGTCCCAAGTACTGAAGCCTTCAGAGTTTGTCACAACAGCTGAAGAAGCATTCTTCAGTTGTTATGATGGTTTCCTTTCAGTAGTTTTCTTTTCTATTTCAGTACTTGTAAAACAACTGAAGAGCATGTTCTTCAGTCATTGTTGTTTTAGTAGTTTCTTTTCAGTAGTTGTAGTGATAGTTAACACTTGGTATTTTTGTAAGAAGATGTCAGCTGTTTGACATCTTCAGTAGTTATGTTAACTTTCAGTAGTTAATAACAGTTAGATGTCACTGACAAGTGACATCAGCTGACGTCAGCTTCCTTATAAAAAGAAAGATGACCTAATTGTAACGATGCGGAAGCCGGCCGAAGCGTTTAATGAATGAATATATTCCTTTTGGCAGAAATTCTCTCTCTATAACAAACACTGTTTCATTGATAAATTTGGTGTGTTCTTGTTTAAATTTGTTAATTCGTGGGCTCATTCCGCTGCAAATCCAATGTAATTGATTAAACTAGATGCTGAGATCCTAACAAATCCCAACTAGGGGGAAAAGTCACCTTTAACATTCAAATTTCGCTGAAGAAATGATAGTTTGGCCGAAGTTATAGTTTTGCAAAGCTAGTTTCGTTGTGAACTCCAGTTTCACTGTGCTGATAGTAGTTTCGCTAGAAATTTCGGCAGCAGTTTCGCTTGCCAAATGCCTAAAACAGCTTAGTTTCACCGACAAGTTCCCACAAAACAAGCTTGAACTTTTGTTCAATGATACTTTCGGCAGCAATTTTGCTTGTAATCACCTACAAGCACTGTTGAACTTTCATTCAATGAAACTAGTTTCACAGAGATGCAGAAATTAACTACAAAGTGTAAAACACTTGTAGTTTCGCTGAAAGAATAGGCAGTTTCGCTGGATGAATCTGTAATTTTGCTGGACGAAGCTGAAAAGCTTTTTCAACACGAAATCAATCTAAAATCATCAAAAACTTAATGGATTTGAGATCTGATGATTAATCGAGCTTCCCCAACCAAAAACAAACAAAATTCAAGCAAATTCCATATCAAATACACTCGAATTTGATCTAAAATTGATGAAAACTTTATATTAAACAAAAACACCTAAAACCTCAACTTCTCTCTCTAAAAATCTTCAAATCTTCAGTGAATTTGATCCAAAACGACTCTGATACCAAATTGTAACTCCAGGATAAGCAAACTTAAATCAAATCATGAAGATTATAGATCAAAATATAATAAACACACTAAAACCCCTTTGATCTTCAATAAGATTGCAAATAATGTTTACAAGTAATCCCTCAATCTCTTGGTCATTCAAAAATAACCAACACTAATGATAATTAACCTATTTATAGTCTAGACTAATATCCACTAATTGCACTTAACCCCCTAGACTTAGGCTAACTAATACAAAATTACATATAAGCATAAAATATAAAATATATTTTGTTCCCACAAAATATATTTATTACAATAAAACTCTTAGCCATCTAAATCTTCAACGTCTCGTCTCGGATCTTCATCTCGAACGTGTCGGGTTTGACTTTTGTTGATTTTTGACCGTGACGTATCGGATCCATCATGTATACAATGATATGCACTCGGCCAGACGTTTCATGCGCCTTAAGCATGACAATCCGATACCAGCAAAATCGTAGAAGCAGTCATTGGATGGCTGTTAAGAACATACTTAAGTACCTAAGGAGGACCAAAGATATGTTTCTAATCTATGGATCTGGTGATGAGGAACTTGTTGTAAAAGGTTACACGGATGCAAGTTTTCAAACCGATCATGATGATTCACGATCACAATCGGGATATATTTTCATTCTGAATGGAGGAGCTGTCTCTTGGAAAAGTTCTAAACAGGATGTGGTGGCTTTATCAACTACAGAATCTGAATACGTCGCTGCCTCATTGGCAGCTCAAGAAGCTGCATGGTTGAAGAAATTCATTGCCAATCTAGGGGTTGTCCCTTCCATTCAGGACCCCCTAGAGATCTTTTGTGATAACGAGGGTGCAATTTCTCAAATCAAGGAACCTCATGATCAACAAAAGACTAGGCACATTGAGCGGAGATTCAACTACATACGAGATGAAGTTGAGAAAGGAAAGATATGTATTCGCAAAGTTCACACAGATCAAAATATTACGGATCCTCTTACGAAGCTCCTAGAAAAGGCAAAGCATGAAGGTCATACCTGTCCCATGGGACTTCGATATTCTAGTGATTGGATTTGATCTGTAATTTCATATTTGGATATTTGGAACTCCCTTACTACTGGAATAAAATTATTTGGTCATAATATCTCAATGAATGTTCCAATTTAGCATGTTTAATCCATGGGTAAATTGTTTACTCTAAATTTCCATAGCCGTTCATACTTGTGGGAACAAGTATGAGGGTAAGATTATTATGAATTTGGATTGGTGGATATTCATAAGGAATGAATATAGAGCAATTGGTTGCTGCCAAAGTTCATAGATATTTATGGGATACAAATATTGGACTGACCCGCATCTCAAATTTTACTACATGGAATCTTCTAGAATGATCATAAGTAAATTTGAGTAAAGGCGAATATCATTTGGTATCATCACACCTGAGATACATATTGGGTTTTGATATTCACTAAGTGTTATACCTTGAGCTAGTTCTTCACTTCCCTGAAATAATGAACAGTACGTAAGGCTATGTTCAGGCGTGATAGGAGATGTTTGTGAGAAACGTATGTAGTCAAGATGGAATTTGTTCCTCTTATTCGTTGAGAGCAAGATGTCTAAGGTCTGATTAAGTTAAATCAACAAGGAATGATCATTCTGTGTCCTTGGATTTAACATGACATCTATAACAAAAAGGTAAATGATTAATTCACCTAAATCATTTCAAGTAGGATACTTGAATGGGATGATGTTATTGAATGGCTATAAGTCATGCGTATTAAGGGTAGTAAACCGTTGTTAGGCAGTATTTACTGCTTGCGTCAATTTTCTATGAATCTTGTGCAAGTGGGAGATTGTTGGATTCTATATGCCCAAGACATGTAGAATATTCATGCGGTTAGTACGTTATGATCCAAGTCGGGTTATACCCAATAACAAGCTTTGTAACACAAACAATTATTTAATTGATGATATAATCATGCAATTAAAAAATCACACCAAATTTAGAAAATAGGTTTTCTAAATATTGCATTTGTAGTGGAACAAATTATATGGATATTTTGTTGATGAATTTTATTATTTGTATTGTTATTTAAATAGATTTAAGTAACATTAAATAATAAAATGAAAGAGTCATTCAAATTAAAGGGTGTTTAATTTAAATAATGTACATGACCCTTTTAATGTGTGTTTTTTTTAAGTTTTGGGTGGGAAAACACCTTCTAGAAGGCTGAATTTTGGCCTCCATATGGTCCAATGGGATCATTTTCTTTGTGTTGAAAACACACATAGATGGAGTGTGCATGTGACCCTTTTACCATCATCATTTTTCACACAAAGAAAACTCCCTCTCGACCGGCAGCATCAATTTTAGAGGGTTTTGGATTGATCTTGGTGTTCTTCTCCCTAGCAAGAAGGTGTTTGCTATAGTGCTTGGGGTATACAAGCTTGAGAGGACCTCCTTTGGGTGCCTTGGTCGTTTTCTTGGTCCATATCATCCTCCATATCCGCCCTTTCGCTTCTGGAAGGTAGTTCATGGCAGCTTCTTTATGGTTATCCATATTGTATGTTTATGTGTTTCTATAGCTAGTTATATTCACATATAAAGATCCTTTGTTCCTGGGTTTGTTTGTAACTTTATAATATCAAAATAGAACTCGATTTTTCAGTTCATAAATTATGTTATAAAGTTCATTTCCGCTGCGTTTTTCACAATGTTTAAATGGTTCAACTATGTTTATGTTTTAACAAACCGAACAGGCATCTTCATTAGTCAGTTAAAGTATGTTCAAGACATACTCAAGAGGTTCAATATGACCGATAGTAAGATTGCTAAGACACCCATAGCTAGAAACCACTCACTTGGACCTGATCTTGAGGGGGAGTGTGTAGATGAACACTTATATAGGGCTATGATTGGGTATCTTATGTATCTTACTGCTAGCAAGCCTGATATTATGTTTGCCACTTGCATCCGTGCAAGATATCAAACCAACCCTAAGATGTCTCATCTTATCATTGTCAAAAGGATTCTAAGATAGCTTAAGGGTGCTTCAACACTTGGTTTATGGTATCCTAAGAATCCTAACTTCAATCTGTATGCTTACATAGATAGTGATTATGGTGGTTGCAACATGACTGGAAAGTCTACATCTGGGTGATGCCAGTTTCTTGGTAGAAGGGTTGTCTCATGGCAATGCAAGAACAATCCTGTGTCTCTGCATCAACTGCTGAACCTGAATATATTATTTCTACTAGCTATTGTGCTCAAGTTCTTTGGATTCAGAATCAGATGTTGGACTATGGTTTCAACTTCAAGGAGACTCCCATTCACATAGACAACAATAATGCTATCTTAATCATAGAGAATCCTGTGCAGCACTCAAGGGCCAAACACATCAACATTAGGTTTCATTTACTAAGAGATAATTATAAAAAGGGATTAATTAAACTAGTCAAAGTTCACATAGATGAACAATATGCTTATATGTTTACAAAGGCTTTTGATGAACAGAGATTTAAATATCTTGTATCAGCTATTGGGATGATCAACTTTGAGTAGGTTTTCCTTAAAACTAATTCTTATTATTTCTTAAAACATGTGTGTCCTAAGTTGTCTAGTTCATCACTTTCATAAGCTCTTGTTTTCTTTGGCTGAAAAACTTTTTGAAGACTTTCCTTAGAAATATGAAAATTTTGATCCTTCGGAAGTTATGTTTTAACTTCGGAAGAAATTTATGCTTTTAAAACAAATAACTGCCCAACTAGTTTACCTTCTGAAGAAATTTCTAAAATATTTATCGAAGCTTAAAAATTTCTCTTTGGCACTTATATGTTTTCAAAGACCTTTCTCTTCCAAAGCAAATTAACTCGCGAAAGTTTTGTTCTTGAACAAAACACTCAAGTCTTGGTTTTCTTTCGAAGTCAAAATCTTCACAACTCTTAGGAAAATCTTCCGAAGTCATTTTAGCTTTAGAAGCTTTTTCATTAAAACATCCGAAGATAATTTACCTTTAAAAGCTTTTTGACTTTCAAGAAAACTACTTTTTGAGCATAAGGAAACTACTTTTTAGAGGTGGGACCAACATCCGGATTTCAAAGTTTATCCTCTTTCATTAAACTTTATCTGAAATCATTTTCACGTATAAACCCAACGGTTTCCCCCTCTTCTATCATCTGCTTCTTCCTCCAAACCTAAAACCCCAAAATTTCTCTCTAAAATTACTTTCTTTCATCTTTCTTCATCCTTAAGCTTCTCAAAATGGCCAACCTATGGGTTTGTTGGACCTTAAACAAAGTAGTTTAACCATTTAAACTTGAAAAACGCAGCGGATTAAAACCTTAATATTATCATTTGTAATCTGAAAATCAAGGCTAATAACATATCATCAACAAACACAAAAACATAGGATCATTTCTATGTGTTTGAACTAGCTACCAACAACAAATAACAACCATAATATGACATACAAACTACCTTTTGTATGCTGCTGAAAAAACGTGATGAAGGGAAAGAATATGAGCTTCTTGAATGACCAAAACACCAAGGAGAGATTTCCTCAAGCATCCATACCCACAAGCATCAAGCATGCACCTAGTTGCTAGGATTTGAGCACCAAAAGCCGATCAAGAAGGCTGTTGGAGCCTTTGTTCCAGTCGAGAACTTCAACTCTTTCTTCCAAAAGAAGAGTTTGTGTTCTTATGACCCTTTTGCATGTGAGAGAGAGAGAGCAAGATGGAGTGTGTGTGTTTTATTCCAAGAGCACTAATGAAAACAAAAGGGTTCAACCCCTCTTAGGGGGCGGCCGAAACCCAATTCATTTTGGGTTTTCCCCCCAAAACTCCCTTTTTTATTTTGTTAACTAGTAATTAGAATAAGTTATGTAATTACCCCTTTAGTTATATAACTTATACACACACTCCTATTATTTGATGTTAGTTAACCAAATTAAACAAGATTACAAATAATATCTATGACCAAAATATACATATAGGTTGTTCAATCTCATATGCAACTTATTTAGAAAATCCATTTTCTAAATTGGTGTATTTATTTAATTGCATGATCATATCACAATTAAATATTATTGGTGTTTGCTAAGCTTGTTATTGGGTATGACCCGACTTGGATCATAACGTACTAACCACATCAATGTTCTATGTGTCTTGGGCATAAAGAATCCAACAATCTCCCACTTGCACAAGATTCATAGAAGATTGATGCAAGTAGTAAATACCGCCTAACAACGGTTTACTACCCTTAATACGCATGACTTAAAGCCATTCAATAACATCATCCCCTCAAGTATCCAACTTGAAATGATTTAGGTGAATCAATCATTTATCCTTTTGTTACAGATGTCATGTTAAATCCAAGGACATAGAATGATCATTCCTTGTTGATTTAACTTAATCAGGCCTTAGACATCTTGCTCTCAATGAATAAAAGGAACAAATTCCATCTTGACTACATACGTTTTTCACAATCACCTCGGTCACACCTGAACATAGCCTTATGTACTGCCCATTATTTCAGAGCAGTGAAGAACTAGCTCAAGGTATAACATTTGGTGAATATCAAAACCCAATATGTATCTCAGGTCAGAGGATACCAAATGATATTCACCTTTACTCCAATTTACTTATGATCAATCTAGAAGATTCCATGTAGTAAAATTGAGATGCGGGTCAGTCCAATATTTGTATCCCACAAATATCTATGAACTTTGGCAGCAACCAATTGCTCTATATTCATTCCTTATGAATATCCACCAATCCATGTTCATAATAGTCTTACGTTCATATTTGTTCCCACAAACACAACCGACTACGGACATTTAGAATAATAAATATATTCATGGACGTATACATGCTAAAATGAATATAACTCAAAATATCACAAGTATATAAAGAGTTAAATATTACATTGTTTCAAACTTTTAATAATAAACAAATCAATTCCAGTCACTAGAATATCGAAGTCCTAAGGCACAAGTATGACTTTCATGCTTTGCCCTTTCAAGGAAGTTCGTGATTGGATCCGCAATGTATTGATCGGTGTGAACTTTACGAATACATATTTTTCCCTTTTCAACTTCGTCCCTTATGTAGTTCAATTTGTGCTCAATGTGCCTAGCCTTTTGAAGTGCACAGGGTACCTAGATTTATGCAATCGTACCCTCGTTATCACAAAAGGATTTCTAGGGGTCTTGAATGATAGAGACCACCCAAGGTAGGCGATAAATTTCTTTATCCATGCAGCTTCCTAAGCTGCTAATGATGCGGCTATGTATTCAGTTTTTGTAGTGGACAATGCTACTCCATTCATAATGAAGACATACCCCGATTGTGATCGAGAATCATCTCGAACGGTTTGGAAACTCGCATTCGTGTAACCCTCTACAACGAGTTCCTCTTCATCATATCCATATATTAGAAACATTCCCTTAGTCCTCCTAAGGTATTTCAATATACTTTTAATAACCATCCAATGGCTATTACCAGGATTCTGCTAATATCCGCTTGTCATGCTTAACGCGCATGACACATCTAGTCTAGTGCATATCATCGCATACATGATGGATCCTATAGCTGACGCATATGGGATGTCCTTCATTCGATATTGATCATCCTTTGAGCTTGGACATTGAGATGTACCCAATATTGTCCCTCTTTGAATAGGTACCATACCTTTCTCAAAGTTTTCCATCTTGAACCTTTTCAAGACTTTATTAATATATGCACTTTGGTTTAAACCTATCAACCGTCTCATCTATCCCTGTAGATCTTTATTCCCAAAATAGGTGGCTTCATCGAGATTTTATGGAAAAACAACTTCCAAGCCAGGTTTTAACACCTTCCATGGTTGGAATATCATTTCCAAAAGGTAGTATGTCATCAACATACAATATTATGAACTTATTATGCTCCTACTAGCCTTCTTATATACACAAGCCTCGTCAGCATTCTTGATGAAACCAAATTTCTTGATCTCTTCATCAAACGTTGATTCAACTTCTCGATGCTAGTTTCAATCCATAGATTGACTTCTTTAACTTGCATACCTTTTAGGATGTTATGGACTGACAAAACCATCAAGCCAAACCATATGGACAGTCTCTTCGAGATGTCCATTAAGAAAAGTGGTTTTGTCATCCATTTGCCAAATCTCATAGTAATAATATGCAGCTATGGCAAATAATATCCTAATTGACTTTAGCATTGCCACAGGCGAGAAAGTTTCATCATAATCAACCCTTGAGTTTGAGTGATACCTTTTGCTACAAGTCTTGCTTTGTAAGTATCCAAGTTTCCATGTATATCCATTTTCTTCTTGAAACCCACTTGCATCCAACCGGTTTGGAGTTAAGTGGAAGGTCAACCAATTCCTAAACTTGATTGTCATACATTGATTGCATCTCAACGTTCATGGCATCCAGCCATTTGTCACAATCCGAATTGGACATTGCTTCACGACATGTAGTTGGCTCATCGGAATCAACCACATAGCATCCATTCATGAAAAATCCATATCTTTCAGGTGTAATGCTAACTCTACAAGATCTACGAACGTTTTGTGTGTATTGATTAACCTCTTGATCATCATCAACAACCTCTTGTTGATTGCTAGTGTCAACCAAACGTGTATCGGCTTGTGGATCTTGATCCTCATCAAATTCCACTATTCTGTACATTATTCCTTCCATAAGGAACTTAGTTTTCAAGAACTCATCCTTTTGAGCAATAGTTACTCTTGCTCTGTTGGATCAAAGAAGTAGTATCCTATACAGTCTTTAGGATATCCAACAAATATACACTTAGTGAATCGACTATCTTGGTCATGGCCATATTTATAATACGAGCCTCAGAGAGCATTGCAAAACCCCAAAATGATAGAGGTAGTGAGCTTATATCCATCATAGATTGAACCATATCCAATAGGGTTGATTTCTCCTTTCAGACACACCATTATGTTGTGGTGTTCCAGTTGGAGTAAGTTGTGAGACGATCTCACAACCTCTTAGATGGTACTGAAAAGCATCACTGAGGTATTCACCTCCTCTATCTGAACGAAGAACTTTGATAGTTTTATTGAGTTGATTTTCTACTTCATTCTTGAAGGTTATGATCGTCTCAAAAGCTTCATGTTTGTATGTCATTATGTACACATAAGCATAGCGACTATAACCGTCGGTAAAGGTAATGAAGTATCTTTCACCATTCTAGTCATTGTCTTAAAAGGGGGCACATACATCGAATGTATGATTCCCAATAAGTCTTTTGCCCTCTCGTTAGTGCCACTAAAGGGCGACTTGGTCATCTTACCTTGTAAACAAGATCACACTAATTGAATGAAACATTTTCATTTGCTTTTCAAAAGACCATTCTTTTGAGGTGTTTGAATCTGATTCTTGTTTATGTGACCAAGACGACAATGCCAAAGATAAGAATCACTTAAACCCATTTGAAGTTTCTTGGTGCTTGTTTGGTATAATGAGCTATTATAGGATGAATCATTATGAACCAATTCATAGATTCCATTAAAAGGCATAGCCTTGAAATAAAATACATCATCCATACAAACATAAATACCATCGTTAACAAACTTGAATTCATAACCATATTGTTCTAAAAGGGAAAACAAAATTATGTTCTTAGTCCAACTAGGAGCATACAAAATGTTCTTAAGAACAACTTCCAAACCATTTGAAAGTTTCAAAATATTATCCCTTTGGGCTTCGACATCAACTTTTGCTCTGTTGCCCATGTAGAGACTTGTGTCTCCCTTCTTGAAGTGCTTATTTCTTTTGAACCCCTGCAACAAATTTCATATGTGAGTTCCACATCCAGTATCCAATACCCATGTGTTTGAAGAAATAACATTTCAAACAATATGAATCATGAAAGTTGTACCTGAGGTTTGCCGAGCATCCCTCTTGTTTCTCAACTCTTTGAGATAGGTTGGACAATTCCTTTTCCAATGACCTATCTCACCACACTCAAAATATGGATCGTTCTCCGCTACCTTAGGCTTCTTAAGCTTAGGCTTTGAAGTTCCGCTTTAGCCTTTCCTTTCCCCTTTCCTTTGATGTACCCCTTTCCTTTGACAACATTTGCCTTGGGATCAGGGAATGGCCTTTTCTTACTGCCTTCCTCATTGATCGAGAGAACAGGTAGAACCATTCTACCCAATCCTGCCTTGGCTGTTTTGAGCATTGCGTGAAGCTCACCAATACTCTTATCCCATGCGTTCATATTGTAATTCATTATGAATGTCTCAAACCTTTTAGTTAGGCCATTAAGGATCAAATCCGTGGCTAGCTCTTTTGAGAAGGGACAATTAAGCCTTTTGAGGCGATCAACGTGGCTTTTCATCTTAAGTACATAAGATGATACCGATTGGGTTTCTTCCATGCGACACGCATGAAGTGCTCGAACCGTTTCGAAGCGTTCTACCCTAGCTTGTTGAAGGAACATTTCCTTCAATTGGGTAATTATGTCATATGCCCCAAGATGCTCCAAGTCCTTTTGGAGTTCAGGAATCATAGTTCCCAACATGAAGCAGGAAACCTGCATGGAATCCTCAGTGTATTGAAGCCAATCGTCATAGGCCTCAACATCATCAGGGTCGGGTTGGTCAGGTATAGGATCGTCAAGGACATAGGCCCTTTTCTCTTGCTTGAGAACAATTCTCAAGTTTTGATACCAGTCCATAAAGTTATTATGGTTAAGACGATCCCTTTCTAAGATGGTTCTCAGTGATAGGTTAGGGACAGTCGGGGTGGTAGCATTATTGTTTGCGGCCATTACTACAAAATTACAAAGTTCATTTTAGTATTTCAGAAAAATTGTATTTTAATTATTAATACCCTTTACACGTCTCATAGACAATTAATAATTAAAATCTAGAATCCAACGTTACATTTAAATGATGGTTAGGTGACCTTTATCCCATTATTTAAATTAACAAGGTAGTTAACATTTGACAATTGCAACCTATTGCAGCTTCTAGCTTTATGGGATCGGTTAAATATCTTATGTTTAGTCGGCATGTAAAATCCCATCAACACCATTGTACACCATGCTTTGGTGACCCTATGCACATGGTTTCCAATTCAAGTCGTCCTACTTACACACACGTGGGAGTTTACACATACAAGTGGTTAGGTGACCTTTATCCCACAAATATGTTAAACTCACCTCAAACACACAAGTTCCCTAAAAGTGGTTAGGTGACCTTTATCCCACAAGTAGTTCTCAAGTGATTCGAGTGTCGTGTAAAAGGATGGTGTTTAACTTGTTTCCAAAGGGATTTAAGTTTCCACTAATTCTAGTTATGAAAACTCTATGTACCTTCTATTCGCATGCTTTCAAATACATGGTACCCTATGGTTCTCTTTTAATAAAACCTCTTTTATTTTGAAATCATTAATCCTTTTAATAACCTTTTATTAGTCACTTAATGATTAGGAACCAAAAAATTCAGCTTGTTATGATAATTTATTTGGATTGTTAAGCATATCCATATATCAAACAATCAACATAAAATGAACAATCAAACAAGCATATATCAAACAACCACATGTGCATAACCATAGCCACTATGTTGAAAACACTTGTTTGCCATCACAAGTGTTGTCATTTGGTCTTTCCTAAGGGTTGAACACAACACAAAAGATGAGATCTCCAAAGACCCCCACTTGAACTTGCATCCAAATGCTTCAAGTCCTTTTCTTTGTGTCTTCCTTTTGTGCTTCCATCTAGTGCATCTTCTTTTACAAAATTTATATCCTAATACAAATCTACGAATAAAAGAAAGCACACTTAATCTATCTATTACATTGCCATTGAATGAATAAATAAATTACATCCAAATACAAAACACAAGAATAATATTACAACCCATATGAATGAAATCACCAAAACAAACATCCATTCAAAACCAAATCAACACAAGGTCAAGGCTAGGTTATGCACTAATATGAAACATCATATACAACATTCAAGAACCAAATAAATCCCTATATGACCCTAAATTTTCAGTCAACATAAACCAAGAATTTAGGGTGTATTGTCCAAACAAACACAATTAACCATTTGATATCTTTCTTTCAAGGTTTAATCACAAGCATGTTAGATATAACCTTGAAAGGTTGGGGATTTATAACATCACCACAAAACAGCCCCTTTAGGTTGTTAAGGCCCCATAAAACCAATTTTACAAGGACAAAAGAAACTAGTCATCCACATATCCGGCTCTAGATGCCAATGTTGGGTTTCTTGGACCTTAATCAAAGTAGTTTAACCATTTAAACTTGAAAAACACAGCGGATTAAAACCTTAATATTATCATTTGTAATCTAAAAATCAAGGCTAATAACATATCATCAACAAACCCAAAAGAAGAGTTTGTGTTCTTGTGACCTTTTTGCATGTGAGAGAAAGAGAGAGCAAGATGGAGTGTGTGTGTTTTGTTCCAAGAGCACTAATGAAAACAAAAGGGTTCAACCCCTCTTAGGGGGCGGCCGAAACCTAATTCATTTTTGGATTTTCCCCCCAAAACTCCTTTTTATTTTGTTAAATTAGTAATTAGAATAAGTTATGTAATTACCCCTTTAATTATATAACTTATACACACACTCCTATTATTTCATGTTATTTAACCAAATTAAACAACATTACAAATAATATCCATGAACAAATATCCATATAGGTTCTTCAATCTCATATGCAACTTATTTAGAAAACCCATTTAGAAAACCCATTTTTCTAAATTGGTGTATTTATTTAATTGCATGATCACATCAATAATTAAATATTATTTGGTGTTTGCTAAGCTTGTTATTGGGTATGACCCGAATTGGATCATAACGTACTAACCACATCAATGTTCTATGTGTCTTGGTCATAAAGAATCCAACACAACCATAATCAGGTTGCTCTGTTAAGCTCTGAGAAAGATCCTCATTTCTTAGAGGTTTGTTGTTTCTTAGCTTTGTCGAACTACTTCACCTCCTTATCCATTGATCCTCCACTCTATGAGGATCATCTGCTAGAATTCCGGAAGACCTACTAAGAGGTCGTAATGGATGGGGAGAAGGCACTTTCTGCCATAGTGCAGGGGAGAACAATCTTCATCACTCCGGCCATCATCAACATGCATCTTCAGCTAGATGATGAAGAAGGTGAGATGTTCTTCCGAAAAGAAGCTGTAAATCATGCTTTTGAGTAGATGGGTTATGAGGGAGACTACTCTGTCAAGAGCTTCAGGAAAGGGAAGGTCCCATCCCAGTGCAGATTCCTGCTCTATGTGGTTACCCACAGCTTATCAAACAAGCATGGTGGATGGGACCAGATTCCTGAGGATGTCTCCTTTATTATCCATGGAATGGTTCAGGGGGTCAAGTTCAGGTATTCTCAATTTGTTTATACTAACTTACTTGCAAACTTAGACTCCTTAGAATATTACATGTTTCCTAGATATGTCCAGTACATTGTTAACTGTGTACTGGGCTCACAGTTAAAGGGAACATGTAACATTCTTAAACTGGGACAGACGAAGCCTGACATCTTTAAAATACTGAGAAAGCCCACTATTGGCTTCTCTGGGGTAGAATAGCCCTGGTCCCAAAAATGTTAGAGCTCATTGCTCAAGATGACAACCTTGTAGCACCAGCTAGTGTTGAACCCACATCTTCTACATCCCAACCACCAAAACAACCACCAATCACCCTCACCTACCAAAGAAAATCCAAACGAACCCCTACTCAGGCTATTCAGTCTGTGCAGGTCCTTATACACTCACCCTTACATGAAGAAGTGGACACTAGAGCTCCCACTTCTCCTGAGGAGTAGACCACTCCCATGTCTTCAAGGATCAGTGTTGAGGTTCCTCATGCTCAACCTGATGAGCTCATAAGCCAAACATCTTTAAGCCATCACTCTGAGTCTCAACACTCAAGTGATTAACCTTCAGGGGACAGTTACCATCCCTAGCCTTTAGATCTCAACCAACCGATTCCCAACCTTGATTTCGACACTAATGAAGATCTAGGATTTAGTGAGTACCATGGTTCTCTCTTCTTTTCCCCCACTGAAAGAGAGATGAGTGCTTCTGAGGCTCCTATTTCTAGCCTCCATTAGTCACCTACTACTAAGGTGGACACTTCTAAACCTGTTAGGATGTCCATATGGAAAAGGCTCTCACTTTTGAAAGAGATTACATCATTAAGACCTCAACCATGGCAACTCAGCCCACTGACATCTCAACTGAGATTGCCAATGAGTAGAGGAAATCCAACAGCCAAGAACCTGAAGCTGGTGGTAAGAGTGAGGACTTTGGTCTAATCATCTCATCTTCTAATGATTCTCCTGATGAAGATGAGGGGAATTTAAGACTAATGGTGCAAAAACTGTCTCAAACATGCACCTATTTAGTTTCCAAGGTTAGTCACCTTGAATCTCAAGTGACTACCTTGCAGAACAGGGTCAATGAGCTGGGAGACCTTTAAGAAGAGCTCAACCAAGAACATAAGAACCTGTGGATGTGATTGACCTAACTCTTGGCTCACCTATTCAAGTGGGTGATGCTACCAAAAGGGGGAGAAAGTCATTACAGTTACAGAACCTCGGAGTTCTTCAGAGAGAATGGACACTGAGGGCTCACCATCCTCACTTGCAATTGTGCATTCTTAGCAACCTCCTAAAATTCACATTGTTATGGACTACATAGATTCCTTCATACAGAGTCTGTTTGAGGAAGGGATACCAAGGGCTATGTCATCTCCATCATCTTTCAATCACATCATTAGGTGGAGGTATGACAGGAAGAGGAGAGCCGTAATCATCAGTAGAGTTCAAGGGTAGCAGGAGATCTTCAACTTTTAGACCTTAAACTTCTATGAAGGTCTGGATTTAGACAACATGCCACTTATCAATCCAAGAAAATCAAGAAAAGCTGACAAGTTGGCCAAAAGAATCCAAGACCGGATCACTGCAGAGTTCAGCCTTAGAAGAAGACTATGGCAATCAGGCAATGTCATCAGTCACTGAATGGTGAGGTAGACCCTAAGATTAGCTTCATAAGGGAAACCTTGACTCAAGGCCCAGTGACAGAACCTAAGAGCCCTGTCTTATCACTAACAACTACAGTAGAGCTCAATTCCCTTTTTGAGACCCCTGCTGGTGAAGGTGCTTCTCAACCTCTCTCTGGCCAGAGCTTGGAAGCTACATCAAGCAATGAAGGCTAAAGCTCTCTCCACCCTGAGTCATAATGGTCTATGAGTGACAAAGGGAAAAGAAAAATGACTTCTGAGGAGATTTAAAGAGGAGAAGACAAAGAGAGGAAAAGGATGTTGAGGGGAGAAAGTTCCTCTTCTGAGTCTGCAAGACTCATGGAGTCTGCTATCAGGGTTGCCCCCAGACAAGATATTCATAATGATGAGTTAAAGGCAGTTAGGATAAACTACCTGCAGACAAGGAACTATGACATAGATAATGTCATTTATCTCTCCTTGGAGGAACTAAATGAGCTGGTTGACCTGGAAAGGACAAGGGAGAAGAAAGAGGTAGAAGATGCAGAGCTACTGGTACAAATCAAAGAAGACAAAAGAAAGCAAAGATTATACAAGCATGTGCCTACTCTCTCCCCAGTTCAAGAAAGCCCTGCATATAAGGATGTGGTTCAACAAGAACCTCAGGTAGATAAAGAAGAAGAAAGGATCAAGATGATCAACTACCTGAGTGCCACAGGCCTCTATCAGGCAAAAGCACTTCTTCCCTTATACTTTGACTATATTGAGTTTGAGTATCTTAAACAACTTGAACTTGAGATAGTCAAGGAAAGAAAGACAACCAAAAGAAAGCTAAGGGACGAAGCTGCTAAGTCAAGAGCCATCATTCAGAAAAGCATGAAGAAATATGCTGACAGGCAGAGGATGATGATCTTCTTGAAGTTGTATGGATTCTCCGGAAGGAGACTTGGCCCCATGTCTCTATCCACAATGGATGAGCATATAAGGGTGATCAAGTAGAAGACAAAAAGTGGAGAGCTGGTTGACTACATTCCCCTCCAAGTCAAGCTCCACCTAAAGTGAAGGTTAAGGTTAAATAACCAGAGACATCACATCTTGGACCTGCTTCTGAATCTCAGCAAGCTTTAACTTCTAATCCACAGCAGGGTTAGAATCACTCTTAATCTGAACCTGTGTGAGTGGAAGACCCAACTTAGAAAGACAATGAAGATCAATCAAGTCCTGCAGGCCAGTCTTCTCAGCTAAAAGTTGTAAAGAGAAATAAAATGATGGCTTCTAAACCAAAGCCAAAGAAGAAGAAGAAGACTGCATCCTTTTCTAAACATCAGGATGAGTCAGAACATCCTGAGAATGTGCAGCTAGAGGATGCTCCATCATCTCCCATTCCAATAGCTCCTCTAGCATCAGAAAGACCCATCCTATCCTGGACATACACTACAAATCCAGAAAGGTGGCATGTTATTAGAGATCATGGCATTGAGAATGTCTACACTTGGAAAGACATGTTTTAGTTGCCTCTACATGATCTCTTTGACATGAGAAGATACTTTGACAGTCTGAAGGATCCTAATTATCTCATGAAGAAAGGGCTGGTTATTATCCTAATGAGGATTGTTTATCTAAAGTCTTCAAGAATTTTTGTAGCATCAGCCTAGCGAGACTTTGTAGAGAATATGTATAGAGGATGAAGCAACCTAAGTCTTTTTGCATGCATGCTGCACAAGTACTGGAGAAGAATGCTTCGCAAGTTTCACACATGCAACAAAAATATTCTAAGTGTGAAATCTTCCGATGCCAAGACCAATATCTTCCGAAGCCAAAGATGAAGTCTTTCGAAGCTTTAAAGACAAAGTCTTTCGAAGCTTTAAAGACAAAGTCTTCCGACGCTCTACACTTAAAGACAGATTCCTTCCAGAGACTTTTAACAACATGCTTTATGTGATGTACTTTTTCATAAAGCTATATCCCTTTCCGCTGCAACTTTGTAAAGTCACCAACTACATGAGTCGGTGAAAAGGTCCATGCTTTTGGTAACTATATATTAAGGTCTTGAGTCTGTAAGCTTTCTACTTCATGTACTTTATCTTTTTTGTAATAGGTAAGGATGTGAGCTATGGCATGTTATAGTCACAAAGTCAAAAAGTCAATGTGCCTTTTTGACTCTAAAATTGATTTTGTTTTGTGTCTAGTCAATTGTATCCAACGGGCTTTCATAGTATGGATGGCTATAGGATGTAGTATAAGTATCTCATGTTCTTGTAACTTTATCTTTATGCTTTGTAACACTTGTAATAGAACATTGAGAAAGCAATATACTGTAATCTTGAAAACCACCTCCTTGTGTATCTTGCTCTTGTGTTATCTCTCTTAATTACTTGTGTTCTTAGTGTCTTTTCTTGTGGTTAATTTAGTTCACTATTTGATTAAGTTTAGTTACTCTCCTCTTTGTGTTGTTGTGTTGTATTTGACCACCCTTCAACAGTCTTGCAAAATTAGATATCACTTTTTGAGAGATTGTGCTGAAAAGGGGTTGATCAAATTGATTCAAGTACCCAGTAAAAATCAATTAGCTGATTTATTTACTAAGGCATTTGAACCTAGTAGGTTTGAATTCCTAGTTCAATCAATTGGCATGATTAACCTTGAGTAAAACCAATTAAAAGATCAAAAACATTTCAAAAATATTAGAAAATCACAAAAAGAAGTCAAGTTTGATGAAGAAAAGAATATACTGGGACATGATATAACTACAGTCGTTATATCATTCACTGTGCTTAATTTCAAAATTTGAGAGACTACCATGAATTACTAGATATGTTGGTAGGCTCAACTTGAAAGAGAAGATACATGCAATGATGAATTAAAATCTTATTCAATAGTGAAACACTTATCTCAAGGTACAGGTATGTATTGGCTTATCTGAGTACATATATGTGTAGTAACCTAAATGCACCTTGTAAAGATACTTTATGAACCTCTTTCACCTACATCCAGTTTCATCTTTGTTTTGCTGAGCAAAGACCTGGTGAAACATGCACATAGTGCGGATGTACTGATCCAAAAGATTCCCAATGAGGAACACATCCAAATTGGATGAATCTACAAAAGCAATACATTCCAAGTGAATGAACAAAAGAATCCAATCATGGATCACTTAAGTTATGAGACCTTATTTTAACTGATCCATTATCTTGCTTCAAAATATCAACCTGGTATGAGTTTAAGAGGACAAATATACCTTCAATCATCAAGTTCATAAACATGTTCATTTTATCATAAAGGATGCACATGTGTAATGGAATATTGATATGATCCCAACAAAAGATATACTTCTCTTCATTATTAATAATCAAAATTATATTAAAAATATTTTTAAATCTTTAAAGTTTTTATCCATATGTGGATATGAACTTTAGGGGGAGTAATTTAAATTTTTTTGTTTTAGTTTGTATAGATTTTTACTATCTTAAATACTTTCTTAAAATACAAAATCAAAACAAAAAGAAAATGCATGTGTTGATGTAGAAGTTATACCATAGTATCTCAGTCTATGCAGATTCTTGGAAGCATGAAAAGTTCAAGATCAGTCAAACAATGGGAAACTTGTATCACTTCTGACATACAAGCCAATCCACGCAAGAATTGACAACTTCAATAGTCAACAACTTTATAAGAAAAATCAATGAATGACATCTCTTCATAACAAGAAAAAACAAAAAAGATACATTAACCTATGATTAAGTTCAAAAGTTATGTAGGTAAGTGCATTGGTTAATGCGGGTTACGGTAACACATGCTTATAACCAATGCGGGTAACTTTTTACTTCTACGTGAAACTAATGCGGACAAAGATTGTAGTCTACTGCATTGGTGTGTTACAAGTATACATGAAAAATCTGAAGTGTTAAAACCTATGCGGAACAAAAATATTCTACCGCATGCGTCAATGCGGATAAAATGTTTTTTAAGTGTTGTACCGCATGTCAATACAGATAAAAGTTACACGTCCGCATTTGTTTTACTCATCCGCATTTTTTGATTTCCTCATCAACTGCATTTGTGGATATGTATCTTCAAGTTTCATGTACTTTCAACAGAAATAAACAAGTGCTTAATCTCTTCTGTCACAATGAATGATGATCATGTAAATGTGGAAATTTTGTTCTATCGCATTTGCTACAGTGAACAAATGCTGATGAAATTGGTTCTTCTGCATTTGCCACAGTGTACAGATACGGATAGAAGAAAACATAAGTACTCAAACTTCCGCATTTGCTACAGTGTGCAAATGCGGATATCTAAAATCATAAGTTCAACTCTTCCGCATTTACAACAGTAAACAAATACGGATGCATAAAAACCATCCGCATTTGCTACAGTGTGAATTAAAATTCCAATCGCATTTGTTCTGAGACTTGTAAATTTTTGTAAAAGCCATTTTTGACTATTAAATCAAGTATAAAAGATCGTTTAACACTTTTCAAATTTGAGAGACTCTATAGTGCGACGAACGAAAACACTGTTCATCTTCATCAATCATCTTTTTCTTTAACAATCAAAGATTCAAGTTCATTTCACCCAATTTGGCTTCATAATTGATATTACAGAATAGTATTATCAAACAAAAGGTGAAAATTTTTTACATTGGCTTAACATAATGTTCAAGACGTTTGAACTAATAATGAACTTAGAACCCTAGGTTAACAAAGAACACACAAAACCAGATTTATTCCAAGAAAAGATGAAAATTTTCGACTTCAATGAACATGCAAACCTAGTAAAATCCGATTCAATCTGAAAAACTCGAAGTTATGTTCATCGCATGAACAGAGCATCATGAAACCGAAAATGTTGAAATCAATACTTGAAATAAATTCCAATTAACAGGAAAAACATCAAAATTTGGTCTTCAAACATGAAAAACAACAAATAACAATGAGTATTCATGAAAGTATCTCAATCTAAAATAATTTAACAATATCCTTAAATGTTCATATTTGACCATTAAAAGTCAAAATGAAGAATGTTGCTTAAAGTAGTGTATATATGTCATTAATCTAACTCATATGCCTGTGATGTAGGGTAAATGGCTAATCTAACATGGAGAAAGCTCCATAATGTCAGTGGGTTTGTCGACCCTAATGTGCCCGAGGCAGAAAAACTCAAAGATATGATCAGATTTATCTCTACTACAAGAGTAGCCCATGCCATTACTGTTGTTAGGATCAGTGATCTATGTTTGATTGATTGAAGAGTATAGCAGCGGAATTCAAACAATGAATTAGTCGATTCACAAGAACAAAACGATATTCAATGAAGAACAAAGACGGTTATAGTGAGAGAGAATATCTGCAAATATATTTCATTCAATATTCGCTTTCGTGGTAACAGTATGTCACAATTACAATTAGGTCGACACCTCTTATATAAGAGATGTGACATATCTGATGTCACTTGATAGTGACATCTAACAGATTTATTACAACTGAAACACAACTACTAAAGATGTCAAAACAGCTGACATCTCCTTACAAAAAATGCTAAGTGTTATCAGTTGTTATAACTACTGAAAAATATAAAACTACTGAAACTACAACGACTGAAGAACAAGCTCTTCAGTCGTTTTACAAAACTACTGAAACTAAAATATAAAACTACTGATATCACAACTACTGAAGAAGTACTCTTCAGCAGTTGTGACAACTACTGAAGCTTCAGTACTTTGATCTTCAGACTTTGAACTTCAGATGTTTCATCAGCTGATGACTTCAGTAGATATCATCAGCTGATGTCTTCAGTCTTTGTCTTCAGACTTTGTACATCAGTTGTTGATCTTCAGCACTTGTAAACTCTTCAGCTTTTGTACTTCAGTACTTTGGTCTTTCAGCTTTAGCATTTGTGTTCTTCAGCTGTTCAGCTTCAGTACTTGTGTTCTTCAGCTGTTCAGCTTCAGTACTTGTGTTCTTCAGCTGTTGTACTTCAGCACTTTAGTTCTTCAGCTGTTGAGTCTTCAGCACTTGATCTTCAGCTGTTGAAGTCTTCAGCACTTGCCAACTGCTGATGAAGCTTTCAGTAGTTGTTGTGATACCATGTGGGACTTAGAGGTTTTCTGATCTTGGCTCATTGGTTCTTTTGTTCCAACAACTCCCCCTGAACCAATGCAGCCAAAACCTCTAATTTATTTATTATCCCACTTATTGTTGGCAAAATGTTGGTCTTTTTCCTTCTTGATCAGTAGAGAAGATGATCCATATAAGCTCCAGCCTGGAAGAAATCTCAGATATTTGTTTGGCAAGGTATGAATGGGAACTCTGTTTTGGGGAACTGGACACAGAGTTGTTATCCCATTCATGAGATTTACTTCCCCATAATGAGTCTGTATGACTCTCGAACATAGGCTTCAAGGAGAACAACTTGTCCTCCTTGGAGAGTTCTTCTACTCCTCCTTCAAAGAAGAACTCTGGACCATAGTACTCTGATAAGTACTTCACAGTCCTGCCATTTTCAACTCCACGGTAGTTACCTCCCTATAGACAAATTCATCAGGATGGGTGCCTTCAAGGAGTAACTGGAGCTCATTCTTCTTGATGTCTTTCAACCTTTTTATATAATACCCCTTTTTGATCATCTTGTTTTCCAGTAAGGCTTGAGGGTCATCTTTGATTGATGAGCTTTCTTGAATTCATCAATTATTTCCCATGGTGAGACTACAATGGCCAACATGATGGTAGAATCTATTGTTTTTCTAACCTGGCCATTGTATCTGTGTGGAATAGATCTTTTATGGATTCTAGAACTCACCTTGGGGTCTGGCCATACTCTCACTCTCTCCTTCTGATACTGAAATGTGTGCCTGAGAGTGTACAGCCTCTGAGCATGCCCTTTCATGGCTTGTA
Source organism: Flaveria trinervia (assembly GCA_025506515.1). Lineage (NCBI taxonomy): Eukaryota > Viridiplantae > Streptophyta > Magnoliopsida > Asterales > Asteraceae > Flaveria > Flaveria trinervia. The sequence goes on from CM046451.1 coordinate 51,010,632, forward strand.
TAGATGATGACTGAGGAAATTCCTTGTCAACCATCTTCAGTAGTTGCTCATCGTGCTGCTTCTGTTGTTCTTCATCTTCTATTTTGACTCTAACAATTCCCTTTGAAAGTCAGTGTGATCATGGGTTGACCCTGGGTTCTGGTAGCTTTAGAACAGCAGAGAGTGGCAGACTATCATCTTCATCCTCTTCTTCTTCATCTTCTTCTATCCTCAGCACCCTCTCCTCCTTCTAGGTGCATCACTGGATGATGGTTGGGTTGGTAAGGAATTGGTTTTGAAGAATGAGGATGTTTGGATTTGGGTTTAGAGATTGGTTTGGAGATTTGAGGGGTAGGTTGTGTTTGAGTGGGTGGAAGGGAAGGTTGATCCAGCATCTTTGTAGTAAGTTTAGCCTTCGTAAGTTTTGCCATTTCCAACCTTTTACCAGCCCCAGCCTCATCAAGGGCTTAAATGATAATCCCCTTGTGGAATTGCTCAGACAGACAGATTCTGGTGGCTATAGCCAGAATACTGTCTCTGGTCCACGCGCGAATCTCCATTAAAGATCTTCCTAAGTATTTGGCAATGAGCGGATCATGATCTCCAATCTCTCTTTTTCAAGTGCATCATACCCAGCCCATCGGGTTTGAATCTCTTGCACTTCCAACCTCCTGATCTCACTACCAATGTGGCTGTATCAAACCCTTGCCTGAAGAGTTGTTCAATTATTTTATATCCATGGATCGGCTGTGTGTATTATCAGCATCTTTACCAGCTCTTCCAAGGATTTGTCTTCAGCAGTAGGTTGATCGTCAGCACTTTTCTTTCGTTTATAAGTGATCAGTGGTTGCTTTTCTTTCTCCTCCTCTTGGGCTTGCTTTTGAGCCTTTTCTTCCTCTGTTCTTTTCCTCTTCTTTTCTTTCACTGCAGTACTCTCCCCCTTTTTGGATGCATTGGTGGAAGGGTTTGTACCGCAGAAAGTGTCTTTTGCACAGCAGCATCAATCAAGGGTTGTAAAGTTGAGGAAAGCTCTCATCAATGGCTTTAGTCACAATGTCAGTGATTATGGTGTGATGAGAGGGAGGGAATTTTGAAGGACAGCAACTATTTGCTCAGGAGGGTTCTGTTCCTGAGAAATAGTGCCAGAAGTAGAGGCAGGTGGTTGAGTTTGGAGTGGCTCAGTGTTTGGGGAACCTTCAACTGAAGGTGCCATCTGTGGGTTGGTGGAGGCAGATGGTCTTCTCCTTGTGAGAGTTGGTCAAGTAGGTTTTGAAGCCTACTGACTTTCTCCTCAAGGATTGTGTTCTGGGCAAGAAATCGTAGAAAAAGCCCAGGTCATCATCAGCCGAAGCTGAATCACCTGACCTCCTGCTTTGAGCAGGATGTACATGCACTGGGTAGACCAGTTGTTGCATGTGCCCCTTTTTCTTGGTACTGGGGACTTCCAGCCTCAGGACTATGTCCATCATCAGCTGTTGCCTCTAGTGAGGTCTTAGCAATGTTACCAGCCTCATTTTGATCATGTGCTGATTCAGAAGAGGTGGCAGCCTCACTAGATATTCTAATCTCCTTATCTACACCAGGAGATAGAAGTGGTAAACCCCTGTGCTGTGGGTTCTCAATTGCACTGTGTTCCTCCCCCTCAATGGTAGAGGTGTTCCCAGTAGTAAGTGGTTTCTGGGGAGGGGTGAGGAGTGCAGTTAAGTCAGCACTTGTGCAACTATTAAAGTTGGGCTGTGAGGGGCGGTTGCATGGGGTGAAGGGATAGAAGCAGTGTGCACCTGGGGAGGTTGGTGCTCTCCAATGGCAATCCCCTCAAGTGAGGAAGATCCCAGATGTGTGGGTACCCCTTGTGTGGTTGCTGCAGCTCTTGTTGAGAGGAATCCTGAGCGGCTATGGCTGGAAGAGTCCTTGTATCCACTAGGGGGTTTTGGACCAGTGGATATCTCCTATCTCCTGCGTTTGTGTGCAGGGGCATCCTCAGGGGACTCAATTCCCTGAGTAGCCGTTTTGGGTTTCTTTTGGGTGGGTTTGGTGGGGACTTTTGATTTGGAGGGTGGCTGTGGGTTCCAGCTGCGTGGGTTTGCGCAGCTTGGTAGCCAATTTGAGTGTATGGTCAGAGTTGTGCCGGGAGTATACTTCTGGCAGAACAGCCGTAGCAGGGACTCCAGACCAACAAGTCCCTCAGCATGAAGCTGGTTTGTAAGGATGGCCATTATGAACCGTGGATATAGTATCCAACGGTAGCAGTTAGTTTTTGAGCCATATCCTTGAGCTCCGAAAATATTATTTCTGAAAAGTTTAACGGCTGTTGCTCAAGAATAGAATACATTACCTGCTGCCACTTTGTCGACATTTGATCCCAAGACGAAGTCTTAGGAGCCAAACATACATTCACCATGTGAAAAATTAGGCGTTCAGCATCATGGAAGTGTTTCTTCATGATAGTGGAGGCACTTAGATTGCCCTGATATCCATGTTGGGCAAAGGATAGATCTGTAGTGCCCTTGGGATATCCAGCAGGAGAAATGGCATCATCCAGATGTAGAATTTGGTGGATTATTGCAGGAGTGATGACCACTTCTTTGTTGTTGACGACCGACTGGAGAGATGGTGTGTTGTTCTCCCCAGTGGTAATGGTGACATTCATCCAAAACTGTTGGAGGGATTTGGCATGTAGAATGGGATTCAGAAGAAATGCCGTTTTGTATTGGGACTGAACCATAAGATCGATAGTAGTCTCGAACTTAGCCCAGACAGGAAATTAGTAAGGTAGGCAACACAGTTGTGTCGCGGTTTAATTTGCATGGACGCCATTGAGAAGAGAGAAGTTTTGGAGAGGAACGTTAGGTTTGAAGAAGATGAAGCTTTGAAGGATTAGGTCAGGGATATTTATAGGGTGCGGGTAATAAAACGACTGAAGGATGTGGTTTAGTCATCAGTTGTTTTAAACGACTGTTGACATGGTATTATCCTTTCAGACGTTGAAACAGCTGAAGTCGTGGTATTAGGCATCAAAAGTTAGAAAACTACTAAAGACCGTGGTTTTGACTTCAGATGATGAAACAACTAAGGACTTGGTGTTTGTCATCAGTAGTTGTGAAACTACTGAAGACAATGGTTTTGTCATCAGTTGTTGTAAACAACTGAAGACTTGGTATTAGTCATCAGTAGTTATAAACTACTGAAGACATGGTTTTGCTTCAGTTGTTTAGAATGAAACAGCAGTTGTTGAAAGAACTGAAGAGAAAGTTCTCTTCAGTAGTTTTCGTCAATTCATAGCCTTTCAGCTGTTTCATGTTGTCCTCAACACTTACTCATCAGACGTTGCATCTGATTTTCAGGTGTTTCATAGGACATCAGTACTTATCTTGTTTATACTGATTTCAGTAGTTGTAACTACATCAGTAGTTTTAACTACATCAGTAGTTTGGAACAGATAAAGTACTTCAGTACTTGTGAGGCATTTAGCCATCAGTAGTTATAAAAACTACTAAGGGAAAAGGACTCATCAGTACTTATATGTGACATGGGTACCAATGATTACCAGTAATTACCACTGAATCATCAGTAGTTGTCACTTATTCTAGCTGCAGCATACCAAGCCTTAACACAAGGTTTTGGAAAGTAGAACTATCCAAAGGCTTAGTAAAAATATCTGCAAGCTCATCAGCACTAGGCACAAACTTAGGATCAATCAGACCTTTTTCAAAACAATCCCGAATAAAATGATGTCTGATCTCTATATGTTTGGTCCTAGAGTGCTGGACTGGATTTTTGACAATACACAGAGCTGAAGCACTATCCATTAACAATGGAGTCTTAGTCTCTGTAATGCCATAATCCAGAAGTTGGTTCTGAAGCCAGAGTACCTGAGAGGTGCAACTTGCAGCAGCAATGTACTCGGCCTCAGCAGTTGATGTAGTAACAGATGTTTGTTTCTTACTCTGCCAAGAAATCAAACAGTTGCCTAGGAATTGACAACCACCAGAAGTTGACTTTCTAGTTAACTTGCACCCTGCATAGTCACTATCTAAAAAAGCAACTATTTTGCAAGAGTGTCCAGTGGAATACCATAAACCCAGAGATTGTGTACCTTGCAAATATCTAAAGATTCTCTTGACTGCAATCAAATGAGACTCTTTAGGAGCAGCCTGAAATCTAGCACAAACACATGTAGCAAACATAATATCTGGTCTAGAAGCTGTTAGATACATCAAGGACCCAATCATACATCTGTAAAGCGTATCATCAACAGCTTTACCTTTCTGATCGGCATCCAGTTGTGTGGTGTTGCACATGGGAGTAGAACAGGCTTACAGTCTTGTAAATCAAACTTATTCAAAAGATCTTTTGTATATTTGGATTGATGAATAAAGGTTCCATCAGCCTTTTGTTTGATTTGCAAGCCTAGAAAGAACTGTAATTCTCCCATTGCACTCATTTCAAATCTCTGTTTCATTAAGGTTGTAAAATCATCACACAACTGGGGATCAGAGGATGCAAAAATAATATCATCAACATAAATCTGAACAAGTAGCTTATGCTGATCCACCTTCTTAATAAACAAAGTTTTATCAATGGAGCCTCTAGTGAAATTATTCTTAAGAAGAAAAGTAGAAAGTGTCTCATACCAGGCTCTAGGAGCTTGTTTCAACCCATAAAGAGCCTTATCAAGTTTGTAGACCCATTCAGGATGTTTATTATCCTCAAAGCCTGGTGGTAACATCATCAAATTTGATTTCTCCATTGGAGACAAAGCCATTACCAATGATGTAACCCTAGCATCATTGCCAAAAGAAACAAATCCCTTCTTTCCTTGAGAGTAGTCATGAAGAAGAGAACTGTTCCCAGTCATGTGCATAGATCCCCCACTGTCTACATACCAGATGCTACTTTGGCATGTTGGAGAACCCTGCAATAATAAACAATCAGTTAGTTTTGGAGACCCAAACCTTTTTGGTTTTGGGCCTGGTCTCATCAATAGATGGTAAACAAACAGGTTTATTTGAAACAACAGCCTGAGAGGAAGAAGATGGTGAAGAAGAGGAATCCTTTGGCTTGGATCTCCTTTTCTGTGGTTTCAACATAGGAGCATCTAGTTGGTTAACTCTACCCAACAGATGTTGAACCATCATAACCAGCTGTGTCTGATTTTGTGATAAAGCTTTCAGCTCATCAGACACATTGCCAGTGGAGTTTGATAAGTTCCTATGTTGCACCTTCTTCTTTTGAGCACTCTCATATGTCACCTATTTAACCCCTTCCTTTTTGGATTTCTTTGAGGACTTAAGGGTTACAGGATTTGATGTTACTGATACAATGTGGTCTCAAACTCAGTTTTCATTTTTACCATTTTCTCTTTAATTTCTTCTTTTTGTTTGAGTTTGGAATCTCTTTTGTACCAGCAATCATCTGTAAGATGATTGAACAAACCACATACTTCACATGGTTTCTTCTTCATCTTAGGTTGATCATCAACTAAAGAGGGTGAGGCAACTGAAGACTTGTTCTTCAGTGCTTTGGAAGCATTGTTTGCTTTCTTGACTGCCTCTTTAGTAGTCTTCAAACTCTTTCTACTGACAGTTTTCTTCTCTTCAGTACTGACAGCAGTTGGAGTTTGAACTTCAGGTGTTAAATCCTGCTCTCTAGTCCTTTCAGGACATTCAGAATTAACTCCTAAGTTGATCAACTCATTGATCATGTGAGTGTCAGCATTTGAACCATCAACATCAGCTGATAGGTTCAGAGAGGGCTTGATGCTGACTTCTACTTCTGATTGTGCTGTATCAGAAAGTAGATCACATGATGAGATGGATTGGTTATTACTCTCACCATCAGATTCTACCTCTGCTCTTGGAGTAAAATCTGTAGGTGGAGCTGTGTGATTGTAACCAATGCCAAACTTCACATTGGAAGCAGATTGCTTACTAAGAAGCATTTCAAAACCTTTGCATGATTGTACCCATCTATCACACTCTACCTGGGTAACTGCAAGGGTTTCTTTGAGATCTTTATACTTCTCTAGAAGTATCTCTTCCCTAGCCTTATCATCAGTTATTTGGCATTTCAGTTTGTAAATCTCATCATTTTTATCACTAAGCACAACCTCAAATTCAGCTTTGTTTTTGGAAATAATTTGTTCTAGCTCAATGTTCTTGTTGATTAAAGCTACATTTGCTTCTCTAATAGATGCAAATGCTGCTATGCATGTGTCAGAACATAATTTGGCTTTTGCCTCAGAAGATACCTGTGATACCTTTGGTGTAGAGGCATTAGAGGATGAAGTATCAGCAGAATCCAAAGCCATAAGAGCTAGATTTCCAAATTGACTTTCACCACCATGTTGACCAGCACCTGAGAACAGTTGTTCATGACCAGACATGTCATCTGGTAAACTGCTCCAGTCAACAACTCCTGGGGTGAAGAAGCTGTGTTGTTGAGGTTGAGTTTGTTGATGAGATTGGGAAGGCTGTGGTTCAGGCAATGCTTGTGGTTGTTGTGCAACTGGAGCTTGAACAGAATTTGGTTGAGGCACATAATAGCAGGGATAAGGATATGACATTTGACCCTGGGGAACAAAGTATGCAGGAGATCTAGGATGTGAATAATGACCAGAACCAGCAGGATGTTGCCCTCTGTTTTGTGGACTAGTACTAGGAAAAGTCACAAAGGGTGCAGAAGAGTTAGATCCAGTTGATCTACACTCTCTTGCAAAGTGTCCTAGCCTTTGGCATTTGTGACACCTCAACTTACTCTTGTCAAAACCAACTTTGGTTTTGCCAGAGAGTCCAGGAAATTTCCTGCCAGTTCTCTTATAGAACTTCTGAGATCTGATATTAATCAGTGCCATTTGGCTCAGAATATCCATCTCTTCTAGATCATCATCAGCTATTCCTTTCAGATCATCCATGATGAAGCATAAATTGTCACTATTACTGCCAGAATGACTCTCAATACCAACAAATGCATGATCAGAACTATTTGAAGAGAAATCAATATGCTCATCATAATTGCTTTCAGATGCAGCATATTCTGACTCATGACCAACCAAGGCAGTGTTGCCTGGTACAAAGTCATCAGTGAGCTTTCCTGATGAGGACAGTTTCCTCTTCTGCTCTATCTCTCTTTCAAATGTAAGCAGTTTCCCATGAAGTTGGGTGAGAGATAGGCCTTCTAGATTTGCACTGGAGCGTAGGACAATAGTGTATGTGTCCCATCTCTCAGGCAGTGATCTGAGGAATCTGTTGTTCATCTGGCTATTGGTGTATTCCTGTTTCACCATTTTCAGCTCAGATATCAAGCAGGAAAAGCGCTCAAACTGTTGAGTCAGTGTCTCACCCTTTCTATGAGAGAATGTCTCATATTGTTCGGCAAGGATTTCTCTATTGTTTGCTAAGACCTCATCTGTGCCACCGAATTGTTCCTTCAGGGCATTCCAGAGATCATGAGCAGTTTCATGATGTATAAGCCCTGAATAGATTTCATTAGGCAGTGCCATGGCCAGAATTCCATGGGCTTTAGCATCAATCTCAAATAGTTTTCGATCTTCATCAGAGTATTGTTCCTTCTTCTTCGGAACCATTTGATTGGTTTCCGGATTGTTCACTATAGGCTTATGTGGTCCATGTACCACAGATATCCAACAACCTGAACTGTTAACAGACAGGTGATGAAGCATTCTTCGTTGTCATATGTTATACTCGGTCCTAACCAACATCGGAGGCTTGGTTGAGGAACCGGTATTGTGAGGATCAATAGAAGGAGTCGTCATCTCGGATTCAATCAAATTCGGTTAAGCTAAAACGGATTTAGAACAAAAACGCAACAACCAATTGAACCAGAAGATCTCAAAATATATGAACGAAAGCGGCAGAAATTCAATAATCTATAACCAGTTCTTGCAAATGCGCTAATTCAATCAAACACAGAAATCAATTAGCAGTTTCAATGATCAATTGTTAGATCGATCAATGATTAACCATGCTCTGATACCACTTGTTAGGATCAGTGATCTATGTTTGATTGATTGAAGAGTATAGCAGCGGAATTCAAACAATGAATTAGTCGATTCACAAGAACAAAACGATATTTAATGAAGAACAAAGACGGTTATAGAGAGAGAGAATATCTGCAAATATATTTCATTCAATATTCGCTTTCGTGGTAACAGAATGTCACAATTACAATTAGGTCGACACCTCTTATATAAGAGATGTGACGTCTGCTGATGTCACTTGATAGTGACATCTAACAGATTTATTACAACTGAAACACAACTACTGAAGATGTCAAAACAGCTGACATCTCCTTACAAAAAATGCTAAGTGTTATCAGTTGTTATAACTACTAAAAAATATAAAACTACTAAAACTACAATGACTGAAGAACAAGCTCTTCAGTCGTTTTACAAAACTACTGAAACTAAAAAATATAAAACTACTGATATCACAACTACTGAAGAAGTACTATTCAGCAGTTATGACAAACTACTGAAGCTTCAGTACTTTGATCTTCAGACTTTGAACTTCAGATGTTTCATCAGCTGATGACTTCAGTAGATATCATCAGCTGATGTCTTCAGTCTTTGTCTTCAGACTTTGTACATCAGTTGTTGATCTTCAGCACTTGTAAACTCTTCAGCTTTTGTACTTCAGTACTTTGGTCTTTCAGCTTCAGCACTTGTGTTCTTCAGCTGTTCAGCTTCAGTACTTGTGTTCTTCAGCTGTTCAGCTTCAGTACTTGTGTTCTTCAGCTGTTGTACTTCAGCACTTTAGTTCTTCAGCTGTTGTACTTTAGCACTTTAGTTCTTCAGCTGTTGAAGTCTTCAGCACTTGATCTTCAGCTGTTGAAGTCTTCAGCACTTGCCAAACTGCTGATGAAGCTTTCAGCAGTTGTTGTGATACCATGTGGGACTTAGAGGTTTTCTGATCTTGGCTCATTGGTTCTTTTGGTCCAACAACTGTTAAACCTATTATCTATGAAAGATATATCCGGTCATTCTGGAGTAGTGCAGAGGTAACTAATGTGGATGGAGAAAAGACTTTAACAAGAAGGATTAGTGATGATCACTCTCTAGCCATCACTGAACAAGCAGTGAGACAGTGTGTATAGTTTGGTGATGATGCTAATGCTCCTATTGAGTTGGAAGATGAAGAAATTACCAATTTCTTTATTGAGATTGGATATGAAGGAGGTTATTAAGGAAAGCAGATAGTAAAGGGGTTAGTGGGCATACCATGGAGATTTATGATTCATCTCTTTCAACACTTCTTGTCCAAAAGAAAAACATGTTGGAATGACATTCCTGTGGTTACTTCTTCAACAATATGTGCCTTATGTACCAACAGACCATTCAACATGTCAGTATATGTGTTCAATGGCCTAACTTCAAACATACAAGAAGGAAGAAGATATATGTTCCTTATGTACCCAAGATTTCTGCAATGTCTAATCAATGAAGCCTTTCCTGACCTAGTACTTGAAGGACCTACTTTGCACATTCCTCACTATGATGCCAAATCCTACAAGTATATCAAGAAAAAAGATCCAAGGAACTTCTATAGTGGAGCACACTCTCCTCTGCTACCATGGATGCTTCAGCAGATTAATCTTGATGAACAAATAGAAGAACACGAGGCTAATGTTGATGAGCCTATTCAAGAGGAAGTACAAGTTGCTCATGATCAGCAAGCTACTGATGAGCATGTTGAGGAAAGAATTGATAGTCATAGGTAAGTGTCACCCCAGGTAGATGTAGGGGGTGATCTTCCTACTAGACCTCAAATTCATGACATGGAATTTTCCTTTGGTCCATCACCAATACCATCACCCTAGAAAACACTAACTACTTCACTTCATAGATCACCTATCCCTCCCCACAAGCACAACCAATCATTTCTCCACCAATATATCCACCTCATCACTCTTGAATATCACCAACTCAACCATCCCATGCCAATACTGAACTAGTTGAATTTGGAGATTCTACTAGCTCATCTCAGAAATCGAAATCATCTTCTGATGAAGAGAAACACCCTAGCCAATTATATGTAAAGAAAACAACTTCTGAGGCTACACCTTCTGAGAGCTATGATGAATCAGGGGTGAATAAACCAGATGAAAAGGATGAGCTTATCTCTAAACTTTTGCAAAAAAGTATAAAGATGAAAAGATTGTTGAACAGAAGATGAAGCATAATTCAAGACAGATTGCTAGAACTTGATGAGAAGGAGGCTGAACTGAAAGAAATGAAAGAAAAATATGAGGCTGAAAAGAAGGATAAAGAAAACGAGATAGAGAACATAAAAGTTGCTCTTCAACTATCAAGGGATGAGAAAGTGGTCATGTAGACACTTTATCCATTCAAACAATTGCAATGGAAGAGTAGGAAAAGCATATTAAAGAACAAGAGGAGATCATTATCAACCTGCAGAAACAAAATGAACTTATGAAGAAAAGAGTAGCCGAACTTGAGATGCTTGTTAAAATCAAGAGAAAGATTGTATTAGAAGAAATGAAAATGGATGAGAAAGAAGCTGAGTCTGATAGTTCTTCAGGGGAGAGTAGTGATGACTCTCCCTCTGGTAAATACATGAGATCCTCTGAACCAGAAGCATAACCAAGCAAGACAAAACAAGATGAGTCTAGCCTGGAGATGGTAGTATATTCAGAGAAAACAGCCAGTATGCACACTGAAGAGGCTGAATTTAATGACATGATCAATGCACTAGATAGTTTCACATCTGAAGAGTTCATTATTGATTATGAGTTCTGGGATTTTATAGCTGATCAAAGGACTTTCACTAAACCCATAGTGGTTATCACTCAATCCCCTGTCCCTCTAGAGTAGGAGTTAAGCTTGCAAATAGTCCCATCTGTGTCTCTATCTGATGAGCAAAAAATGATGAGAAAGTTAGGTGAAGAACAAAGAGAAAAAGAAGAAAAAGATGTTGTTGCCCATGAACAAGTACAATCAGAGGCTGAAAAATTGCCTCAAGGAGCTGAAATGCCAGAAACCTCTGATTGTCCTTCAATACAGACATACACCAGAAAGAGGAAGTATTTATTGAAAAAGCTAAGGGAAAAAGGCTTATTATGGTAGAAGAGCCAATAAAGAAAAGCAAGAAGGATGATCCCAGAAGCTTCGTAGCCATAGCAGAATTTTTAGAAGAACATGAGCAGGCAGAAGCTCAGTTGAAGAATCAAGCTATATTTGTTGATCTTGAAGAAAGTGAAATTGAAGGAGGCTATGTGGCTGATGAGCCAATAGCAGTTGATAGTCCTGTGAAGGAAGAAAGATCAGTAGAAGAAATGGTGGAAAAGGCACAGAATGATGATTTAATGATTAAATCTATGTTTTTGATTAATCATAGATATGATCATGATGAAATATTTGGCATGACATATGAGGGAATGAAGGCAGAGGATGAAAGATTGAACAAATTGCTAGACCCTACTATTGAAACAGACTATGAGAAGACCATTTCACCTAAAGCTGATAAGCCAAAACAATCTTCCATGAAGAAGCAAACTTTAACTCCTCAACCTTTATATCCTAATCCCTATAAAATGTCTGATAGGGAAATGAAGAGTATTTATCAAGTCAAGGATTCACCAAGAGGAAGCTCGGTAACATGAAAACCAATTCCCTAAGGGCTGCTTGTAATACCCGGTTATTTTTTTAAGTTAGTAAAGAAAGAATAAAGTAAAGAAAAAGAAAGAAAATATATTTTACCCAAGTTGAGGGGTAAAATGTGCCGAAAGGACAAAAAGGTTTGAAAGTGGGTGTAAAGTGGGCATGGCCGCCCACTCTCTTCTTACACACCCAAATCATCGGGTTTTAGAGAGAGAAAGGAAAGAGTAGTAGAACTCTCGGGTATTTTTGAAGAAGAACTTAAAATTCGAATTCAAGGTAAGAATTCATGGTTTGTAAGAGCTTTTAACTGGTCTTGCATTGGTTGTATGCTTATGTTTTTTTGTATGTTCGGTTCTATGTGTTTTAGTGGGTTTCTAGGCAGTTGAACTCAATTACAGACGAGTTTGGAAGAAGCCATACTCAAGAGCTACAAAGGTGAGTTCTAGAACCCCTCTTTTTATTGGTTTTAACTGATTTTGGGGCTGGAAATGCATGAATGTATGTTATTATAAAACTGGGTTTTATACCTATATGTATGAATGTGTGTATGTTGCGGCTATGGTGTGATTATGGGCTATGTTCATGCTTGATGATGTTATGGTGGTGTTCCTAAGGCTTAGAATATAAGATTTTAGCTTAGAACATGACCAAATCTCCTGTTAAGTGTGACCTGGGCTGCTCATGTGCCCAAACAGTAGTTCAAACGCCTAAGTTTAGAAAATTGCTTAAGTGTTGACAAATGCGGATGAACATTGACAAATCTGAATGAGAAAGTCAATGTGGATGAGAAAGTCAATACGGATGAGTAAGTCATGCGGATGAACAAATGCGGATGAGTAAGTTATGTGAATGGACAAATGCACATGAGTAAGTTCATGCAAATGAACAAATGCGGATGAGCATTGAAAAACGCGAATGAGTAAAGTCAATGCGGATGATCATATACAGATGAGTAAAGTCAATGCTGATGAGGAAATGCGGATGTGCATTGACAAATGCGGATGAACAAATGCGGATGAGTGAAAGAAATGCGGATGAGTGAAAGAAATGCGGATGAACAAAGAAATGCATATGAGTAAAAAGAAATGTGGATGAACATAAAGAAATGCGGATGAACAAAAAGGGAAATACGGATGAACACTTGGAATATTTTTTGAATTTTTGGGGAAAAGTGAAATGTAGGCTTTGACTTGGGAGGTTCCCAGGGGTTCATGTAAGCTGATTTTTGAGGTCATAGATGATATGATGGGCATTGTATGATGATGTTATGATGTATGACAGATGCTTATGCATGATGGTATGTATGATGTATGTTATGTATGTATGATACCCTGTATGATGATGTCGATTGTGTATGTTGATTTTCCTTACATTGTATGTTTATTTTCCCATGGCTTTACGTTGAATGTTAATGAATGAAATGAAAGTATTATGTAACGTAAAGTAGAAGATAATGAAAAGAGGAACATGATGAATGAATTAATGCATTAACGAACGAAGAAAAGTAAAGTAAGTCTTGCAAGCCATGTATGTCAAAATACGCCCAATGAAGGGTGTTAGTTTAACGGTGTGTGGGTTAGCTACCCCAAAAGGATGCACACCGGGGTCCGTCTTTATGACCGAGCATTTTATAGAACCTTTGTCACTAACCCTAGATACCGTGGCCAGGCTGCTATGTGCCATGACGGGGGTCTATGATAGACCTCGGTCCAGTATCAGCTTTATGCATGACGGTGGGTGTAGCACATGACAATGCTACACCTGAATTTACCCTAGGTACTGTGGCGGGGCTGTTGTGCGCCATGACGTGGGGTCCATGATAGACCCCTGCTTAGTACCAGCTTTATGCATGACGGTGGGCTAGAGTTCATGGTTTTTGATGGAATGAAAAGAAGTAATGATGAACGTATGAATGAAAGTAAGAAAGCATGAATGAATGAAAGTTGATGAATGAATGATGAAGATAATAATGAAATTATCTATGTGTACAAATGAAGTGTGATCACATGCAAAAGTATAGAATGGTTTTAATGAAAGTAAAGTATGTTTTATTATAAAACTAGAACTCACTCAGCAACGCTGACTTTCTATGCATTTTCCCGGTTGGCAGGTGAGCATTGTTGGGGTTGGTGCGAGGCAGCTACTTGGCATTTTGGATGGCATTCTTTTGTTAATGTTTTTGCATTGTAATGCGAACGAATGATGTTTCGCAATTAATGATTGTATTAACTTGCAAAACCATTTATAATGAAATGAAAAGTTATTTTAATGTTCCGCTACGATATTTTATGAAAGTTAAATGTAATTATATGTTTTATGTGCAATGATTGACCAGTTGTGAGCGTCCCCGAAATGGGTCCTTACACTGTTGTCCTTAGGTTGATCACTGTGAAGAAAAAGAGACTCAAAACTCTGAAAGAAGAAATTACTAGAAAAAAGCCAAGAACCAGAGTGTCTGCTCAAGACAAGCAACTCACCCATCGAGATCAAGACTCTTTGGCACCTGTCCTTCATAAATATCCTTAGTGGTTTGCTGAGCCTTCTCAGTTGAAACTTCAAGAAGGGCTGACCACTACAGAGATGATTAGAGGTGTGTCTACTCCCAAGGGCAAAACTGATCAGAAAATCATTGCCTGGAAGTATGACATTGATTGGAATATGTTTTTGGTCAAATAGATCTCAGGGCTGGTTTAGTTCCTTCAGAGTACTCTGCTCTTGTAAATGCCCTTGAGATTCATGACTTAAAGGAACTGGCAAACTTCGAACTGATTAATCACAAGGCCATGTTCAGAGGATATGAATTTGAAGATATACTAAGAATGTTCAAAAGAACCAAAAACTTCAAATTATTGAAAGCCATCTGCATGAGGAAGGATAGGACTTTCATTAATCCTCTTCAAAAGAAACAGAGAACACCAGCTGAGGAGGTTATGTTTCTAGAGCTGAGGATGAAACCAACAGAGTCTCTAAATTGAAAGATGGTGTCTAGTACCCATTCCTCCATACCAATCTCAAATGTGTATTATAATGAAATGACATATGAGTTGGTGATAGAAAGAAAATGGGGAGCAAAGGAAGGAGCTGAAATTTGACTATTTAGTGGATATGAAGTAAGGCTGTGTTAATCTTGGATAATCAAACTTGAATCAAATAACTGAAGATCGTAGATCAAACAATGATAACACAAGAAAACCCCCTTTTGATCTATATTGATTGAATATAATTTGTACAAAGTGGAAACTCCAATCAGTTGGTCATTCAACCATTAACCAACATTAATGACAATTAACATATTTATAGTCTAGACTAATATTTACTAATTGCACTTAACTCCCTAGACTTAAGCTAATTAATGAAATTTCATATAAAGCATACAAATGTCTCAAACAAAGTAAAATATATTTTTTTCACACAAAATATATTTATTACAATAAAACTCTTAGTAATATTAAACTTCAACGTCCTATCTCGGTTCTTCGTCTCCAATGTGTCATGTTTGACTTTTGTGTTAACTTTGACCGTGATGCTGACTTTGACTTTATTGATAATATAGACTATCTTGTACAACTCAAACAATACTCCCCCTTAGTCTATCATTATCAATGTCTTTACACGAAATCAGTACCAAGAAGTCAACAGTAGAAAGATCTTCAAATTGAAACTTTCTGAATCTGATGAGAAAGATTATTCATCTCATAAGCTCCACCTATTTGTATGCTTCCCCTTTTCGAGTGCATCCTTTGTAAAGATATTAGAATAGCTTTCCCCAATCTCTATTCTTGAGTGCTTCAGAAGATGTAGGAGGAGGATTCCTAGCTCGGTATCTTCTGCAAACTTGAGGAACAGGTTCTCTGATTAGGTTCACTGCTCAACTGATGATCGGCCATCATTTTTAGCAAAAATCTAAAACACAATCACAAACACAATCTCGACATTTCTAATAAGATCATTGGATTTTTACAAAATAAACTCATGTTTATCTGTGTGTGAAAACAAGCGAAACCGTGTTCGTTTGTACGCAATTTCAATGAAATGCATGAAAATGATAAAATTGTAACAACATAATATGGAAGACCTAAAAGAAATTGAAATGAAATGTTGCTATTATTATTTTTATTTTTCTATTTTATATGTATTTAATATAACATTTTTTTAATTTTTTTTATAAAACTGTACATATATAAAAATTTACCAAAGAAGGTCTTCCAAACTACACTGATTATCAAGATAAGAATGAATTATCAAGAAATATACAGTGATTGTGAAGTGAGAACTGTGATTGTGCATATAAAAATCCAAATTATCCATAAAATACCATGATCTTAACCTGTTTGTTCTGCCTCAAATTGAATTAGGAACAATCTCTGTCAGTAAACCAGATTACTAACAGTCCTTCTGAATTGTTCCTGCACTCATTAACAGATTAGTTTGAAAGGGGAACCTAGGCCATCGTAGTCCTGGAAGTTCCTTTTACATCAATCCAAGAAACCTGCTTTTGCACACAACCATTTAAACAATCAGGGATATGTGTATCCTTCCTTCTAATTTGCTAAATTTGTTTCGGTTTAATTAATATGGATTTGAATAAATTAAATTTGGAAATCATTTTCTGTATAAATCAGAAGGAAAAGAAATTGGTGTTAAACCTTTGTTTATTTTTATCTTTGAATCATGTGAAACCGGCTTCACCTGAAAAGGTTTGGATGGAGGGTTTCTCATCCAACCATTCAAAGATGTGTGATTTTTACCTCTTGATCCAGAGAAGCAACCCATGTTGCCTTTACCATCTAGAACATTCTTTATAGACTTACAGCTGGAGAAGCAATTCGTTTTGCCTTTACCATCCATAGCAAGCCTTTTAGGACATTTCTTTACCACATGACCTTCTTTTCCACACTCAAAACAAGCCTTGAAAGGCTTTTGATGCTTTGTAGTCCCGTGTTGTGTAAGTGGTGATGAGGATGGTTTTTGAGCTTGTAGCAGATTCTTGCTTGTTCTGAAATTTCCCATGCTGAACAGTGAATGAGATCTTTAATAATTGACTAGGTTGTTTTGTAGTTAGAGATGAGATTCATATAGGTGTACGGCCCCATTCTCGGAACGCTCGCACTTAAAACATATAAATACATTTGTCTTTCATAAAACATCGCAGCGGAATTACCAAAATATACATCTCATTCATTATAAAAGCTTTTGCAAAATAATATATCGTTAACAAGTTACAAAATACATGTTGCATTACATCACAAAAGCATTATAAAAATGGAAGCCATCCAAAAGAGCTGAGTAGCCGCCCCGTGCCATCCTCAGCAATCTTTACCTGCCAACTGTAAACACATAAAAGTCAGCGTTGCTGAGTGAGTTCTAGTATAATAATAAAACATACTTTTCTTTCATTAAAACCGTTCTATACATTCATGCGATCATACGTCATACGTACACATAGATAATATCATTATTATCTTCATCATTCATTCGTTAAATTATGTTCATTCAACGTATGTCATTAACTTTCACATTCTTTAATCATTACATCTTTCCTTTCCTTCAACCATAAACTTTACCCTTTTGTTCCTGGTACTGGACCTAGGCCTATCATAGACCTGCTATAACGGTGCTCCGCACATCTGGTCACAGCACCTAGGTGGAGTTTAGGTGTACCATTTCCATGTGCAATACCCTTTTGTTCTTGGTACTTGACCTAGGCCTATCGTAGACCTGCTGTAACGGTGCACCTCACCTCTGGTCACAGTACCTAGGGAATGCAGTAATGGTTCTATACAAATGGTCAATCACAAAGAAAGACCCCGATGTGCATCCTCCCACGGTAGCGAACCCACACACCGTTGGGCTAACACCTTTTAATGGCGTGTCCCGACATACAAGCTTGCAAACTTTCTTTACTTTCATCATTCATTAATGGATGCATTCATCATGTTCCTCTTTCATTATCTTTCACTTTACGTTACATAATACTTTCATTTCATTCATTAACATTCAACGTAAAGTCACGAGAAAGATAAACATACAACATAACAAGGAACATAACATACACAGTCAATAACATCATCATATAGGGAATCATCATACATATATAGCATACATCATGCATAAACATGCAACATCATACATCATCATGCCCATCATAGCATCTATGACCTCAAAAGTCAACTTATATGAACTTCCAGGAACTTTCCACATCAAAACTTACATCTGCACTTTCCCCCGAAAGTCAGTACATAAACTACGTTTTCCCCGGGTACACCAGCTCTACTTGGGCGTATGGGCACCCTTCAGTCGCATAGCCTTCAGGCGATTGAACATCATGCGAATGGACCAATGCGGATGAACACCCATACGAATGAACACCCATTCTAATGGACCTAATACGGATGGACTCAATGCGGATGAGTCCCATGCGAATGGAACTAATGGGAATGAACACTTTGTGCGGATGAAAATAATGCGGATAAACACTTATGCGAATGGGCTCTCAGTCGCATGACTCCCCATGCGAATGACCCTCAGTCACATGACTAGCAGGCACATGGGCTCCAGTCGCACGACTCACGTGTGATTAATCCTCAATCGCACGACTGGCATGCATGTGGACTTCAGTCGCACGACTGGCTTGCCATTCGGTCGCATAACCCTAACTATGCAGAATCAGCTCACTCCCGAATCCAATGTGCCATTTTCGACCTCCAAGCTCATCCAAACCCATTCTAAGCACAAATCAACCATCCTAAACCTTAGGAATGCATACCACAAAACCACTCAAGCACGCACAAGCCCGAAAACAAACTCCAACGCACCACACGCAAACACATACAAATGGGTCACACACACATATATACAAAAACGGATTTTTAGATGTGTTCGAGCCCCAAAATCGACTAAAAACGTTTAAAAGAAGGGTCCTAAAACTCACACAAACCACACCGAGAAGTAGAGCTTCGTTTAGACCCGCTACACGATGATTTTGCTCACTTGAATCCGCCCGAACCAACTTTTTCTCTCTTTTCTCCCTTTCTTCTTCTCCTCTCTTTTTTTTGCTGAATTTTGGGTGTGGGGAGAGGGTAAGGGCTGCCCTCTCCCTTCAAATACTTCAATTCACCCAAATTTCTCTCGTTGGCGAGTTTGGTCCCTCGACTTTGGACTTTATCTCTTTTTCTTCATTCGTCGACTTCAAAATAAATAAATAACCGGGTGTTACAAGTCCACCCCCTTATGTAGGTTTTGTCCCCGAAACTTGTTATTCCTCGAACAAACGTGGGTAATGCCGCCTCATTTCTTCTTCAGTCTCCCACGTAGACTCGGATCCCTTCCTTTGCTTCCACTGTACACGTACAAGAAGAACCACTTTATTTCTCAGCCTCTTCTATTTTCGATCGATGATTGCTACTGGTTGCTCCACATAATTGAGCCGTTCGTCTACTTCGATATCCTCCAATGGAACAATCATACCTTCATCTGCCAAGCACTTTCACATATGAGATACATGGAATGTCGGGTGAATTCCACTTAACTCATCTAGTAACTCCAGTCTATAGGCCACCTCTCCTACTCTAGCAATGATTCGAAAAGGCCATATATACCTTGGGCTCAACTTGCCCTGCTTCCTGAATCGGATAATGCCCTTCCAAGGTGAGACCTTCAACATAACCCCCTCACCCACCTGGAACTCAATCGGTCTGCGTCGTTTATCAGCATACGACTTCTGTCTATCTTTGGCTACCTTCATGAAAGCCTTGATCTTTTCAAGCTTCTCAGTCGTAGCCTCGATTACCTCGACGCTTCCTAACTCTTTCTGACGAATATCACCCCAATAGATGGGTGTTCTGCATCTCCTACCGTATAGCATCTCATAAGGTGGCATACCAATGCTCGCATGTTAACTATCTTTGTATGAGAATTTAGCTAACGGTAAGTGGTCATCCTAACTTCCCCCAACATCAATCACACATGCCCGAAGCATTCCTCTAATGTCTGAATGGTCCTTTCTGACTGACCATTAGTCTGGGTATGATAAGTCGTACTGATGTGTAACCTCGTCCCCATCGCGTCGTGGAATTTCTTCCTGAATTTAGATGTAAACCGGGTGTCATGATTAGACAAAATAAACATCAGCACACCACGACGAGTTACAATTTCCTTGATAAACAGATCAGCCAACCACTTAGATGAATATGTCTCGCGGATCGGTAGGAAGTGAGCACTCTTCGTCAAGCGGTCGACAATCACCCATATAGCATCATACCCTTTCGGAGTACGTGGCAGCTTCGTAATAAAATCCATGGTGATGTGCTTCCACTTCCATTCCAGTATATCCAAAGGTTGGATCTTCCCATACGGCTTCTCATGCTCGGCCTTCACCTGTAGACAAGTAAGACATTTACTCACATACTCCACCACGTCACATTTCATACCCGGCCACCAATAATCCTTCTTCATGTCTTGATACATCGTTGTGGCACCTGGATGAATCGAGTATCGAGTCTTGTGAGCCGCATCCATGATCCTCGTGCGTAGATCCCCAAAACGAGGAATCCACACTCGTCCAAATCGAGTTTTAACACCAAGTGTGTTTTCACCCAATTCTGCAACCAGACCTCTCATTCTTTCCGAGTTACAATGATCTTCCTTCAATGCCTCATCTTGAAACTCTTTAACTTGCTTCATCATGTCAGAGGTTATGATTAGCTGATATGCTTTCACCCGAATCGGCTCGGGCCTCTCTTTCCGACTAAGGGCATCAGCCACCACGTTGGCTTTGCCCGAATGGTAGTGGATCTCACAATCATTCCTTTATAAGTTCCAACCACCGTCTCTACCTCATGTTCAGATCCTTCTGCTCAAAGAAGTACTTCAAGCTCTTGTGGTCAGTGAAAATGGTGCACTTCGTCGAGTAAAGATAGTGACTCAAAATCTTTAGTGCAAAGACCACGGCTGCTAGCTCCAAGTCATGAGTAAGATAATTGACCTCAGGAACCTTCAACTATCGGGATGCATAGGCTATAACTTTTCCTCTTTGAATTAACACACACCCCAACCCCAAGTAGGAAGCATCAGAATAAACCACCAGATCCTCACTTCCATCAGGTAATGATAGAAAGGAGCTTGAGTCAACCTCGCCTTCAATTCTTCAAATGCCTTCTCTTGAGCTTGACCCCATACAAAATTCGCATTCATCTGTGTCAACTTAGTTAGTGGAGAAGCAATCTTAGATAAGTCTTAGATAAATTTTCTATAGTAGCCCGCCAAACCCAAAAAGCTACGGATCTCAGATGGCGTCTTTGGAGACTTCCATTGCATCACTGCCTCCACCTTTATCTGGTCCACCATAATCCCATCGGGATTCACCACGTGATCCAAGAACTAAACCTCACGTAACCAGAATGCACACTTGGAGAATTTAGCATAAAACTTCTCCTTTCTTCATGTCTCCGTCACCTCTCGAATGTGACCGGCATGCTCCTCCTCATTCTTTAAATAAATTCGGATATCATCAATAAACACAATCAATGATTTATCCAACATAGGCCGACACACACGGTTTATCAGATCCATAAAAGCAGCTGGCGCATTGGTAAAACCAAAGGACATAATGAGAAACTCGTAGTGTCCATAGCGCGTACAGAAAGTTGTTTTAGGAATGTCTTGCTCTTTCACCTTCAGTTGATGATAGCCAGATCGAAGATCTATCCTTGAGAACCAACTGGCACCTTGAAGCTGATCAAACAAATCATCTATTCTCGGTAAGGGGTATCGGTACTTGACCGTTAGCTCATGATAGTCAATAAACATCCTTACACTACCGTATTTCTTCTTCACAAACAGGACCGGAGCGCCCCAAGGAGAGATACTCGGTCTAATGAACCCCTTGTCAAGTAACTCCTGCAGTTGTTCCATCAACTACTTCATCTCTGTAGGAGCTAACCAATGGGTGCCTTGGCAACAAGTTGGGCACCCGGTATCAGATCAATCTGAAATTCGATCTCTCTGTCAGGTGGCACTCCTGGTAAGTCTTCTGGGAACACGTCTGGAAAGTCACACACAACCAGTACTTCAGACAGTTGTGGTGTTAACGTATCCACATCCTTTACATAGGCCATGTAGGCACTACATCCACGCCTCATATACTTTCCCGCCACTGCCATTAAGATTACTTTCGGATCGTCGTGTCCCGATCCCCATAAATCGTTACCGAACTCCCTTTAGGCACTGTCAGACAAATCATCTTCTTGCGACACACAATTTTTGCCTCAAAGTCCGCTAACCAATCCATCCCAAGAACCAAATCAAAACCACCTATGGTCATCACGAATGGTCTAAGAGGAAACTTATGACCCTCAAGTTCCACATCACAGCCCTCTATCATCACGAAAATCCTGGTAGACTTACCTATGACAGTTTCTACATCAAAGGGGCGCATCGACACGTCTACTACTAACAGGGCAGCTTAGCACAGAAAGCAGCAAAAATAAAACTTTTACTGGCACCCGAATCAAATAATACAGAAGCTAAAAGTTGGTTCACTAGAAACGTACTGGACACAACATCAGGGTCCGTCCTAGCTTCCTCCTGTGTCATAGTGAATGCCCTGGCGCTCGCCCTTGGCCCTTCACTCCCCGTCTTTTTCGCCCCGCAACCCTCAGCCCTCGGTTTCTTGCAATCTGCTTATGTGGCCCTCCACGCCACAGTTAAAGCACCGGATCGTAAGACAATCCTTAGCTATATGCCTCATCTTCCCACATTAGAAGCACCCATTCAATCCCATCCTACATTCTCCCGCATGCTCCCTTCAACATTTGCCACACCTTTTTGACCCCGCACTCGATGTGGCCACATGGCGGTTATCCACCCATGCCTTCTTGTTACCCGTCGAGGCATCACCCCTACCAAACCTCTTCCCCTGCCAGTTTCGATCACCTCCACCCTTCCTGCTACCTTCAGCCACCACCACTACAGCCCTCTCATCATATAACCTCCCTGCCAAATCCACCGCCAACCTAAAAATGCTCGGTCGGGCAGCGATCATATGCCTGGGAATATCCGCTGGCAAACTCTAGATGTACCTCTTAATCTTCCGTGACAGGGGCATCAACTGATCCAGCTTCAGATATGCCATCTCGTTGAACTTCATGGTGTACTGCTTATGTGTCATGGTTGCCGCCTCCAGTTGCAGGAACTCTCTCTCAACTTTATCCATTTCTCTATGAGGACAGAACTCTTCGATCACCAACTTCTTCAGTTCAGACCATCTCATTCTCCCAATGGCCCTGCTACCCTTGGCTTAGACTATATTGTCCCACCAGCACAGAGCTGAGTCCACAAAAGAATGGGTAGCAAACTTTACTTTCTCGTCATCCCGACACTTGCTGATGTTCAACACAGCCTCCATTTCTCTCACCCACCGTGAGCAGCAACAACGGTGTTGTTTCCATCAAAAGTAGGGGGCTTGCATCGTTAAAACACCCCATAATTACAGCCTTGTGCCACCTCTGGCACATGCTCTTCTTCTTCTTCTTCTTCATCATCAGATAGAAAGATTTCAGGCTCTGGTTGCTCTCGTCGTCCCGAGGACCTGTTCCTCTCATGTCATTCCCCTTCCCGTATAGCCTTGATGACGTCAGTCACCACAGACGGTAAGATCGTCTGCATGACCTGATGGACTTCTTTACAATAGCCTCCTTTATTGAGGCTCCCAGATTGGTGCTCTCGTTGCCACCCTCCAGATGAGGGGTCTCTGGTTCTTCGTGAACCACCTTTTCCATTCTGGGTCTTCCTCTCTTGGGTCGCGGCTCAGCACCAAGCTCAGCCCGACCACCTCCACGAGAGGCTTTCGAAGATCTACCACTGGCCATTCACATGCACACTGAAAGATTCAAACACCAACACGGTCATTCAAGGGAACAACTCAGTTTATGTCAAGTATAGTAAGTCCCTAATTACAGTGGCCAGTTGTGATTAGCCACTTACTTTACTCTTCCTACCCCAAGCATTACCTATCCTGACTACATCAGAATTTAAATCTACAAACAACACATAACCACATACCATGCGCACAAAAATACCGGTTAACATTATGAAAATACCTAATGCCATGCAGCTACTCGGATTTGCATCCCTTCCCTTTCCGTCCCATTCTCAGTTTAAGTTAAGGTTTATTTTGTAGATTTACCCATTTCAATTAAACTTTAGCTCTGATACCAACTTGTAAGGCCCCGTTCCCAGGACGCTCACAGTTGGTTGAACATCGCACTTAAAACATATAAATACATTTTTCTTTCATAAAGCATCGCAACGGAATTACCAAAATATACATCTCATTTCATTATAAAAGCTTTTACAAAATAATACATCGTTAACAAGTTACAAAATACATGTTGCATTACATCAAAAAAGCATTATAAAAATGGATGTTATCCAAAAGAGCTGAGTAGCCGCCACGTGCCATCCTTAGCAATCATTACCTGCCAACTTGAAACACATAAAAGTTAGCATTGATGAGTGAGTTCTGGTTTAATAATAAAACATACTTTTCTTTCATTAAAACTGTTATTTACTTTAATGCGATCATACATCATAGGTACACGTAGTTAATATCATTATTATCTTCATCATTCATTCGTTAACTTCTGTTCATTCATCGTGCGTCATTAACTTTCACATTCTTTCATCATTACATCTTTCCTTTCCTTCAACCATAAACTTTACCCTTCTGTTCCTCGTATTGGACCTAGGCCTATCATAGACCTGCTAAAATGGTGCTCCGCACCTCTGGTCACAACACCTAGGGTGGAGTTTAGGTGTACCATTGCCATGTGCAATACTCTTCTATTCCTGGTACTGGACCTAGGGCTATCATAGACCTGCTATAACGGTGCACCGCACCTCTAGTCACAGTACCTAGGGTATGTAGCAATGGTTTCATACAAATGGTCAATCACAAAGAAAGACCCCGATGTGCATCCTCCTGGGGTAGCGAACCCACACACCGTTGGGCTAACACCTTTTAATGGCGTGTCCCGACATACAAGGCTTGCAAGACTTTCTCTACTTTCATCATTCACTAATGCATGCATTCATCATGTTCCTCTTTCATTATCTTTCACTTTACGTTACATAATCCTTTCATTTCATTCATTAACATTCAACGTAAAGTCACAAGAAAGATAAACATACATCATAACAAGGAACATAACATACACAGTCAATAACATGATCATACAGGGCATCATCATACATACATAACATACATCATGCATAAACATATAACATCATACATCATCATGCCCATCAAAGCGTCTATGACCTCAAAAGTCAACTTATATGAACTCCCGGGAACCTTCCACATCAAAACTTACATCTGTACTTTCCCCCGAAAGTAAGTACATAAACTACATTTTCCCCGGGTACACTAGCCCTACTTGGGCGTATGGGCACCCTTCAGTCGCATAGCCTCCAGACGACTAAACATCATGCGAATGGACCAATGTGGATGAACGCCTATGCGAATGGACCTAATGCGGATGGACTCAATGCGGATGAGTCCTATGCGAATGGAACTAACGCGAATGAACACTTTGTGCGGATGAAACTAACGGAGATAAACACTTATGCAAATGGTCTCTCAGTCGCATGACTCCCGATGCGAATGACCCTCAGTCGCACGACTGGCAGGTGTATGGGCTCTAGTCGCACGACTCAAGTGCGATTGATTCTCAATAACACGACTGGCATGCATGTGGACTTCAGTCGCATGACTGGCATGCCATTTGGTCGCATAGCCCTAATTGTGCAGAAATCAGCTCACTCCCGAGCCCAATCTGTGATTTTCGACCTCTAAGCTCATCCAAACCCATTCTAAGCACAAATCAACCATCCAAAACCTTAATAATGCATACCACAAAACCACTCAAACACACACAAGCCCGAAAACAAACTCCAAACGCACCACACGCAAACACATATAAATCGGTCACACACACACATACAAAAACGGGTTTTCAGATGTGTTCCAGCCCTAAAATCAACTAAAAACGTTTAAAAGAAGGGTCCTAGAACTCACACAAACCACACCGAGAAGTAGAGCTTCGTTTAGACCGCTACACGACGATTTTCCTCACTTGAATCCGCCCGAACTAACTTTTTCTCTCTTTTCTCCCTTTCTTCTTCTCCTTTCTTTTTTTGCTGAATTTTGGGTGTGTGGAGAGGGTAAGGGCTGCCCTCTCCCTTCAAATACTTCAATTCACCCAACTTTCTCTCATTGGCGAGTTTGGTCCCTTGACTTTGGACTTTATCTCTTTTTCTTCTTTCGTCGGCTTCAAAATAAATAAATAACTGGGTGTTACAATAGGTCTTGATCTAGTCTCGTATACATAGATCTTTCTCCAACGGATCTTGATTGACACCTCCTATTGTGTCGGCTTTGATTATAGGATTCTGATTGCTTGATAATTCGATAATTGTCCCTTCTTTAACAAAGCTGACAGGAACAAATGAAGGAATATTACCTGTTTTGAATTTGTTAAAGAAGGTTGGAGAAGCAACTGATATTGATGATGGAGCATTAGAAGTGGAATGGTCATTAATCTTCTTAATAGACCTCTACCTCAGGAATCCCAAACTACAGGAGAATCCTGAACATCTCTAACCTCTTTAAGATTTACGTTGCTTTAACCTGCATGTTAACTATTAATTTCAGCAGCTTCAATCAAAGATAAGGTTGAGGCATAGGATAGTAACAATGAGTTCTAGGAGGAGGATAGATATGTGGATTTTCACCAAAACCCGCTCCCGTTTTAATCCCAGCTCCCCTTTGTTTACATAGTAGCTCTTCCTGTTTCATTTTGGATATGGTCCATCTATCAAGCTTTGTTTTAAGTTCGCTTGTTTCAAATTCAGCCAAGGTGACTCTTTCGTTTAAAAGATTAATTTTAGCATTTCGTTCAAAAAGAGTTCATTTTAAAAAATCATTTTCTTTTAAAGCTTCATTTAATTTTATGAAATGCTTGCTTCATTCTTTTTAAGTTCTGCGTTTATGGTGGTTAATTCCTTTTGCTTATCTAAATGTAACATATTAGCTTTATACCCACCAAATAAACGAATTTAACAAGCAGAAGAACACATATCCTGAACTGTCTCGTATGGAAGATCCAAGATAACTCTTTCAGCAGTAAGAGCATTCTCGCAGTTGCAAACTCTGGTATTTCGCTTCCATTCCTCTTGCTTCTCAGCCTCACAAAGTTCATCATTTAACTCAGCTCCACCATTACCCATTGATGTCTGCTTAAACTTCTCTTGTACCTCTTCAATTCTAGGTTTCGGTAAAGTGTCAGAATTGGTGCTAGCATCTGATCTCTCTTCTTGTTTCTTTTTAGAGTTTGAAGTCATCTTTGTAGTTAGATATGTTGCTTCATAGTACTCACAAAGTTTGATATCCAACTCCATTACTATCAGTTTGTCGATCACCTCCAATTAGTTTGTAATCCCGAAAGCCTCTATCTCGTTTAATCGACTTGCCGTATGAGCTCCATTCTCATGGGAGGGAATCAAGCAATCTTAGAACTTGTTCATGATTTCCCAATTGAGTATCAAACTTCTTTAGATTATTTACTACCAACAGAAAATGATCAAGAAAATCGAACATCCTTTCATTCTTTAAAGATGTAAAATTATCAAACCGACATTGTGCAATTGTGAGATTATCATATTTGAAACATTTATATAGTTCTACAAAAGCCATTTATTTTTTTATTTTTTATTGCAATTAACCCCTCCAAAAACATTTTTTCCAAAATTTGTAAAATAATTCTTCCCTGGAAAAAAATATTATTTTTAAATGTTACGCTAAACAATCTTAATAACTGAGCTCAAGCTGGAGAAAAGTTTATTAACCAAATTTTATAAATACCAGCCCAATTATTAGCCCAACCGAAAGTCCATTAAACAATATCAAACCCAAAACCTAACGCAAAATTAACAACACACTTCAAACACAACACATGAGAAGAAGGAGAATTCACACAATCTTTCCCCTTCTAGGGTTCCGGCGACAAAGGTCCTAGAGTTCCGGCGGCTGCCTCTTTTCGGCGACTATCCACTCCAGCGAGATTTCCGACGGCTGGAGATCTAGAGAACCTACCTTTGTCGATCAAATGGTCAATCTTCTTAGTGGGTATAGACAGGCTGCTGCACTAGCTGACCCCAATTATGAACACATCGACTTGAGTGAGAAAAAGAAGGTATTAAACGAGTGTTCTGAAGCAGAAAATTGGCTGAGGGAGAAATAACAACTCCAGGACTCACTTCCAAAGCATGTTGATCCAGTTCTTCTGAGCGAGTCCTGAGAAGACAGCTTCACCTTCACCATCAGCCACTCCAGCTCACGATGACGGGTAAGTAGACAACTCTAAAACCTCAAACCCAAACACAGATACCAATGGAAAATTTGATGAGCCAGCAGTTATGGAAACAGAGAAGCTTGAGGCTACCGCTTAAGAGTTAAGCCTCGTGCCTTTTTAATGATTTTGCGATTTCTATATTTATTTAATTACATGAGGACCAGGTAGATGATTCGTGTATATAATCATGAGTATTGATTTTGGCAGGTGTTAGGTCCATCTTCTTGGTTTGAAGTTATACGTCTTGAAGGTTTAGGTATATGTATCCAAAGAAATGTGAACTAACAGGACATTATTTTTACAGGTTGCAAATGAAACCTCTACCTATATTTTGATTGAAAAATATATTTTCTTAGTTTGAAGATATAATTTCGCAACATGTTTTTGTTAATTTCACTGTTTGAATCTTTAAATTTGCAGTTTTTTTTAAAATTTCCCAGATTAATTTTTTAAATTCGCAGGTTGATTCTTTGATTCACTCATGATTTTGGCAATATTTTCGCTGGAATTTTCACTCGAAAATTTGAACTTTCGTTCAGTTGGGTGCTAAATTCACTGGATGTAGTTGTTGAACCTCCAAGAACACCAAAAGCACACACTAGTGTGTGTGAGAGAAATAATCTGATTTGAAATTTTTTTGTTAATCTTGTATAGATTTAAGAGTAGATCTGATTTCTAACTTATAAATCTTCAAATTCTTTGTATAACTTTGTAGATCTCATGATTTTGATGAAGATTTGAAACAGTTTAATTTTCAGATTTAATTTCTCTTTCTAAAACTCCAGTTTCTCTCTCTAAAATTGATGAACATCTTAAAAAATTAGCAACAAATCTTTAATTCATTTGATCCGAAATGGCTCTGATACCAAATTGTTAATCCAACATAATCAAACTTGAATCAAATAATTGAAGATCGTAGATCAAACAATGATAAACACAAGAAAACCTCCTTTTGATCTATATTGATTGCATATAATTTGTACAAAGTGAAACCTCAATCAAGTGGTCATTCAACATTAACCAACATTAATAACAATTCATCTATTTATAATCTAGACTAATATTCACTAATTGCATTTACTCATTAAACTTAGGCTAATTAATGAAATTTTATATAAAGCATACAAATGACTCAAACAAGTAAAATATATTTTGTTCACACAAAATACATTTATTACAATAAAACTCCTAGTCTTATTAAACTTCAACGTCTATTCTCGGTTCTTCGTCTCCAATGTGTCGTGTTTGACTTTCGCGTTGACTTTGACCATGATGTTGACTTTTGTTGATTTTGACTTTGTTGATAATATAGATTATCTTGTATAGCTTCAACAGGCTGCTTGATAAATCTTACATCCACTATATATATAATAGACATTTCAGAGAAATAAACAACAAACTAGGAGAACAGGACACGCACTTCTTCGTAAAATGCATTAAACTGCTGAAAATGGCATATGATCAAATCATTGGTAAGAGGAAAAGATAAAGAAGAAAAAGGCTCCTCGGGAAACATAGTAAAGCTAGAAGTGGATGTAGATGGAGCTCTACTTATTCATAGGGATGGATTGTCCACTATGTCTATATGGGAACCTGTTTCTCTTAAGAAATGGAAGCCATCCATACTATGAGTAAGATGAGAATACATGTGTTGAATAGAAAAAAGATGCCTGATGCAAATGAATTTTTCAATATGATAAAGGCCATCTTGGATTCATCACAAGCTAAACCACTACTCCCTTCACAAGCAGAATCCTCTCAACCTCAAACACCACCAAACCATTGAAGAACATTGGCTGTATAATCCTTAGGGGGTGTATTGTTAGACCCTGAAAGGATCATACATGCCAATTTAATTGGTGAGTTGTTGGTTGTTCTACTGAAAACTCCTCAAGTCCAAGAACTAATATGAAAAAATAATATGTATTAGAAGAACAAGTATTGGATTACCGCATTTGTTAATATGGAAAGCAAAGACAAATGCTGACAAGTGTTTGTTCTTTAGCATTAATAAATGCGGAAGACCAGAAGAGATGTGGACAAGATTTTGTTCATCTACATTTGCCAATGCGGATAACCAGACAAACGTGTAGAAATATTTGTTCATCCGCATTAACCAATGTGGATGACCAACATACTAATGCGGAAGATCAAGTAAAGAAATGCTGATCAAGTCAACTCATCCACATTTGCCAATGCAGATGAACAATAAAAAATGCGAATGAAGACTTAGACTAGTTTTGATGTATAGGTCAGGGGTAGTTTAGTCATTTTGTAAAAGTCAACTTGTCTGCCTATAAATAGAATAGACAACCTCGTACATGAGGTGACACAACATAGACAATCGGAATATTTTGTATTCCCTAGGTGTATTATTATTGTTTTTGCTAAAACCCTACAAAGCATTTATGAGTATATTCTTGCATTAACTGTTTATTGATTGATTGTTTCAGCCATTCAATCTCTGATTTGATTACCATATTCGATCCTAAGTGAGATTCTCATTCTCACCAACCGGTCATATTGTTCAATCGAATTTGTTTTTGCGGTAAATAGTGTCCTTGTGGTTAAAAGTGATCCTAGTATTGAAATACATTTTTTTCATTAAGTGTTAAAAGCATTAGTAAAACAATAATGAACAATTGCGATGCACAATACTTAGTTCTAAGTTGTTCATAAATATTTAACAAACGCGGAGAAATATAATTAACATGTTCATTAAGTGTGAACATATGCGAACAACACTATTCACCGAAACAAAAGCCAAAGAATGAATATGAAGATGATTGATCATAATCGTATTCAAATATAAATAATCAAGGATGCAATACAATCAATAGAAACAATGCTCAAATATATTTCAGCATAAAAACAGCTTACAAAGGTCTCTTGCAACCCAAATATTCAATTAGGGTTTTGCAAGGATGATTAACAATAAGCAAGATTAAAACTATATGTAGAAGTCATAGTTTCGCTGATAGTTTCGCTGTCAGCGAAACTATGCTGCCGAAACTATAGATTCGCCCGACAGAAACAATAGTTTCGTCGGGTGAACTAAACAGCTGACTATGAGCGAAACTGCAGTTTCGCTCATAGTTTCGCTAGGCAGCAAAACTAAACAAAAGTAAAGTAACATTAATCCTATTAAAATGAAATGTAAACAAAATCTAAACTAAAGTGAGTCCAACCTATGCATGATCTTCAATACTTGTAAGGCTTCTTTCCCGAGACGCTTATAGCTGGCCAATCATCGCTCATAAAACATATAATTACATTTAAGTTTCATAAACCATCACAACGGAACAACAAAATAACTTTTCATTTCATTAAAATTTCTTTTGCAAGTTAATTCAATCATTCATTTTGAAACATCGTTCGCTCCCATTACAATGCAAAAACATTAGCAAAAGAATGCCATCTAAAATGCCAAGTAGCTGCCCAACGCCATCCTCGGCAATGCTCACCTGCCAACTGAAAAATGCATAAAAAGTCAGCGTTACTGAGTGAGTTTTAGTTTTATAATAAAACATTGCATTGCTATCCATACGTTAAAACCTTTTCATTACTATCACATGTGATCACACATCGCACATACATCAAGGTATATAATTATTATCATCATCATCGTTCGTTTGGTACATTTCGCACATTCCGCACATATCGCACATATCGCGCGTATCGCACATATCGCGCGTATCGCACATATCGCACGTATCGCACGTATCGCACGTATCGCACATACAGCGCTTTCAAGAACAATACAGCGCTTTCACAATTGGTATCAGAGCCGGTTACTGCTAGAATTATCTAACAATAATTCTAGCAACCCGAGCTCTTGATTTCTGGATCTATTTCAGGTTCCTTGACGTTAAACCACTTCGTGTTCTTCGTGTTTTGCTCAAATATTTTTCCACGAATTGGGTTGTATTTATAGGTTAGTATTGTTCATTCGTGCGACTGGACCATAAGTATGGTTTAGTCGTGCGATTGAACCATACAGTTGATTCATCCGCATGACTGAGTGTTCAGTCGTGTGACTGAGCCAATCTTATGTCTCAATCATATGACTGATCCAGTCTCTTGGTTCAGTCGTGCGACTGAGTCAATCGTATGAAGTTATTCATGCGTGTGGTCCATTCGCATGGGCCATTCGCATGAGAACTTCATTATGTTAAGTTTGAATGTATTAATTAATAAACATTATGTGTAACCATTCAAACAATCACTAACCTAATTAACCAATTCAATATCGACTCATTAATGAAATATTAGACATTACAAATCACAAACAATCAATATCATTTCATTAATCATATCAAATTACATCTGAATCAGATAAACAAGATCTATTACATTTCATATCATGATCTAGGGACATACATGTATCAACAAACTCCCCCTTGGACCTAGATCTCTCTAATGTCTTGTTTTCTGCATCACCTCCTCATATTTCTTGTACTTGTCCTCTTTTGTGACTCCCGCATGAATCTCAAATGCAAAGCAGAGTCTTATGACATTTTGGAACTGGAGGGCTTGTACAATATCTTGCGTATCATAGAACAATGGCCACTTGTATAGCGTGTAGACATCATTTGCTGACAAGTTGGTAAGCCACATTGGGTCGAATACCCTGATCGTATCCATTTAGCCCTCTTTGTTTAGGACTATGACCGCTTCAGCTGTTCTCCAATCGTAGTACCACCACTTAAAGTGTAGAGTGAAGTCCTGTGGCATTTCCCTGAGTGGGATTCTTGACATTATGCGCGGAGGACTCCACTTCAACACTATCTTCGGCTTTCTAGTAATGGCATCAACCTCAGACCTTCGGATATACCTTGTAGGCTGTTGGGGTCTGAAGTTAACCCACCTGGTGTGGTACTCCTTCTTTAGGGCAGCCTCGAACTAGCCTGACATCTTCCTCGGGTTAGCATACAAAAGCTTTAGTTTGGCCAGCTGGTTGAGCTCAAAACCTAGTAGAGTCTTCAGATCATGTAGGAATCTGAAATACTCTATGCCCTTTTCCCTCTTAACTGCATATACGTTAAGATCCTCAAAATACGCCCACGCTATGATCCTGCCACTCACCTTATGATGTTTCTTGACTCTGTAGAGTTTGGTGTAGGCATCCTGTTTTGGTGCAGTGCGTTGGGCTCTAACTTCTTCAAAACACGCAGCCCACTCAGCCTTTTGGATATCGACATCATCATTTGAGGCTTGGGCCGTTTCCTCTACTTTCTTCGACTCTTGCTCTATCTTGTCTAACACCTCAAAAGTATCGCTGACGAGGGATTCACCCAGATTGGGGACCACATTTCCCTCATTGTCAGCGTACTGAGGGTAGTGCTCGGCAGTGACATCTTCAATCTCGATTTCATCACATCATTGAGCTCTTCGTCACTGGTCGAGTCGCATGTCGGAGCATCCTTCACTATCTCATATGGATTGAGCTTGAAGATCTCTGCGAGTTGCTCGTTTGATAGGTCGTGAATTATTTCCCCTTCTTCAGGGGTATAACTCACCGACCTCCTTACGATCCCTTGCAGATCAAAAATCATTGTTAGCTGAGTCTTGAACTGCTGAAGGGGAGCAACATCAAACTCATCCCTTTGGTAATTTGAATCTGTTTGATTTACACATTCAACATATCAACCATTAGTAATTAATCAAAACAGAAATGCATTAAACTTAATTTAAACATTGAATACATAGGTTTCAATACATGATTCAAATACAAAAGTAATTAAATACATAAACATCTAATCTTTAATTTTGTCATGTATCATCGTCTCGTCACTTGGTGGAGCAGAGAAGAAGCTGTTGGTCTTGTCTGTTCTTGGACATCCTCTCTTGACCTGAAGCAGAGGCCGATGCAGCTGCATCTCCTCCTGCTGTATCATCATCATCATCCTTCTCCTCTGTCCTTTCTTCTTCTGTCCCCTCATCCTCCTCTGTCTCATCCTCATCATCCTCATCATCATCTTCATCATCTCCGTCTCCCTCTTTGATCTTCAAGGGCTCATCCTTAGATCCCTTTAGCTTTAACATGATCGTCTTCTTGCCTCCTCCAACTCCTCTATCTTCTTGTTTGATGTGACACTATGTGCTTGGAGTTGGGCTATCTCATGGCTCTGAGCAGCCATCTGTTGGGCCTGCTCCTCTATCACTCAAGCCTGCTCTTCAATATGGTGAGACTGAGCAGCAGTAAGATCAGCAAGTTGGCGGATCTAAGCCGCCTTCTCCTCATCTGCAGCTAATACGCGCATCACCATCCTGTTGAGCGCAGACAACTGTTCCTCTACCCTAATTAGAGGTAGAGGTGATCCATAAGTATGAGATGGATGGGCTGAGGATCCAGCTTCGTGGGTAGTGGTGGTGATGGTGGCTGTAGTGAAGATGGGTCTGTGAAATAGTGGAGGTGATATGGGAGTGAAAGATATGGTGGTAGATGGAATCTGTACAGTGGTAGGAGGTGTGGTGGTGGTAGTAGTAGCTGTGGTGGCTGTGGTGGCTGTGGTGGCTGTGGTGGCTGTGGTAGTGGATGGTGTGGCTGTGGAAGTGGTAGTGGTGGTGGCAGATGTGGTGGCGAAGGTGAGTCGTCTTTTCTTCTTCTTCTGACCATGGGGCTGAGCCATCCTTTTCCTCCTCGTTCTCGTTGAGGTGGATGCTCCCCCTACAACCCTGCTAGCTGACTCCGGTGCATAACTCGAATCAGTGGCTATCTCTCCTGAGTCTCTTGGGCGTTCACCAACTGCCCTTAGCCCATGTTCTGTGGGAACAACCTTGCTTCCCACAGTACGTGTCAAGGGCTCCTCTTCCGACTCCTCTTCCTCCTCACCAGGAACAAAATCTTGATGGAAACCAGCAGACTCGGCTATGTCTCCCGCTGGGGCGGACACTGGAGGTATAACATCAGACACCGAGCCTCTCGGTGGAGTAGGCATATACCCAGCTTCCCCACTGTCGTCATCATCAGAGTCATGCTCTAGGAGCAGTAGCCTCTCGTCATCAGAATCACTATCATCATGACGCCATTTGCGTCTCCCCGGCGCCACATATCTCTTGTTGGCCAAATGGCCAATCACCTCTTCACCTGGGGCTTCACTTGCTTGCCCCTATACACCCTCATCCGACCCAAGGTCGTGTCATCTATAATCTCCAAAGCAACTGCATCATGACTCTCCTTGGAAGAAGTGGCAGCTTCTCGTTGAAGATCAGCTGTAGAAACCTGGGGTACATACAAAATCCTTCCTTCCCCTTTGCCTCCAGGTTCTCCACCAAATAAGAGAAGATCATACTCGAAAAGCT
This sequence comes from Flaveria trinervia, assembly GCA_025506515.1. NCBI lineage: Eukaryota > Viridiplantae > Streptophyta > Magnoliopsida > Asterales > Asteraceae > Flaveria > Flaveria trinervia. Next base: position 51,045,963 of record CM046451.1, read on the forward strand.
GAAAGGGTGGTTCAGCACCAGTGCCACGTAGGCATTCTGAATCTGGTCTGATAGATCATCGAACCCACCCCTCTTCGAAGCAATGCACTTTAGGATCACATGCGCCAAGTACTTGTACTGGGGGAACAGGTTGCTCTTGTGAGCACACCCGAGTTTATGTCCCCAGCATACTTGATCCTGAGGAAGCAGCCTCTCACAGTCAGTGGATGTAATCTAGTGGGGTGATTCATATCGTCCCCAAACTCAAGAACTCTCTAGATATCAGCAGCAGTAACCTCGATATCATGACCAAAATGGAGCTCCGTATACTGTACGGCTCACAGAGCGATCAACTGAGGCATTCTCCCAGAATGCCTGGTGTAATGACCTGTAGGGTGTGCAAGGTGTAGATATAGCCTTATGTATCTGGGAACGTCTAAGGAAAGCTATAATCTCTGTGAACTCGGCCCCGTTCCGACTAGTATGATCCAAGTGATCACATATGTTGTGCTTTGGATTAATGGACCATCTATCAGCCATTTTCCTGAAACACAAGACACAAAACCATTAGTACATAATACATCAAAATTCAGTTCCAAGTGTAATGTTTAAATTCATTCTGATTCATTCGTGCGAATGAATCATGCGACTGAAGTCAGTCGGTTGTTCTTTCATGCGACTGAGCTCGTTCGGGTGAATGAGACATGCGACTGAGTTCAATCTGCTGACTGAGTCTGCGATTGGTTTAGTCGGCCGACTGAGCTCATTCACATGGTTCATTCGGCCGATTGATCCAATCGCAAGTTTCAATCGTGCGATTAGAGTTCATCCGGTCGACCAGTCGCTTGTCCCACTGTTCAGTCGCCTGTGGTTCGAATCTTGACCAAAACAAGTGATTTAACATGGGTTACCGGTTCAATAGACTCGCCATTTAGTCACTAATAACCTATTAAACTTAATTTTAACATTTTGCATAGTTTAGGTTGGTGATTAGGTCATTTATAGTCCATTTCTTGTTTTCATTCGAATATCACCAAATTAGGGTTCCATTCCTTCTGTTTTCGGTGCGATATCAATGCCATCTACCTGTTTATAAGTCAACGAACGTCAGAAGATCAACAGCAATGTGAAAACAAGGTCTAGAGAAATTTTGGCAGAGTAACGGTACTTGGTGCGATTTAGGAGCGATTGAGGGTGATGAGTGGAATGCGATTGACTATGGCCCTTTAAATACTGAAGCTGAGTTCAATCGGCCGACTGGCCTCATTCGCCCAGTTCCTTCGGGCGACTGAGGCTCAGTCGTGCGATTGGCCCAGTCAGTCGCATTCAGTTGGCCGACTGAGTCTCAGTCGGTCGACTGACTCATTCGTGCTCTTTCTTTCGGTCGAATGGATCATTCTGATAAGCCATTCGGGTGAATGTCTCAATCTCATGTCCAGTCGTGCGAATGGGATCCATTCGCATGGTTGGTCCATACTTATGATCCAGTCGTGCGAATGGGTTACACTTATGAACATTTAGCACTTAAACCCTTTTTACCTGTTGAAATTAACATTATGAGCATTTGATCATCTCAGACATGATCATTTTAACTTGAAAAACTTTTGATCACCTCAGACGTGATCCTTTTACACAATTTAGTCACCTCAGACGTGACCCTTTTAAACACTTTGTCACCTCAGACGTGACTGTTTTAAACTTTGAAAACACATGTGGTCATCTCAGACATGACCCTTTTAGTGAGTTGATCCCTTACTGATTTTCATGATATAGTCCGACGAACAAACAAACTAAAATGGCTAACTAACTAGAAATTTAAACTAAATACAAAAATAAAACTTGTTTTTGACTTTTTGTGAGAGATAAATCCTAAGATAGACTTCTACTGGATTTGGTTCCTGAATAGACAGCTTCAATTTTGTTTGACCACACCTAGACCAATTCAATTTTGGAATCATACAGGCAAGTCAAATCATTTGGGACTTGTTATCAAAATCTTTTGATGCTTAATTCTTGGTTTTCATCCAGAGTCGTTAGCAACTTTTAGGAAATCATACTGGAACTATTAGATTACCACATTGATTTGAACTTTCAAGAATTGCAGCCACAATGATTGTCAATATGTTTGTCCTCTTAAATCCATACACAGACTTTTGACACATACTGGTGATAGATTTAGGTTTAATTATTTCAACTAACATTTGTGGATCCCACACTTATATGGTAATCTACATTCCTCAGGAGCTTTTGAGCGGTCTACGAGTATTTTTACAAGAAGAGACTATTCTTAGAGCTTTCAAAGAGAAGCCAATCCTCAGGTCAGTGCCATCGCACAGCAGAGAGGCGGCAAACAACAATGAATTCTAGAATATCTAGGTTATGCTTATCCTCAGGTCAGTGCCATCGCACAGCAGAGAGGCACACACCCTATCTCCTTGTTAGAGCAGCTTAATTTTATTTTGCACAAAATGCACCAACAACATAAGTCATTAGCTTGATAGCATTTTTCTTTCATTTTTTTCGTGCTTTGCTCTATTTATGGTCATCCGCACACATTTGTGGCGTTTACATGCTCATTACCCCTTATTGAAATATTGTTGATTGTGTTAACCAGTGATAAGATGGAAGCCCACAGTCAGTTTAACAACTTAGTTTGATCTTGAGATCACCAGTCAGGTCTAATAATCTATTGTGTTGAATCTACCGACATATCAATTGTGGTCTAGCAACCTCTAGGTCTACTCTCATTGTGTTACCTTAGGAGTTACCAGTTTTTCTATCATCTTCCCTTTTATATTGCTTAGACTACACAGACTTATACTTTGAATGTTTGCATCTTTTCTAAATTAAAATTTTTAAAGTCCCTCTTGATTTGTTCCTGTGTACTATCATATTCCAAAGGGTTTGAATCGGTATCACAGATACGATTTACCTTATATCAGCTTTCCACTCCTTCTCCCTCGTTTTTTTTAATGTTACTTGCTGACTTATTCTCCCCCTAAAATACTAAAATCAAAACTGGTTTAATTATTTTAGGATTTTAATAAATAGCAAAATAACATGAGTTTAATTTAAATAAACTAAAATAAACAAATAAAATAAAATAAAAAAGAAAAATTAACTAAACTACATCGGACTACACATGATCATCATCAGGAATAACATCACTTTTCTTTTTAACGCCGTTGACTCTAGCAAATATTGAAAGCTACCTCAGAGCCAAGATTATGAACATTTGGTTCTGCATCTGAGGTAGTTGGAGTTTGAGGCTCCGAAGTCGAAGGTGCATCACTAGTAGATGCTTGTGGACTTTCTGGAACTGGAACCTGTTCCTCCTGACTGTTCTGGTCATCTTCTTCAGCTTCATCTTCAGAGGAGAAGTCACTGTCGTCGACTACTTCCCCTGACTGAGTAGATGATTCTCCCTGTGAGCTAGATGTTGGTGTATTCAAGATATCATACATCATCCGTGTAGCTATCTCGTCATCCGAGGGAGAGAGAGGGATGTTGAAGGACTTGAAGAATCCATCATAGTCGAAAAAGTAGGCAGGTCCTTTGCCAGTAGGTGGTGTGGTATATCTCTGAACCTCAACATTACACCACACTTCTACTAGACCCATTGAGTTGTTGTAAACCCTCTTGTTCGGTATGTTGTATCCTAGGAAGATTCCTTCATCAGCTTCTTGCTGAATTTACCTTCTTGAGTCTTCTTGAGTCCTTTGCCAGTATGTTGGACCAAAAGAACCAATGAGCCAAGATCAGAAAACCTCTAAGTCCCACATGGTATCACAACAACTACTGAAAAGCTTCATCAGTAGTTTGACAAGTGCTGAAGACTTCAACAGCTGAAGGTCAAGTGCTGAAGACTTCAACAGCTGAAGAACTAAAGTGCTGAAGTACAACAGCTGAAGAACACAAGTACTAAAGCTGAACAGCTGAAGAACACAAGTACTGAAGCTGAACAGCTGAAGAATACAAGTGCTGAAGCTGAAAGACCAAAGTACTGAAGTACAACAGCTGAAGAGTTTACAAGTGCTGAAATCAACAACTGATGTACAAAGTCTGAAGACAAAGACTGAAGACATCAGCTGATGATATCTACTGAAGTCATCAGCTGATGAAACATCTGAAGGTCAAAGTCTGAAGATCAAGTACTGAAGCCTCAGTAGTTTGTCACAACTGCTGAAGAGTACTTCTTCAGTAGTTGTGATATCAGTAGTTTTATATTTTTAGTTTCAGTAGTTTTGTAAAACGACTGAAGAGCTTGTTCTTAAGTCGTTGTAGTTTCAGTAGTTTTATATTCTCAGTAGTTGGAACAACTGATAACACTTAGCATATTTTGTAAGAAGATGTCAGCTGTTTTGACATCTTCAGTAGTTGTGTTTCAGTTGAAATAAATCTGTTAGATGTCACTATCAAGTGACATCAGCAGACGTCACATCTCTTATATAAGAGGTGTCGACCTAATCATAATTGTGACATTCTGTTACCACGAAAGCGAATATTGAATGAAATATATTTGCAGATTCTCTCTCTCTATAACCGTCTTGTTCTTCATTGAATATCGTTTTGTTCTTGTGAATCGACTAATTCATTGTTTGAATTCCGCTGCAATACTCGTCAATCAATCAAACATAGATCACTGATCCTAACAAGTGGTATCAGAGCAAGGTTAATCATTGATCGATCTAACAATTGATCATTGAAACTGCTAATTGATATCTGTGTTAGATTGAATTAGCGTATTTGCAAGAACTGGTTATAGATTATTGAATTTCTGCCGCTTTCGTTCATTTATTTTGAGATCTTCTGGTTAAATTGGTTGTTGCGTTTTTGTTCTAAATCTGTTTTAGTTTAACCGAATTTGATTGAATCCGAGATGACAACTCCTTCTAATGATCCTCACAATACCGGTTCCTCAACCAAGCCTCCGATGCTGGTTAGGACCGAGTATAACATATGGCAACGAAGAATGCTTCATCACCTGTCTGTTAACAGTTCAGGTTGTTGGACATCTGTGGTACATGGACCACATAAGCCTATGGTGAACAATCCGGAAACCAATCAAATGGTTCTGAAGAAGAAGGAACAATACTCTGATGAAGATCGGAAACTATTTGAGATTGATGCTAAAGCCCATGGAATTCTGGCCATGGCACTGCCTAATGAAATCTATTCAGGGCTTATGCATCATGAAACTGCTCATGATCTCTGGAATGCCCTGAAGGAACAATTCGGTGGCACTGATGAGGTCTTAGCAAACAATAGAGAGATCCTTGCCCAACAATATGAGACATTCTCTCATAGAAAGGGTGAGACACTGACTCAACAGTTTGAGCGCTTTTCCTCCTTGATATCTGAGCTGAAAATGGTGAAACAGGAAATACCAATAGCCAGATGAACAACAGATTCCTCAGATCACTGCCTGAGAGATGGGACACATACACTATTGTCCTACGCTCCAGTGCAAATCTAGAAGGCCTATCTCTCACCCAACTTCATGGGAAACTGCTTAAATATGAAAGAGAGATAGAGCAGAAGAGGAAACTGTCCTCATCAGGAAAGCTCACTGATGACTTTGTACCAGGCAATACTGCCTTGGTTGGTCATGAGTCAGAATATGCTGCATCTGAAAGCAATTATGATGAGCATATAGATTTCTCTTCAAATAGTTCTGATCATGCATTTGTTGGTATTGAGAGTCACTCTGGCAGTAATAGTGACAATTTATGCTTCATCATGGATGATCTGAAAGGAATAGCTGATGATGATCTAGAAGAGATGGATATTCTGAGCCAGATGGCACTGATTAATATCAGATCTCAGAAGTTCTACAAGAGAACTGGCAGGAAATTTCCTGGACTCTCTGGCAAAACCAAAGTTGGTTTTGACAAGAGTAAGTTGAGGTGTCACAAATGCCAAAGGCTAGGACACTTTGCAAGAGAGTGTAGATCAACTGGATCTAACTCTTCTGCACCCTTTGTGACTTTTCCTAGTACTAGTCCACAAAACAGAGGGCAACATCCTGCTGGTTCTGGTCATTATTCACATCCTAGATCTCCTGCATACTTTGTTCCCCAGGGTCAAATGTCATATCCTTATCCCTGCTATTATGTGCCTCAACCAAATTCTGTTCAAGCTCCAATTGCACAACAACCACAAGCATTGCCTGAACCACAGCCTTCCCAATCTCATCAACAAACTCAACCTCAACAACACAGCTTCTTCACCCAGGAGTTGTTGACTGGAGCAGTTTACCAGATGACATGTCTGGTCATGAACAACTGTTCTCAGGTGCTGGTCAACACGGTGGTGACAGTCCATTTGGAAATCTAGCTCTTATGGCTTTGGATTCTGCTGATACTTCATCCTCTAATGCCTCTACACCAAAGGTATCACAGGTATCCTCTGAGGCAAAAGCCAAATTATGTTCTGACACATGCATAGCAGCATTTGCATCTATTAGAGAAGCAAATGTAGCTTTAATCAACAAGAACATTGAGCTAGAACAAATTTTCCAAAACAAAGCTGAATTTGAGTCTGTGCTTAATGATAAAAATGATGAGATTTACAAACTGAAATGCCAAATAACTGATGATAAGGCTAGGGAAGAGATACTTCTAGAGAAGTATAAAGATCTCAAAGAAACCCTTGCAGTTACCCAGGTAGAGTGTGATAGATGGGTACAATCATGCAAAGGTTTTGAAATGCTTCTTAGTAAGCAATCTGCTTCCAATGTGAAGTTTGGCATTGGTTACAATCACACTGCTCCACCTACAGATTTTACTCCAAGAGCAGAGCAGAGGTAGAATCTGATGGTGAGAGTGATAACCAATCCATCTCATCATGTGATCTACTTTCTGATACAGCACAATCAGAAGTAGCAGTCAGCATCAAGCCCTCTGAACCTATCAGCTGATGTTGATGGTTCAAATGCTGACACTCACATGATCAATGAGTTGATCAACTCAGGAGTAATTCTGAAAGTCCTGAAAGGACTAGAGAGCAGGATTTAACACCTGAAGTTCAAACTCCAACTGCTGTCAGTACTGAAGAGAAGAAAACTGTCAGTAGAAAGAGTTTGAAGACTACTAAAGAGGCAGTCAAGAAAGCAAACAATGCTTCCAAAGCATTGAAGAGCAAGTCTCCAGTTGCTTCACCCTCTTTAGTTGATGATCAACCTAAGATGAAGAAGAAACCATGTGAAGTATGTGGTTTGTTCAATCATCTTACAGATGATTGCTGGTACAAAAGAGGTTCCAAACTCAAACAAAAAGAAGAAATTAAAGAGAAAATGGTAAAAATGAAAACTGAGTTTGAGACCACATTTGTATCAGCAACATCAAATCCTGTAACCCTTAAGTCCTCAAAGAAATCAAAAAGGAAGGGGTTAAACAGGTGACAGCTGAGAGTGCTCAGAAGAAGAAGGTGCAACATAGGAACTTATCAAACTCCACTGGCAATGTGTCTGATGAGCTGAAAGCTTTATCACAAAATCAGACACAGCTGGTTATGATGGTTCAACATCTGTTGGGTAGAGTTAACCAACTAGATGCTCCTATGTTGAAACCACAGAAAAGGAGATCCAAGCCAAAGGATTCCTCTTCTTCACCATCTTCTTCCTCTCAGGCTGTTGTTTCAAATAAACCTGTTAGTTTACCATCTATTGATGAGACCAGGCCAAAACCAAAAGGTTTGGGTCTCCAAAACTAACTGATTGTTTATTTTTGCAGGGTTCTCCAACATGCCAAAGTAGCATCTGGTATGTAGACAGTGGGGGATCTATGCACATGACTGGGAACAGCTCTCTTCTTCATGACTACTCTCAAGGAAAGAAGGGATTTGTTTCTTTTGGCAATGATGCTAGGGGTTACATCATTGGTAAAGGCTTTGTCTCCAATGGAGAAATCAAATTTGATGATGTTAATCATGTGGAAAATCTCAAGTACAATCTCTTGAGTGTCAGTCAAATGTGTGATAAAGGCCATGTTGCTTTTTCACCAGTCAGAACTGTAGGATTCTGTCATCCAAAGTTTTGCACTTGATTGACAAGGTGTGGATGATCACACTCTCCTGAGAGCCAACAGGACAGGAAGAGTGTATGCCTTAGATCTTTCCAAGAAAATAGATCTCAAAGGCAATCCTTGCCTATTTTCCAAAGCCTCTTCTCAAGAATCTAAACTGTGGCACAGAAGGCTGGGTCATGTTAATTTCAAAAACATGAATCAGCTTATCCACAATAGTTTAGTCAGAGGCTTACCAATAAAGGAGTTCCACTGTGATGAAACCTGCACTGCTTGTTTAAAAGGAAAACAGCACAAAGTCTCATTCCCTCCTATTGAAGAGCCTAAGTCCACTGCCTGCTTGCAATTACTGCATATGGATCTATTTGGTCCTGTGAGAGTGATGAGCATGGCAAAGAAGAAATACTGTCTGGTAATTGTGGATGATTACTCCAGATTTGTATGGACTTTCTTTCTACATTCAAAGGATGAGGTTGCTCAGAAGTTATTAACTTTGTGTTGTATATTGAGAAGCAGTATTCCCTTCCAGTCAAGTGTATCAGGAGTGATAATGGAACTGAATTCAGGAATCATACACTTGATGAATTCTATCTCTCAAAGGGAATCAAAAGGCAGTTTAGCATCCCAAGGACTCCAGAACAAAATGGAGTAGTGGAGAGAAAGAACAGGACCCTCATTGAAGCTGCAAGGTCCATGCTGGCTGACTCTGGTTTGCCACTGACCTTTTGGGCTGAAGCTGTCAACACAGCTTGCTATGTGCAGAATAGAGTTTTAGTAAATCAGAGGTTGATGAAGACTCCATATGAAGTTCTCCATCATTTGGCTCCTCTAATTCATTTTTCAAAGCATTGGGTGTCCCTGTTTTATTCTCAACACAAAGGATCAACTCCATAAATTTGATCCTAAGGTGGATGCTGGGTATTTTGTTGGTTATTCATCTACTTGCAAGGCATACAGAGTCTTCAACTGCAGAACAAAGATAGTTGAAGAGACTCTGCATGTGAAGTTTAATGAATCTCCTTTGGACAAGATTCCACAAAACCCTGTGGAGTTGTTTGATTTGGACATACTGCAATATGTTCCTTATCAACCTCCAGTTGCAGATCCTGTGGCTAAATCATCTTCTGCAGCATGTCTTCCACCTGGTGGTATTGATGATGATGATGATAATATCAATACTCACCTATTCAAGTTTAGTGACCAACTGCCTGTGTCTGCTAAACTTGATGTTCCTGTAGCTTCAGCAGTTCCATCCACAACAAATGCTGATGAGATCTCTGTTTCTCTACATCTTTTGAGTTACCATCAAATTCTTGGTTTCAAGAGTCTACATCAACATCTGCTGCTGCTGAAGGTTCTACAAACACTTGCACAGATCTCATTGTTTATCAAGAACTGAAGAATCACCCATGTCTCAGATTATTGGTGATATCAATGCTGGTGTTTCAACCAGAAGTCAATTGTCTAACTTCTGCTTCTATGCTCTCTTCATCAGTCAGCTAGAGCCAAAGAACTACCATGTTGCTTTGAGAGACAATGGATGGGTTGAAGCTATGCAGCTTGAGCTACTTCAGTTCAAGAAACAGCAAGTGTGGGAACTTGTTCTCTTCCCCCAGGTAAGTGTGCAATAGGCACTAAATGGGTGTTTAGGAATAAAAACGATGAAAATGGGCTTATTGTTAAGAACAAGGCTAGACTGGTTGTACAGGGGTTTTCACAAGAAGAAGGTATTGACTATGATGAAACCTTTGCCCCTGTAGCCAGACTAGAGGCAATCAGATTGTTCTTAGCCTATGCTGCATTCCACAATCTTAAAGTTTTCAAATGGATGTTAAAAGTGCATTTTTATATGGTAAAATAAAGGAAGAAGTTTATGTGTGTCAACCACCAGGCTTGAGGATAATAAACATCCTGAATGGGTGTACAAACTTGATAAGGCTCTTTATGGGTTGAAACAAGCTCCTAGAGCCTGGTATGAGACACTCTCTACTTTTCTTCTTAAGAATAATTTCACTAGAGGCTCCATTGATAAAACTTTGTTATTAAGAAGGTGGATCAGCATAAGCTACTTGTTCAGATTTATGTTGATGATATTATTTGCATCCTCTGATCCCCAGTTGTGTGATGATTTTACAACTTAATGAAAAAGAGGTTTGAAATGAGTGCAATGGGAGAATTACAGTTCTTTCTAGGCTTGCAAATCAAACAAAAGGCTGATGGAACCTTTATTCATCAGTCCAAATATACAAAAGATCTTTTGAATAAGTTTGATTTACAAAACTGTAAGCCCTGTTCTACTCCCATGTGCAACACCACACAACTGGATGCTGATCAGAAAGGTAAAGCTGTTGATGAAACGCTTTACAGATGTATGATTGGGTCCTTGATGTATTAACAGCTTCTAGACCAGATATTATGTTTGCTACATGTGTTTGTGCTAGATTTCAGGCTGCTCCTAAAGAGTCTCATTTGATTGCAGTCAAGAGAATCTTTAGATATTTGCAAGGTACACAATCTCTGGGTTTATGGTATTCCACTGGACACTCTTGCAAATTAGTTGCTTTTTCAGATAGTGACTATGCAGGGTGCAAGTTAACTAGAAAGTCAACTTCTGGTGGTTGTCAATTCCTAGGCAACTGTTTGATTTCTTGGCAGAGTAAGAAACAAACATCTGTTGCTACATCAACTGCTGAGGCGAGTACATTGCTGCTGCAAGTTGCACCTCTCAGGTACTCTGGCTTCAGAACCAACTTCTGGATTATGGCATTACAGAGACTAAGACTCCATTGTTAATGGATAGTGCTTCAGCTCTGTGTATTGTCAAAAATCCAGTCCAGCACTCTAGGACCAAACATATAGAGATCAGACATCATTTTATTCGGGATTGTTTTGAAAAAGGTCTGATTGATCCTAAGTTTGTGCCTAGTGCTGATGAGCTTGCAGATATTTTTACTAAGCCTTTGGATAGTTCTACTTTCCAAAACCTTGTGTTAAGGCTTGGTATGCTGCAGCTAGAATAAGTGACAACTACTGATGATTTCAGTAGTAATTACTGGTGATCATTGGTACCCATGTCACATATAAGTACTGATGAGTCCTTTTCCCTTCAGTAGTTTTTATAACTACTGATGGCTAAATGCCTCACAAGTACTGAAGTACTTTATCTGTTCCAAACTACTGATGTAGTTAAAACTACTGATGTAGTTACAACTACTGAAATCAGTATAACAGATAAGTACTGATGTCCTATGAAACACCTGAAAATCGATGCAAAGTCTGATGAGTAAGTGTTGAGGACAGCATGAAACAGCTGAAAGGCTATGAATTGACGACAACTACTGAAGAGAACTTTCTCTTCATTGTTTCAACAACTGCTGTTTCATTCTAAACAACTGAGCAAAACCATGTCTTCAGTAGTTTTATAACTACTGATGACTAATACAAGTCTTCAGTTGTTTACAACAACTGATGACAAAACCACTGTCTTCAGTAGTTTCACAACTACTGATGACAAACACCAAGTCCTCAGTTGTTTCAATCATCTGAAGTCAAAACCACGGTCTTCAGTAGTTTTCTAACTTCTGATGCCTAACACCACGACTTCAGCTGTTTCAACGTCTGAAAGGATAATACCATGTCAACAGTCGTTTAAAACTACTGATGACTAACACCACATCCTTCAGTCGTTTTCTTACCGTACCCTATAAATATCCCTGACCTAATCCTTCAATGCTCATCTTCAAACCTAACGTTCCTCTCCAAAACTTCTCTCTTCTCAATGGCGTCCATGCAAATTAAACCGCGACACAACTGTGTTGCTACCTTACTAAATCGCTGTTTGGGCTAAGTTTGATACTGCTATCGATCTTATGTTCAGTCCAATACAAAACGGCATTTCTTCTGAATCCCATACTACATGCCGAATCCCTCCAACAGTTTTGGATGAACGTCACCATTACCACTGGGGAGAACAACACCACACCATCTCTCCAGTCGGTCGTTAACAAGAAAGAAGTGGTCATCACTCCTGCAATAATCCGCCAAATCTTCATTTGGATGATGCTATTTCTCCTGCTGGATATCCCAAGGGCACCACAGATTTATCCTTTGCCCAACATGGATATCAAGGCAATCTCAGTGCCTCCACTATCATGAAGAAACACTTCCATGACGCCGAAGGCCTAATTTTCACATGGTGAATGTATGTTTGGCTCCTAAGACTTCGTCTTGGGATCAAATGTCGTCAAAGTGGCAGCAGGTAATGTATTCTATTCTTGAGCAACAACCGTTAAACTTTTCAGAATAATATTTTCGGAGCTCAAGGATATGGCTCAAAAACTAACTGTTAAGTTGGATACTATATCCCGGTTCATAATGGCCATCATTACAAACCAGCTTCATGCTGAGGGACTTGTTGGCTTGGGAGTCCCTGCTACGGCTGTTCTGCCGGAAGTATACTCCCGGCACAACTCTGACCAGACACTCAAATTGGCTGCCAAGCTGCGCAAACCCACGCAGCGGAACCCACAGCCACCACCTCCAAATCAAAAGTCCCCACCAAAACCACAAAAAAGAAACCCAAAACGGCTACTCAGGGAATTGAGTCCTGAGGATGCCCCTGCAACACAAACGCAGGAGATATCCACTGGTCCAAACCCCTAGTGGATATAAGACTCTTCCAGCCATAGCCGCTCAGGATTCCTCTCAACAGGAGCCTGCAACAACCACACAAGGGGTACCTACACATCTGGGATCTTCCTCACTTGAGGGGATTGCCATTGAAGAGCACCAACCTCCCCAGGTGCACACTGCTTCTATCCCTTCACCCCATAAACCGCCCTCACAGCCCAACTTTAATAGTTGCACAAGTGCTGACTCAACTGCACTCCTCACCCCCTCCCAGAAACCACTTACTACTGGGAACACCTCTACAATTGAGGGGGAGGAACAAGTGCAATTGAGAACCCACAGCACAGGGGTTTACCACTTCTATCTCCTGTGTAGATAAGGAGATTAGAATATCTAGTGAGGCTGCCACCTCTTCTGAATCAGCACATGATCAGAATGAGGCTGGTAACATTGCTAAGACCTCACTAGAGGCAACAGCTGATGATGGACATTGTCCTGAGGCTGGAAGTCCCCAGTATCAAGAAAAAGGGGCACATGCAACAACTGGTCTACACCCAGTGCATGTAAATCCTGCTCCAAGCAGGAGGTCAGATGATTCAGCTTCGGCTGATGATGACCTGGGCTTTTTCTACGATGTTCTTGCCCAGAACACAATCCTGAAGAGAAAGTCAGTAGGCTGCAAAACCTACTTGACCAACTCTCACAAGGAGAAAGACCATCTGCCTCCACCAACCCACAGATGGCACCTTCAGTTGAAGGTTCCCCAAACACTGAGCCACTCCAAACTCAACCACCTGCCTCTGCTTCAGGCCTATTTCTCAGGAACAGAACCCTCCTGAGCAAATAGGTGCTGTACTTCAAAATTCCCTCCCTCTCATCACACCCATAATCACTGATATTGTGACTAAAGCCATTGATGAGAGGCTTTCTCAACTTTACAACCCTTGATTGATGCTGCTGTGCAAAAGACATCTGCGGTACAAACCCCTTCCTCCAATGCATCCAAAAAGGGGGAGAGTACTGCAGTGAAAGAAAAGAAGAGGAAAAGAACAGAGGAAGAGAAGGAAGAGAGCAAGCCCAAGAGGAGGAGAAAGAAAAGCAACCACTGCTCACTTACAAGCGAAAGAAAAGTGCTGATGATCATACTGCTGAAGACAAATCCTTGGAAGAGCTGGTAAAAGAAGCTGATACACACACAGCCGATCCATGGATAAAATAATTGAACAACTTCAGGCAAGGGTTTGATACAGCCACATTGGATAGTGAGATCAGAAGGTTGGAAGTGCAAGAGATTCAAACCCGATGGGCTGGGTATGATGCTCTGAAAAAGAGAGATTGGAGATCATGATCCGCTTCATTGCAAAATACTTAGGAAGATCATTAATGGAGATTCGCGCGTGGACCAGGGACAGTATTCTGGCTATAGCCACCAGAATCTGTCTGTCTGAGCAATTCCACAAGGGGATTATTGTTGAAGCCCTTGATGAGGCTGGGGCTGGTAAAAGGTTGGAAATGGCTAAACTTACAAAGGTGAAACTTACTACAAAGATGCTGGATCAACCTTCCTTCCACCCACTCAAACAATGCCTACCCCTCAAATCTCCAAACCAATCTCTAAGCCCAAAACCAAACATCCTCATTCTTCAAAACCAATTCCTTTACCAACCCAACCATCATCCAGTGATGCACCTAGAAGGAGGAGAAGGGTGCTGAGGATGGAAGAAGAAGAAGAAGAAGAAGAGGATGAAGATGATAGTCTGCCACTCTCTGCTGTTCTAAAGCTACCAAAACCCAGAAGTCAACCCATGATCACACCTGACTCTCAAAGGGAAATGGTCAGAGTCAAGATAGAAGATGAAGAACAGCAGAAACAGCATGATGAGCAACTACTAAAGATGGTTGACAAGGAATTTCCTTAGTCATCATCTATCAAGCCATGAAAGGGCATGCTCAGAGGCTGTACACTCTCAGGCACACTTTTCAGTATCAGAAGGAGAGAGTGAGAGTATGGCCAGACCCCAGGGTGAGTTCTAGAATCCATAAAAGAACTATTCCACACAGATACAATGGCCAGGTTAGAAAAACAATAGATTCTACCATCATGTTGGCCATTGTAGTCACACCTTGGGAAATAATTGATGAATTCAAGAAAGCTCATCAAGCAAAGATGACCCTCAAGCTTTACTAGAAAACAAGATGATTAAAAAGGGGTTGTTATATAAAAAGCTTGAAGACATCAAGAAGAATGAGCTCCAGTTACTCCTTGAAGGCACCCATCCTGATGAATTTGTCTATAGGGAGGTAACTACCGTGGAGCTGAAAAATGGCATGACCATGAAGTACTTATCTGAGTACTATGGTCCAGAGTTCTTCTTCGAAGGAGGAGTAGAAGAACTCTCCAAGGAGGAACAAGTTGTTCTCCTTGAGGCCTATGTTCGAGAGTCATACAGACTCATTATGGGGAAGTAAATCTCATGAATGGGATAACAACTCTGTGTCCAGTTCCCCAAAACAGAGTTCCCATTCATACCTTGCCAAACAAATATCTGAGATTCTTCCAGGCGGAGCTTACATGGGTCATCTTCTCTACTGATCAAGAAGGAAAAAGACCAACATTTGCCAACAATAGTGGGATAATAAATAATTTAGAGGTTTTGGCTGCATTGGTTCAGGGGGAGTTTGTTGGACCAAAAGAACCAATGAGCCAAGATCAGAAAACCTCTAAGTCCCACATGGTATCACAACAACTGCTGAAAGCTTCATCAGCAGTTTGACAAGTGCTGAACACTTCAACAGCTGAAGATCAAGTGCTGAAGACTTCAACAGCTGAAGAACTAAAGTGCTGAAGTACAACAGCTGAAGAACACAAGTACTGAAGCTGAACAGCTGAAGAACACAAGTACTGAAGCTAAACAGCTGAAGAATACAAGTGGCTGAAGCTGAAGAACCATAGTACTGAAGTACAACAGCTGAAGAGTTTACAAATGCTGAAGATCAACAACTGATGTACAAAGTCTGAGACAAAGACTGAAGACATCAGCTGATGATATCTACTAAAGTCATCAGCTGATGAAACATCTGAAGGTCAAAGTCTGAAGATCAAGTACTGAAGCCTCAGTAGTTGTCACAACTGCTGAAGAGTACTTCTTCAGTAGTTGTGATATCAGTAGTTTTATATTTTTAGTTTCAGTAGTTTTGTAAAACGACTGAAGAGCTTGTTCTTCAGTCGTTGTAGTTTCAGTAGTTTTATATTCTCAGTAGTTGTAACAACTGATAACACTTAGCATATTTTGTAAGAAGATGTCAGCTGTTTTGACATCTTAGTAGTTGTGTTTCAGTTGAAATAAATGTTAGATGTCACTATCAAGTGACATCAGCAGACATCACATCTCTTATATAAGAGGTGTCGACCTAATCATAATTGTGACATTCTGTTACAACGAAAGCGAATATTGAATGAAATATTTGCAGATATTCTCTCTCTATAACCGTCTTGTTCTTCATTGAATATCATTTTGTTCTTGTGATCGACTAATCATTGTTTGAATTCCGCTGCAATACTCGTCAATCAATCAAACATAGATCACTGATCCTAACACAGTAGGTGGTGTGGTATATCTCTGAACGCACATTACACCACACTTCTACTAGACCCGTTGAGTTGTTGTAAACCCTCTGTTTGGTATGTTGTATCCTAGGAAGATTCCTCATCGCCTTCCGCTGAATTTACCTTCTTGAGACTTCTCAGGAGTGTACACGGCACACAAATGGTTCGAGATACTCTAGATTCGGTTTACGTAGTTGTAGTATCTCGTAACATGTCTTTCCATGGCGCTTGACTATCAGAACTCGATTAGGTATAACACATTAGCCACTGCCTCATTCCAGAATGGATAGGCAGTTTTGAGTCTACCAGCAGTGTCCGTACTGTTCTATCAAGCTTCTGTTCTTTCTCTCAGCAACACCATTCATCTGAGGCGTGTATGCAGAAGTGAATTGATGCACAATTCCCTTTCCTTGCAGTAATCCGCCATCCACTGATTCTTGAATTCAGTTCCGTTGTCTGAGCGAACTTGTCTCACCTTTAGCTTGTAGAGAGATTCCAGTGTGGTCACTAACTCCTTGAATGACTCAAATGTTTCTGATTTGGACTTTAGAAACATTACCCAAGAGAATCTTGAGTAGTCATCGGTAACCACAAAACAGTACAAGTCGCCTGCAATGCTCTTTGTACTGACTGGGCCAAACAGATCCATGTGAAGAAGGTCAAGAGGAAGTTCTATTGAATGAACGTTCTTTTCCTTATGAGACTTCTTTGTCTGTTTGCCTTTCTTGCAAGCTACGCAAAAATCAGGAAGTTGGAAATTCTTGACATTAACTCCTCCCACAGATCCTTCTGGATCAAGTGATTCATCATCCGTTGACTAATGTGTCCCATTCTCCTATGCCAGGAGATGGAATCCTTCTCAGTAGCTTTAGATAGAAAACACTGAACCTCATGATCCGTTGTAGCAACTGTTGACAGATCCAAAACATAAAGGTCTTTATATCTTGAAGCAGTCATCAAAACTTGGTCTTCTGGGATCACGTAATCTTTCTTGAGCACGTAACACTTCTTGTTGTCGAAGATGACTTTAAATCCCTTATCGCAGATTTGGGAAATAGAAAGTAAGTTATTTTGAAGTTGTTGACGTAGTTCACCTATCAAACTTAACTTTCTGATTTCCCACTTCTCCCTGAGTTGTGATATATCCTCCTTTGTTTAGAGCAAACGAAACATTGCCTCCTTTAATTTGCTTGACGTTAGATAAAAGAGCCCTGTTTCCTGTCATGTGCCTGGATGCTCCGCTGTCTACAATCCACGTGTTAGTTTCAGCACTGTAGCGAACACCCTGCACATACAATTTAAAGGATTAGTTTAGGTTAGGAACCCAAGCCTTTACTGGCTTGGGTTTCCCAGAGGCATTACACATCAGAAATTCAACCCATTGACCCTTAGAAGGTGAGGGTAGCTCAGGTTCCTTCTTGTCATCATTATCAGACACAGAGGTTGACTTCTCTTTCCATAAGCAAGATTTGTGCAATGCTTGTTTGTGATAAACAGTCGACTGGCTAACGGGTTGAACTTTATGTTCACTAGTTCTTCTAGGTGGAGTTAAAGAGCTCCTCTTAGAAGACCTAGGTTTTGAGTCCTGAAGTTCAATCTTCTTCCTAGGTGTCTGATAATAAGGACAATAGGAAGCAATGTGTCCATATTCTCCACAGTTGTAGCACGACCTGCTATCAACTTTATGATTAAACTTTCTTTGGGAGACGTGTGTGACACTTTAGTAACATCACTCACTTTATGTTTTGACTCTGGTTCTTTTGATGTTTTCTCTTGTTTACAAAGTTAATTGTTTTAACATGTTTAACATCTTTTTCCTTTTGGTTAATTGGTTTTTGACTTAAAACATGTGAAAGATTAACATTAGAAGTCTTTTAGTTCTGATTTGACTCTATTTGACCCTGACTTTAAGTTAACCTTTTCAAATTCTTTTTCCAGATTAACACAAGGCAATTATTACCTTTGCTTTGAAGTGGCCTCCTTTGTTTGTTTCCAGATTCAATAGATGAACATGTGAAATCTGGATCACTGACAAGAGGAGTAGACACATGATCCTTGATGGGGTTATTATTTACTGGTCTACTCTTAGTGTTCATCAAGTCTCAGGTGGTGTGGAACCACTTTGTAACCCAACCCTCCCCGTTGTTTCTTTCTCTTACTAAGTGTTGGACTATGCGTGATGAACTTGTTCAACTGTGCAGTTTCTATTTTAATGAGTTACTTCTACTTCTAGAACTGCCTTTTGCTTCTTAGTGTCTTCTAGGGAGTTTAGATAGTACCTAGTGTCATTAGCTTGGTTAAATGCAACTACTTCGGTTTCCTAAGCTGTTTAGTCAAAAGGTCTATCTTTTCTTTGTAACTATGCTCATTTTGTTTTAATACTCTATTAGCCTCAGTGCACAGTTGCAAATCTTTTACTAGTTATCATTATGATCTAATAACCTAGCAAATTTCTTATCTATGCTATTTCTAAACGTATTACAATCAGAACAAGCATGATTATCAAACATTTGGTCAGTGGTACTTACCTGAGTTGGTTCAAAAGTTAGCCATCAACGCAGCATCAGATGTCTCTGGTTCTGGTGATTCTGTTTTTTTCTGTCTTTGCTGTGGTAGTCTCCTCTTTAGGCTTGTAGCTGACCTCAGTTGCAGTTGTCTCTTCAATATTGACATCGCTATCTCAACTGCTAGATCTCCTTCACTCGCGTAATCATCGTCAATGTCTTCTACACTTGCAATGTTTGATTCCCCTGGAGAGACAAACCTAAAGCTCCAGTCCTGTCCTTCATCATCATGAGCAGTCAAGGCTTTTGGATCCTTGCTTGATGAAGTAGAACTAGTAGCTTGCTTGTCTTGATGAGTGAAGGACGAGAATGGTTTCCGTTACCCGTCTTCTTTGGCTTAACACATTCTCTCTTGAAATGCCCCTTCTCTCCACAGTTAAAGCAGGTCACTTTGCTCTTGTCAAAGCCAAATGTGGTATCCTTAGTAGCTACAAGTTCTGTCCGGTCTTTTTCATAACTTCTTCGCCCTCCGGATAGCACTAGCTAAGGCCCACATTATTCCATTCTCTCAAGCTCCATTTCATCCACTGCTCATAGTCCTCGTCTGCCAGATGGCAGTTTCCAATCTTCCCAGCAACAAGTCCATCATAAGAATGAACCACTGCAACCAAAAGATCCATGTGTTCTCGAGCTACTTCTACAGTCACATTACCGAGGTTCTCGGTCTTCAGTCTAGTAGCATTTGTTTCAGATCCAATATGATGGGTACAAGAAGACCCCAACGTGTCTAATCCTAAAGGAGAAGCATGTGAAGGACCCGATGAGCTAGACACAATGCAGTCTGGAGTGGTGCTCCAGATGTCTTCGCTTGAGGCGTGGCATTGTACAAAGCTGGATTCTGAGTATACGAAGACTTCTGAGCTCTATACTTCATCCTAAGAGCTTCTTCTCGCAGCTTTAGAATGAAGTCATTTATATCCAGCTTTGCCAGCATTCCATTCTGTCTCAGGTTAGACACGAATGAAGCCCACTTTTCCGGTAATCCGTCTGCAAAGTTAGTAACTTTCTCTTCCATGGTAGTAGCCACCCCATGTGTATGCAGTTCACTCATCAGATGGTAGAATCTCGTCCAAACTCTCGTTTCCCATCGATGAGAAGTTATCGAATTCCTTCTTTAACTCCTTAGCCTTGATTGCCTTCAACGAAGCATTCCCGTCGTACCTCTTTTCCAGGTCATCCCATAGTTTCTTGGACTGCTTATTCTCTGAGTACTGGTGGATTATGTCTTTAGGGATAGACTCTGTAATCAATGCATAAACCCTCTTCTCTGCATTATATTTAACTTTCTGCGCGTCTGTCATCCCTCCTAAGGTTAGCTTTACTCCATCGGCTCCCATCGGCGTACTATACCCAATCTCGATAGCTTCCCACAGATTCGGATCCACTCTATTGAGGTAGATCTCAAAACGTTGTTTCTAGTGGGGAAACTTATCTAACGTTAAAAGCTTTGGTGGTTTATTATGATTACCCACCTCACTCTCAAGCAATAGCAGGTTCTGGATCCTAGAGTCCTTCCCAGCAGTAAATGCTGACATTTGATCTTCCATGGCGAATAACTTTAAGTCTACTAAAACAAACTGTCAACTGGTGTGACTGAAGGATGCGATTGGGCTATCCGTGCGAATGAACTATGTGAATGGTTCAATCGTGCGGCTGAACTAAGCGATCCGTTCAGTCGTGCGAATGAAGCTGATGCGTATGAACACTGCGAACGAATGGTTCGATCGTACGAATGGAGATGTGACTAGGTCCAATCGTGCGTCTGAGCAATGCGAATGAGGTCCAGTCGTGCGAATGGCTCACTCGTGCGAATGGCTCACTCGTGCGACTGAAACTGCTGTTTTGCGAAAATTTCTAGGTTAAACGTGTTTTAGCCGTAAAAATTCGAAATTTCGCAAGGTCTAATCGTCTAAGTCCGTAGAAACCAAACTTTGATGAGCAGGGAACGTCCAAGATCACTTTTGACACAAAAGATTACGTTTTTAGTGCAAAAACACAAACTTTTTATCAATCTTGATTGAATCACACGTAATCAAGAGCCAATGCTCTGATACCATTGTTAGGACCTGGTATTTGAACGAAATACCTAGTGATTAGCGTGTAAACCAGATCAAATAGCGCGGAATCCTATTTGATTGGCGATCCAATCAGTGAGAACACACGAAGAATCAATACGAATTGAAACTAACGTTAGAAATCGATTGGGAATCGATCTAATGTGTTCTATGAACTTGGAGAACGAATTGGGAGGCTTCTGGACAGCTAGGGTACATCTGGAGTCGTAATAGAATGACGAAATTAGGAAAGACTTGTTGTTGCGAAATTACAAGTTCAAACGGCGAAATTAAAAAAAACAATCACAACCAACATACACCAACCCTACATTACTTGTTGATTCTCCAACCATCCACCAAACTTCCACCGACCACCAGTCACCGGAAAAGGTTCAACCCACAGCTCTGGCGATATCACAAATGCAAGAAATTCTACACTAACAACTCAAGCACAACGTCAATGGCAATATCAGTGTTGTCATGAGTTAATAGGTCGAGAATTGATGGAATCACGTTGAGGTTAACTAAATCAGGGTAAAGCTCTGGTGCTCCGGCGAGAATCTTAAGCTTCTCGATTACTTCATGGAGCTCGATTTGAGAATCTGTGAACTTCTCCGACTAGTTGGGGTACTTTAGGCTTCTCGGCGAACTTCTTCGATTTCAGAGGGGGCTGTGGTGTTTTCTTTGAGGAAGCGTTGGAAGGAGAGGATGATCTTTAGGGTTTTGATGTTGAAGGCTACTTTAGGCTTCCTCTTCCTGTTGGATGGTTGACCGTTGACATCGGTTGCTTGTCTCTCGCCCACACGCGTCGCCAGAGACTCGCCGGTAAAGCAGCTGTTCATCGGAAAGAAGGAGCTCGCCGGAACCCTATTTGTTGTTGGTTTCATCCGCCTCTTTCTCGTTCTCTACACACTTGTGTTTGTTTTAGTTGTTGCGAATATTTTGTGTATTGGGCTGAATTATTAAATTTTTTTTAGCATAAGTGGGCTAAAAAATTTACCTGAGTTTTTTACTAGTTGGGTATTTGGGTTTGTTTTTGGGTTGAGCTTTGTTAAACAATTTGGGCTAGTAAAAAATCCTATGACTGACCGCAGTTGCTAAGATTGTCTAGCATAACATTTAAAAAAAAATATTATTCCCGGGGGAGAATTAATCAAAATTTTGGGAAAGATATTTTTGGGGCGTTTAATTGTTCACAGTTTCTAATAAAATGTCATCTTCGGAAGATTTCAAATCAGATAATCTCATAATGGTAGAAAGTCAGTTTGACTCTTTTGCAGCAATGAAGAATGAAAAATGACAGATTTGATTGATCGATTGTTAAAGGTGGCAAATAATATAAAGAAGCATGTTCCAGATCTCAGTAATCATGAACAAATTCAAAAGCTTGTAGACTCTCTTTCGTCTGCATGGAATCATCAAGTTAAAATGCTCAAGCAAGAAAGAGGTTATGTCGACACAAAACTTATGGATATGATCAACAAACTAAAATCTCTCGAGCTGGATATCCAAAGAAACAAATTTCAGCAAGCCGTGTTCCAACATCAAACCCACACGCTTAATACTCATCTTGTTTTCTCTGTAACAAGCATACTTGATTATAAAACAGAGATGATTGAAAAGTTAAAGTTAATGAGAATTGATATGGATTTAAACACTAAATTCAGAGAAACTGTTGAAGAGAATCGTGAAGCTTTAAGTGTCAACAATGATAGTAAACTGGAGTCTGTGAAAACCGATGATGATAAGGCTGGAAAATCTGATAACATAAAGAAAGAAGTTGAGACTGACGAGATGCTGAAGGTAACAAAAGAGGAACATCAAAAATCAAAAGGGTTTGCAACTGTGAAAAGAGCTTAGCTGCAGAACGAACTATCATGGATCATCCTTATGAGACTATTCAGGATATGTGTTCTTCATTTTGCAAAATCATATTATTTGGGATTTATAAGGCCTATAGATTGTTACTAGAAAATGAAAAGGAATTAAAAATAATCAATCAGGAAATTAAGAAAAATGAAATTGCTTTTTCAAGGAAACTTAATGAAGCATTGGCTGAAAATGATCTTTTAAGAAGAACCATTTTGGAGCGTAACGTTGAAATTAATATTTTGAGAAAAAGGGTTGTTTTAGCTCAATTTGAGACAACTCAGCTTCAAACAAAGCTTGATAAATGGACCCTTTCACACATGAAAAAGGATGACCTTATTGCTAAACAACAAGGGGTGGTGGTAAAACATGGGATTGGATATAAATCTAATGGTGAAACTTTATTTAATTCAGTTCCACCTCCTTCTACCTTATGTTATTCACCAATCCCCAGACCTCATTCAACAAATGATTTGATTGAAGCTGCACAAACTATTCATTTAAATGCAACTTTAAGCAGTGTTAATCTTAAAGAGGTTAGAGATGTGCAGGATTCTCCTGTAGGTTTGGGATTCCTCAGGCAAGGGTCTGATAAGAAGATTAATGCCGATTCCACTTCTGATGCTCCAACACCAATATCAGTTGCTTCTCCAACTTTCTTCAACAAATTCAAATAAGGTAACATTCCTTTGTTTGTTCCCGCCAGGTTTGTCAAAGAAGGAAAGTTGTTGAATCATCAGGCAATGAGAATCCTATAACCGAAGCTGACATAATAGGAGGTGTCAATCAAGATCCTTTGGAAGCAGATCTGTGTATACGAGACTAGATAAACTCAAATGACGAATCAAACATAAAGGAGCGTGTTGGTTCCTCACAGATCAAGATATCTCGTGACATTGTCAAGTATCAAAAGCTTCCAAAAGCTGAACTAAAACCAATACGGATCTCTTCTCCAATTGCGAAACAACCCAGTCAATCAGTGAAGATCTCATTCCCTGTTCAGCATAGCAAATGCCAAAACAAGCAAGAATCTGCTACAAGCTCAAAGCAATCTTCATCCCTACCTGCATCACACGGTTCAGTCAAGCATCAAAAGCCTTTCAAGGCTTGTTTTGAGTGTGGAAAAGAAAGTCATGTGGTAAAGAAGTGCCCTCAAATACTTGCTTCGAATGGTAAAGGCAAAACGAATTGCTTCTCCAAATGTAAGTCTACAAAGAATGTTCGAGACGGTAAAGGCAAAACGGGTTACTTCTGTGGATCAAGAGGTAAAATGCACACATCTTTGAATGGTTGGATGAAAAACCCTCCATCTAAACCTTTTCATATGAAGCTAGTTTTACATGTTTCAAAGATAAAAATGACCAAAGGTTTAAAACCAAATTCTTTTCATTCTGGTCATGAAAAAGAAAATGATTTCCAAATTTAATTCATTCAAATCCAAATTAATTGAACCGAAACAAATTTGGTAAATTAAAAGAAGGATACAGATATTCCCGATTGTTTAAATGGTTGTGTGAAGAAGCAGGTTTCTTATATTGATGAAAAAGGAACTTCCAGGACTATGATGGCATGGGTTCCCCTTTCTAAGTAATCTGTTTATGAGTGTAAGAACAATTCAGGAGGACTGTTAGTAATTCGGTTTGTTGACAGGGATTATTCCTAATTCAAATTGGAGGCGGAACAAACAGGTTAAGGTCTTGATGTTATATCCACAATTTGGATTTTTATCTGCATTATTACATTTCTCATTTTACGGTTACGGCATATTTTTTGATAATTCATTTCTTGTCTTGATAACCAGTGTATTTTGGAAGACCTTCTTTGATAAAATTTTATTTTTGTACAGTTTTATAAAAAAATAAAAAATAAAAAAAAAGTTTGCAAAATTAAAAATTTAGGGGGAGAGTATAAGTAATAAAAGTGAAAAAAGAACTGAGAACTTGATTCGAGATGACTGAGAAATGTTTGTATATTTTCTGAATTGCTTGTTTTTGCATGACTTGCGTTTGAAAAATGAGAAATGATAGTAACTGATGCTGTTATCCTTATTTTTAAGTGCAAATAATAGAAAAACAAATAGATTCTTTAATGATATGCTTAGTAGACTCAGCCTGAAGAATAAAGTAGACAACAACATCATGATTTAAATTAATATATATATGCTTAAGGACGTCTGGATTTACGTAATCTTTTTTGGCCTGCACGAAAACTGAGTCCCGACAAAAATTTGATTGAGAATTGATCTTTCACCCATCATGATACAAATCTTATAAGCATATCTTTAAATCATATCTAGTGTATTTATGTGTCTTGTACTTGTGCTTATCTCCTTTGTTGTACGGTAGTATTGACTTGGAGTGATAATCTCCTCTGCTATATGATAGTACTGACCTGGAGTTCTAATCGGCACATGATGAAATGGTCATCTCCTTTGTTATACATGAGTATAGACCTGGAGCTCTCACCATCTTGATCTAAGTTGTCTCAAATCATCCAAATGATGAATTCATCACAGAATGCAATATTCTGTTAATAATCACTTACACACTAATGCACGAGCCTTGCTCTATAAAGTTCATGTATAGGTTATACTCACCTTAGTTTAGATTATTTACTTTAGATTGTAATGGGTCTTTTGTTAGTTTCCTATTTTATGTATTTAGTTTTATGTAGTTTTGCAGTCCAGCGAAACTGTAAGCGAAACTATAGTTTCGCTCACAGTCAGCTGCTTAGTTAGCTTTGCGAAACTACTGTTTCTGCCTGGTGAAACTATAGTTTCGGCAATACAGTTTTGCTAATAGCGAAACTGTCTGCGAAACTAAGACTGCTATAAATAGATTTGATCATTTTCATTGTTGGGTAAGCTTGCAAAACCCTAATCGATTATCATTTCCTCATCCACATTTGTTCACACTTAGACTTTCTCATCCGTATTAACTTTACTCATCCGCATTTGCCAATGCTCATCTGCATTTGCCAATGCTCTGCCGTATTACCTCATCCGTATTTTCTCACACTTAGATTTTCTCATCCGCATTGACTTTACTCATCCGTATTCGTCAATGCTCATCAGTATTTCCTCATCCGCATTTGTTCACACTTAGACTTTATCATCTACATTGACTTTACTCATCCGCATGTCTCTTACTTAGTGGTCAATGCTCATCCGCATTAACTGTTCATCCACATTTCCTATTACTCATCCGCATTTCTTTTGAACACTTGGGCAGATTCTAAAACTTAGACACATGAACTACTGTTTGGGCGTATGAGCAACCTAGGGCACATTATTCATCAGATTCAGTCCCCAAATCTCATCTATCATGTTCTAAGCTTAAATTTAACATTCTAAGCCTTAGAAATACAACCATAACATCATCAAGCATGAATATAGTCCAGCATTACATCATACCCGTAACATACACACATTCAAACATACGGGTATAAAACCCAGATTTATAAAAAACATAAGTTAATACATTTCCAGCCCCAAAATCAGTTAAAACATGTAAAAAGAGGGGTTCTAGAACTCACCTCTTGAGTATGGCTTCTTCCAAACTCGTCTGCAATTGAGTTCAACCGCCTAGAAACCCACTAAAACACACACCCGAACACATACAAACATACATAAGCATACAACCGAGGATAAAACCAGTGAAGAACACTCAAAAACCACGAATTCTTTTCGAACATCTTCTTCTTGTTCTTCAAGGACCGAAACTTTCTCCTCTTTTCTTTGTCTCTTTCTAAAAACAACCCAGATTTGGGTGTTGTAAGAGTTGAGTGGGCTGCCATGCCCACTTTACACAAACTTTCAAACCTTTTTGTCCCTTTAATACTTTTTACCCCTTAACTTGGGTAAAATATCTTTTCTTTCTTTTTCTTCACTTTATTCTTATTTCTTTGACTTTAAAAAAAATAACTAGGTGTTACACTTCATTAGCACACATCCCATCCCCGAGTAGGAAGCATCGGAATAAACTACTAAATCTTCTCTTCCACCTTTGTCAGGTCCGCCATAATCCCACCGGGTTTCACTACATGACCAAAAACTGAACCTCGCACAATAAGAATGCACACTTCAATAATTTAGCATACAGCCTCTCCCTTCTCAACGTCTCCAACACCTCTCGAATGTGACCTGCATGCCCCTCCTTACTCTTGGAATAAATCAAGATATCATCGATAAAATCACTCATTTATCCAAAATCGGCTGACACACTCGATTCAACAGATCCATAAAAGCAGCTGGTGCATTGGTCAAACGAAAAGACATAACGAGAAACTCATAGTGTCCATAACACCTGCAAAAAGCTGTTTTAGAAACATCCTGCTCCTTTACATTCAGCTAATGGTAGCCTGATCGAAGGCCTATCCTCGAGAACCAACTAGCACCCTGAAGCTAATCAAAAGATCATCAATTCTCGGTAACGGGTACAAATTCTTCACCGTCAACTTGTTCAGCTCACGGTAGTCTATACACATTCTCATAATACTGTCTTTCTTCTTCATGAATAAAACTGGAGCACCCCAAGGAGAGATCCTCGGTCTAATGGGACCCTTATCAAGCAGCGGAGCCAATTGATATGGTGCCTTAGCAATAGGTTGGGCACCTAGTATCAAGTCAATCTGGAACTCAATCCCGTGGTCTGGTGGCACTCATGGTAAGTCTTCAGGAACACATCTGGAAAGTCGCACACCGCCGGTACGTCGGTTAGTTGTGGTGTTCGCGTATCCATATCCTTTACGTGGTCCAAGTAGGCACTACATCCATGCGTCATGCACTTTCCCACCACCACCATCGAAATTACCTTCGGAATCGTCGTGACTCGATCACCATAAACCGTCACCGTACTCCCATTAGGCACTGTCCGTCGAATCATCTCCTTGTGACACATAATGTTTGCCTCGTAGTCTGCCAACCAATCCATTCCTAGGACTACATCGAACCCGCCTAAGGTCATCACCAACAGGAAACTTGTGACCTTCTGATTCCACATCACATCCTTCTATCATCTCAGATATCCAGGTAGACTTACCTATGTTAGTTTCTACACTAAAGGGCGAATCTATATTCTTACTACTAACAGATAGTTTAGCACAAAAAGCAGCAGAAATAAAACTTTTAATAGCACCATAATCAAATAACACAAAGGCTAAAGTTTGGTTTACTAGAAACCTACCTCACACAACATCGGGGTTCGTCTTAGCCTCCCCCTGCGTCATCGTGAACGCTCTGGCACTTGCCCTCTGCCCTTCTCCTCCAGCCTTCTTCATTCTTGATCCTTCAGCCCTCGGCTTCTTACAGTCTCTACTTAGGTGACCATTCTCTCCACAGTTGTAACACTTACAACCCCACATTCCCTTGCTATATGTCCCAGCTTCCCGCACTTGAAGCAGTTGTTTGACCCCCATTTGCATTCCACCGAATGCTCCTTCCCGTATTTACCACACCTCTTCGATCCTGCACCCGATGTGACCACACGTCAGTCATCCCCTCGTGCACCCTTATTGTTCATCGAGACACCATCCCGTCCAGTCCTCTTCCCATTCCAGTTCCAGTCTCCATCATTCTTCCTACTCACCTTAGCCACCACCACAGTCCTGTCATCATACAACATCCCCACCAAATCAACTTCCGACATAAATGTGCTTGGTCGGGCAATGATCATGTGCCTGCGGACATCCCTGGATATACCTCTTGATCTTTCATGACAGAGGCGTCACCTGATCCGGCACCAGCCGTGCCATTTTGTTGAATTTGCTCATGTAATTTTGATGTGTCATGGTTCCCGCCTCCAGCTGCAGAATTCCCTTTCCACCTTACCATTTCCCTGCGAGGACAAAACTCCTCAATCACCAACTTTTTCAGCTCAGACCATCTCATCCTCCCAATTGCCCGACTACCCTCGGCTTGGACTATATTGTCCCACCAACATAGAGCCGAGTCCACAAACGAGTGGGCAAGAAATCTCAACTTTTGTTCTTCTCGACACTCTCTAATGTCGAGTACTGCCTCCATCTCTCTCACCCATCGGTGAGCAGCAGCAGGAGTACCATTCCCATCAAACGTTAGGGGCTGGCATCTCATAAATGCCACATAGTTACAACCTCGTGCCACCTCTTGCATAGGATTTTCTTCCTTCTCTTCCTCTTCATTATCAGAGAAAACCATTTTAGTTTCGAGCTATCTCCTTTACAACCGCCTCCTTCATTGAGTCCATTAAGTGAGCACTCTCATCTCTACCCTCTGGATGAGGGGCCTCGGGTTCTTCATGAACCACCTTTTCGGCTCTATGCCTTCCTCTCATTGCCCATGGTTTAGCACCATGACCTCCACCACGTGAAGATTTAGATGATCAACCACTGGCCATCCTCTAACACACAAACTGAAAGATTCAAACACCAAAACGGTCATTCAATGGAACAACTCAGTTTATGTCAAGTATAGTAAGTCCCTAATTACAGTGGCTAGTTGTGATTAGCCACTTACTTTACTTTTCATACCCCAAGCATTACCTATCCTGACTACATCAGTATGTAAATCTACCAGCTACACAAAACCCACATAACATGTGCACGTAATACCGGTAAACATTAAGAAAATACCTTATGGCACGTAGCTATTCGAACTGGCATCCCTCCCTTTCTGTCCCATTCTTAGTTAAGTTTAGGTTTATTTTGATATTTACATGTTTCACTTAAACTTTGGGTCTGATAACAACTTGTAAGGTCCCGTTCCCGGGACGCTTACAGCTGGCCAATCATTGCTCATAAAACATATAATTACATTTAACTTTCATAAAATATCGCAGAAGAACATCAAAATAACTTTTCATTTCATTAAAATCCTTTTGCAAGTTAATAAAATCATTCATTTCGAAACATCGTTCGTTTGCATTACAATGAAAAAAACATTAACAAAAGAATGCCATCCAGAATGTCAAGTAGTTGCCCCGCGCCATCCTCAGCAATGCTCACCTGCCAACTGGAAAATGCAAAAAAAATCAGCGTTGCTGAGTGAGTTCTACTTTTATAATAAAACAATACATTACCATCCATACGTTAGAACCTTTTCATTACTATCGCACGTGATCACACATAGCATATACATCAAGGTATATAATTATCATCTTCATCATTGTTCGTTTGGTACATTTCGCACATTCCGCACATTTCGTACATTCCGCACTTATCGCACATATCACACGTATCGCACATATCGCACATATCGCACGTATCACACATATCCCACATATCGCACATATCACACATATCGCACGTATGGAGTGGTCACTAGGACAGACTTCCCCTATGTGTGTGAACTCTTATGGGTTCGCCAAGATCGCACGTTGTATAACACACCGTAATTAGAAAATCGCACTTTATAGGAGCAGTCACCGGGACTGAACTCTTATTGTGTGTATGAACTTTTTGAGTTAGCCAAAATCACACGTTGTAGATACACAAATAGTTGGACACTCCCCCTGTGTGTGTGAACTCTTATGGGTTAGCCAAAATCGCACGCTGTATGACCCACGATAAATAGGAAATCACATGTTATTGGAGCAGTCACCAAGACTAAACTCTTACTGTGTGTATGAACCCTTATGAGTTAGCAAAAATCGCACGCTGTAGACACACAAGGTGTAGATATTAATAAAGAGGCTGATGCAACCTAAACATCTTTAGTCTTTCCTACATGCTGCACAAGTTCATTGAAGTAGAATGCTTCGGAAGTTTCACATGTGCAACAAAAATACTCTAAGTGTGAAATCTTCCGAAGCCAAGACCAACATCTTCCTAAGCCAAAGATGAACTCTTCCGAAGCCTCAGAGACAAAGTCTTCCGAAGCTTCAAGTTCATGAAGACAGATTTCTTCTGAAGAATTTTAGTAACATGCTTTATCTGATGTACTGTTCCATAAATCTGGACACCTTTCTGTTGCAACTCCGCAAGTCACCAACTAACATGGTTTGGTGAAAAGGTCCATGCTTTTGGTAACTGTACATTGAGGTCTTGAGTCTGTAACTTTCTACTTTATGTACTTTATCCTTTTTATAATAGATAAGGATGTGAGCTATGGCATGTCATAGTCACAAGTCACAAGTCAAAAGGCAATCTGCCTTTTGACTCTACAATTGATTTTGTGTGTGTCTAGTCAATTGTATCCAGCTGGCTTTCAAAGTATAGCCGACTGTAGGATGTTGTATAAGTATCTCATGTTCTTGTATCTTTTGAATATGCTTCGTAACACTTGTAATAAAACATAGAGAAGGCAATATACCGCATTCTTGAAAACCAAATAATTGTGTTTTTTGTGTTCTGTCTCTTATATTACTTGTGTTCTTAGTGTCACTACTTGGTTAATCCAGTTTACTATTTGATCTAAGTTTAGTTTATCTCCTCTTTGTGTTGTAACTTATACCCTTCAATGATCCTGCACAAGGTAACAACTCTCAATGAGTTGTGAACCTCCCTTGAGTTGCTTGCAAGGCTTTTCATCACTTTCTCTTTCATTAATGCATGCATTCATTCATTTCTTTCCTCTTTTCATTATCTTCCACTTTACGTTATGTCATACTTAATCATTTCTTTCATTAACATTCAACGCAAAGCCACGGGAAGACAAACATACATAAACTGGAACATTAGCAACATCATGAAAATCTTCATACATATAAGCATGGATACATAACATACATCACACATACTATCATGCATAACATCATCAATCACACATCATCATACATGCATAATACACATCATCCATACCATCATGCCTAAGCATCAATCAATCATCATATCATCACCATACAATGCCCATCACATCATCTATTACCTCAAAAAGTGAACTTACATAGCCCCCGGGAACCTCCCAAGTCAAGGCCTAAATTTCACTTCTTCCCCAAAAAGTCAGAAAATATTCTAAGTGTTCATTCGCATTTGCCTTTTGTTCATCCACATTTCTTTTTGTTCATCTGCATTTCTTTTTGTTCATCCGCATTTCTTTTTGTTCATCCGCATTTGTTCATTTGCATTAACTTTGTTCATCCGTATTTGTTCCTCTGCATTAACTTTGTTCATCTATATTTGTTCCTCCGCATTAATTTTGTTCATCCACATTTTCTCAACCGCATGAACTTACTCGTCCGCATTTGTTCATCCGCATTTCTTTTTACTCATACGCATTTGCTCACACTTAGACTTTCTCACCTGCATTGACTTTACTCATCCGCATTTGTCAATGCTCATCAGCAGTTATTCATCTGCATTGACTTTACTCATCCGCATTTGCTCACACTTATAGTTTCTCATCCGCATTGACTTTCTCATCCGCATTTCTTACTCATCCGCATTTCTTACTCATCCGCATTTCTTACTCATCCGCATTTCTTACTCATCCGCATTTCCTCATCCGTATTTGTTCACATTTAGAGTTTCTCATCTGCATTGACTTTCTCATCCGCATTTCTTACTCATCCACATTTCTTACTCATCCACATTTCTTACTCTTCCGCATTTCCTCATCCGCATTTGTTCACACTTAGCAGGTTTTTTCTAAACTTAGGCGTATGAACTAATGTTTGGGTGTATGAGCAGCCTAGGGCACACTAATCATCAGATTCAGTTTCTAAAACCTCACCTATCATGTTCTAAGCTTAAATCATGAATTCTAAGCCTTAGAAACACAACCATAACATCATCAATCATAAACATAGTCCATCATCACAC
Organism: Flaveria trinervia; assembly: GCA_025506515.1. NCBI lineage: Eukaryota > Viridiplantae > Streptophyta > Magnoliopsida > Asterales > Asteraceae > Flaveria > Flaveria trinervia. Next base: position 51,078,424 of record CM046451.1, read on the forward strand.
CATACCAGCAACATATACAAATTCACACATACGGGCATAAAACCCACTGTTATAAAAACATACGTTCATGCATTTTCAGCCCCAAAATCAGTTAAAACAAGTAAAGAGAGGGGTTCTAGAACTCACCTTTGCAGCTATTGAGTGTGACTTTTTCCAAACTCGTTTACAATTGAGTTCAACCACTTAGAAACCCACTAAAAACATACACAACCAAGCATACAAATACACATAAGCATACAACCGAGGCAAGGCCAGTTAAGAACACTTAAAAACCATGAATTCTTACCTTGAATTCAAATTTTTAGCTTGTTCTTATTCAAACCCGATAGCTTTCTGCTCCTTTCTTTCTCTCTCTGTAAAAAAACCCGAAGATCTGGATGTGTAAGAAGAGAGTGGGCAACCATGCCCACTTTACACCCACTTTCAAACCTTTTTGTCCTTTTGACACTTTTCACCCCTCAACTTGGGTAAAATATCTTTTCTTTCTTTTTCTTCACATTAATCTTCTTTCTTTGACTTTAAAAATAACCGGGTGTTACAATAGTCCCCCTAGGTTGGACCTCACTGTCTTCAACAGTCTTGATTTGTCTGATCGACTCCAATCTCCACCACTGCCTCTGATGATTCTTCTTCAGTTCCTGCAACATCATCCTTAGAAGCTTCAGCCACTAATTCTACCCGGTGAGCTCCTGCATCATCAACTACTTCTGCCCCTACACTAGCTTCAGAAAATTTATTGGTGAGATCATGCACATCCATTCTCATCTCATCTTCTGCCCTTACTCTCTCAACCAACTCTTTCACTTCTACTCTCAGTACTCTTACATTATTAGCAACAGTCATGAACATACTGGCTTCCTTTCTCATCTCCTCCCCTCCCCCTGCCTTAATATGATTGCTAAAAAGAGTCTCCATATCTTCATCACAGAAAGAAAATATCTCCTTAGTGTCAAACAGTCTGTATTCAACTCCACCCTTCACTCGGATCACTTCCTCCCCCATGTTGTTTTCATAGAACCATTTTTCAAACTATTGTAGTCTTGGGGGTTAAGCATCTGACAACCTTATCCTATTCACTATTTTTGGGGGTTTCACCCTTAGCACGATCTTCCCTTTCCTAGTCTCCCAATTTTTATCCTTCTTCGACCTTCTCCGTTCAGCTTTCATAAACCCAAATGATTCAAAATTATCATTCAATCCATTCTGTTAAAATAAGACACTGCATCGTTTCGATCATCGTATTTGTAGTTGATCTCTATTCTGCATACCTTTTGAAGTGTCTTAAAACTTAGTCCCAAGATGTCTTCTTCAGTTGTTAGAGTTTCCATAACACTTTGATGGTGAACTATTTCAAGCTTGTCTTCCTTTGTGATTGCTAGTTCTGATACTTCTTCAATGTTAGCTCCTTTCAAAAGCCCATCGTCCTATCTTCTTCTATTGTATGCTTTTGCATGCAGTTTATCCACCACTTGTATCATGTGAACATATAAGCATAGATCATTCCGTGCTCTTTCATGAGACAGCTTTGGAAAGAATTTGTCATGTAAGTATGATGTATAGTTGGGGTGGAGCAGTTTGATCTCTACTGGGTCAAAAATTCTTTTCTTGTCACCTTTCATCCCTTCAACATTCCTCAGTAGGACCATTACTTTTTTTTTCTCAATATATCCCCACTCAATTATAGGAATAGTGTATTGATTTCCCGCTATGACTTTGATGGCTGCTATTTCCTGTTAGTGTAACCAACCTTTCTTATGAACTCTTCATAACTAATGTAGAGGAGTTGGAGTTTGATCTTATTTCCTATTGAAGTCTTTTCTTATGTTCAGCATCTTCTCTTTTAGCCTCCTTCAGCATATTATCTATAACCTTGTTTTCAGCCTACCCACAGACATAGAGAAATCTTTTCCCCTGGATGAATTGGCTAGTTGGAGATGATTAGGGTTTGCAAGTCTTTAATGTCTCTGTTTGGAAGACTTAGTAATGCTTCTACATCATGGAAGTATTCAATTCTTCCAAATGATCTCGTGATGATTGCATAATCTCACTCTTGATCATACTTCAAGGCTATGATCCTGTTGTCTTCCATAGAGTTGGGACTTGTGATGTGATCAAACAACTCTATCAAGGTAAATTTTTGCTTTATAATCTATTTGACTGTTGTACCCAAAGGCCACACTTTGCGAAGTATAACAGCTCATGGCTCTCTAATTAGTTTTTCTTTGCCTTTGTGTTGATCTTTAGATTCAATAGTTATAAGATTAGCAGGGAGTTTGCTTTGTTGCTCATCGGATGGGTTTGGAGCTTCAATTCTGAATTTCACCCGTGTGTACTCAATAGTCATTACATGTTCTATCATCCTCCTAATCTCACCAACTCTTCTTCCCTTAAGCTCATGTGCCTTGTAGTTGTGACCCTATAGCCAATAGATCATATTGTACTTGCTAAGTTTTGCTATATCATAGTGGCCTATATCTCTCTTGATTTTCTGAATGACTTGAAATATTATGAATGTTTCATAGCCACAATTAGGGATCATGAATATAGCAAGTTCAAATTATTTCAGTAGATCCTTCATTTCAGTGACATTCATCCTCTTAACCATATCAAATGGAAACCCATGGTTGATAAGGGTCATAAACAAGATTAACTCAGGCCTTTCTTCTAATATGTCTTTGGTGGTCAGCAGTTCATCAACTTTTGCTTATTTTTGTTCTTTGTGAGACTCATCTTTAGTAAGCTCATTCCATTTAGCATCACTTTCAGTTTCAGCATGAGTCATAGCCTTTAAAGTTGAAACATTCATCGAGGGAACATGCTCAGGGGATATGGATTTTGATGTCTTAGGAGAATCTTGTACTTCAATCACTTCCTTCTTTAAAGGACCCAAGTACTTCCTTTTCCTTGAATATTGAATGATTGGCATTGAACCTTCAATGGATTCGTTTGTTTTTTTGATGCAGGAGCATTATTTTCAATGTCCTTCATCTTCTTTCTCAATCTTTCAATCTCCTCATCCTTTCTTTTCAGCTGTGCAAATTGTTCTTGTAGAGTCTTGTTAGCTTTATTGCTCTCCAACAAAAGTTTTTCTTTTTCAGCCTTCTCATGTGCAATTGACTCTTTTTGTTCTTTGACAAGCTCATACAGAGAATATAGGACTTCATTGTTTTCTTGTATGTTTTATCTTAATCTTTTCAGACTAGATTCTTGCTTCATCAGCTCATCTATTGCATTCATCTTTTTCTTTTATCATCTGTTTCAACTCTTGAATTCTTTGCTTTCTATTGTTTGACTTGACAACGAGCTTGTTGTATTCAGCAACCAGATAACTTTTGTTGACTGGGATATCATCATCATTGAGATCATTTTCATTGTAAGCAATTACAACATCATAGTTGGCTTCTTCTTCTTCCTGATGTTGAGAAGTAATCTCATCATCATTCATTTCTTCAAGGGCTACACTAGCTGAGCTTCAACTGGACTCAATAGCTTGATTTTCCTGTTCTTGATGTGGTTTTCATTGTTGCTGATGGTCAGTGATTGGAGAGACAAGTTCAATATCATTTGAATGGACAGGGGATTCAATCTTGTTTAGTGACACTTGAACTATACTTGCTTGTGAAGCTAACTCTGTCTCCCTGGTGTAAAAGCTCTTAATGGATCGATTTTTGGATTTGGAGGTTGTTGAAAAAGTTGTATGTGGAGTTGATTTGATGATAGAGGGTGAATTGGAGAGATTGGTTGAGTGTTTTGACTGGCTGGTGATTGTGGTTGGGGTGTTTGAGGTTGTTGGTGAATGGGTGATTGATGAGGTGAAGGTGAGGATTCCACAGAGTTAGTAGGTGAAATCCCTTGAGGTTCTTCCCATATCAATTCTTTGGGAATGTTGGCATTGGGGTCAGCAACATGCGCAAACAGAGGCATGTCTTCTCCTTCATACCTTCCGCTTCTCTTATTCGGTACAGATTTCGCTAGGTGTGCTTGAACAAACACATCACCCTCTCTAGCAAGACCATCTAGATCAACATTGATGATTAATTATAAAAACCTAGGAAACATATACATCTTGTTGGCCCTTTGCATTCTAATTTCGTCACACAAATAACAAAAATTATACTTTGAGTAGTTTTATGTCCTTCCCTTAAAAATGCCGATAATGCCAGATGAAATGTGCCTTGAGAATCTGTTAAGCCCAGACTTCCTGCTGGAGATGCACTTTAGATATGTGTGATTAAGAATCTATATGCCTTGCATAATCTCCCTTTCTTTATCTCACCCTTATCAAAATCGCCATCATACCCCATCATGTACAACACATTCTCTATGTATTCATTCTCGAATACATCAGGGTGACCAACTTTTTGTTCTCCCATCTCTAGTACCCTTCTTATGGTCTGCTCATCTATCCTTAGTCTTTCATTCTTAATCTCAGCCATAATCACTTCAGATTCTCCATCTTCCTCAATTTTTGCTGAGTTCCAGAAATTGACTATATGATCTTGAGGAACCAGAGGCTCTGCCATTAAAGCATAGAAGAGCCTGGATCGTGGTAAGTATATTATGACGTCCCTACATCCTTCCGACATAGGGTCGTCTGGATTTATGAATGCACAAACATTGTGCTCCCTTACAAATCGATTAGCCATCTTGAGATTAAGACTTGAAATAAAATTTAATCTTTTTATGATGTTTAAGATTTGAGAAATTTTGAAATCAGATAAAGGAGGGATAAGGTTTTGACTAACAAAATTCTAGGTTGTAACGCCGGGAATAAATTCAGAACGAGCCAATTAATAATAATGGGCTTAGCCGACACTATTTAAAGAAAATAAGCAGGTAATGGAGTATGGACCGAGTAGACCTCCAGGGATATGTGTTTGGTGAGTTAAGGTCCTGGGAACGCCCGGTATATATAAGCGGATCAGCTTGAGCAGCTCTAATTTGCAACTCAACACCCAATTCTAGAGAGAAAGAGTAGAGAGAGAAAGTGGAGAGAATTGAAGATTTAAGGCTCAGTTGATCAAGGGATTGAAGATTGGTGTTCGTGGGCATCCGAACAACAAGAAAACACCAGGAATCCAGGTAGGAAACATCATTCAATCGTTCTTTTTGAAGTAAACCCGGATTCTAAGGCTTGGGGTTTTTGAAAGTGGCAAAGATTCGCTCAAAACTCATGTTTTTGTGCAATAAAACATGTAAGGAGCTTAGTATAGCTTATTGGGTGACAAACCAATGTTATGGATGTAAAAGACTAAAGTTTTGGGTAAAAAACCCGGTGGTTCTTAATTTTCAGCCTGTTCTACGAAACTAGGTGCTCATCCAATGAAATTATGTATTCGTCCGGCGAAACTATGGGTCTTCCTGCGTAACTATAGTTTCACAGACATGGTTATCCAATGAAAGTTGGACGAAATTGACAGTGAAACTGGCAGCGAAGATGCCAGCGAAACTACTGGCGAAACTAGTAGCGAAACTGCTGGCGAAACTAGTAGCGAAACTGCTGATCTTGTAGTGAAATTAGCAGCAAAATTAGGCAGAAATTAACTCCATTGAGTTTTAACTTCTCTATTGGCTGTGTAGTGCAACCCTTGCTTTGAAAGCATGATTAAGAAGCTACTCATTGAGTCCAGGTGAGTTCTAGATCCCCTATTTTAAAGGTTTTGAACTAGTTTGGGGCTAGAAATGCATTCTAAATATAGGTTAAACGACCAAGATTTAAGCGATTTTAACGGGAAGATCAAATTATTTATAAGAAAAGGTTCTATATAAAAGTGTTGAAATAAAAAATTTTCACACTGACCTGTCAGTGCGACCCCAGCTAGGGATGTTGCCCCTTGGACCCCACTAGCGGCTGCTGCCCCAGGACCCCGCTGTCAGGGGCTGCCACCCACAAACCCCCGCTATCCCGCGGAGGGTCGATTATGTCCTATGATGACATGTTCTTGTTCTTGTTGTGCATGTTCATGTGTATGTTAATGGATGAGGTATGATGTTTACAATGATGTGTGATGGGGCACATAATTTTTATGTGATGTTATGTATGAATGTGTTATGTTGATCTTACGTTCCTATTATGTATTATTCTGTGATTTACGTGTTATGAGTATGAAATGAATGAAAAGTATTATGTAACGTAAAGTGGAAGATAATGAAAAGAGGATCGTAATGAAAGAATGCATGCATTAATTAACAAACAAATATAAGAAAAGTCTGGCAAACAATGGATGGAGGTTCACACCCAATGAAGGCTGTTAGCTTAACTGTGTGTGGGTTAGCTACCCTGGAAGGATGCACATTGGGTTCTAATCCATGTGATTGATCATACGCATGGGATCCTTTCTGCTTAACCTGGTACTGTGGTCAAGCCATAGGGCACAATGTATGGGAGTCTATTTATAGACTTCGGCCCAGTTCCCGCTTTATGCATGACGGTGTGGTGAAGCACATGGCATTGGTCCGAATGAAAGTAAAGATTATTAATGATGTATGTACGGAATGAAAGATATGACGAAAAGGAATGAATGATGATAATGGATGATAATGAGTAACATGCGTTGAACGATATTGAAGATAATAAAAAGATTATCTATTTGTACGTATGATGTATGAGCACACATGGAAGTAAAGAATGGTTTTAAATAAAGTAAGGTATTTAAATTATAAACTAGAACTCACTCAACAACACTAACTCTTATGTATTTTCCAGTTGGCAGGTGATTGTTTGTGAGGATGGCACGGGACAGCTACTTGGCATTTGTAACGCCCGGAATAAAGTCAAAGCAAGCCCAATAATAATAATGTGCTTAGACAAGATTATTTAATAAAAATAAGATGGATATAGGTTATAGACCGACTTAACTTTTCGGGTTATGTGTCCAGTAAGTTAAAGGTTCCGAGAACGCCCGATATATATAAACGGATCAGCTTGAATGCCCCAAATTCTAGAGAGAGAGAGAGTAGAGAGAGAAAGTGGAGAAAATTAAAGATTCATGGCTCGGTTGATCACGGGATTGAAGATCAGTGTTCGTGGGCATCCAAACAAGAAGAAAACACAAAGAATCTAGGTAAGAAACATCATTTAATCGTTCCTTTTGATGTAAACCCAGATTCTAGGGCTTGGATTTTAAAAGTGGCAAAGATTCGCCCAAAACTCACGTTTTTTATGTAAGAAAACATGTATGATATGTTTTCTTATGTTCCTATGAATGAACAAATAAAAATTCTTGCAAGCAAATGAAAGGAGGTTCACAACTCAGTGAGAGTTGTTAGCTCAATTGTGTGTTTATAGCGTGCAATCTTGGCTAACACTTAAGGGTTCACACACACGGGGTGTTAGTCTATGTGACTACTCCATACATGCGATATATGTGACATGGGGTCCTTGTCGCTTAACCCTAGATGTTATGGGTTTGTGCTCAAGAGGGGGGCGGGGGTTAAGCATACGATAGGACCTAGATAGAAGTGAAATATAATAAATGTACGAAAAGTGTGATAAGTATGAAATGTGCGAAACATGCGATATGTACGAAATGAACGATGATGAAGATAATTATTATTACCTTGATGTACGTATGATGTGTGATCATGTACGATAGTAAAGAAAATGTTTTAACGAATGAAAGGTAATATAATGTTTTAAAAAACTAGAACTCACTCAGCAACGTTAACTTTTTATGCATTTTTCAGTTGGCAGGTAATGGTTGCTGAGGATGGAACGGGCGGCTATTTGGCTTGTTTTGGTTGGCATCCATTTTGTATAATGATGATGTTTTTGAATTGTTATGTGAATAATGATGTTTTGTAATTGTTAACACTATTGTATTATTTTGCAAAAGTGATTATTTATATGAAATGAAATGATGTTTTAAAATCATTCCCCTCTGATGTTTTAATTAAGTTAATGCATATTATATGTTTTATGTGTGATGATTGACCAGCTGTAAGCGTCCCGGGAAGGGCCTTACATCATTTTTGGGATGACATCCATTTATGCAATTATGGCGTTTTCGTAATGTAATGCAAACAATAATGTTTTTAACTAATAAAAATGATGTATTGTTTTGCAAAAGCAATCATTAATATATAAAACAGTTTTAAATTATTCCGCTACGATGTTTTTCATAGATGTAAATGTATATATTATGTTTTATGTGTGATGATTGTCTAACTGTGAGCATCCGGGATCGGTGCCTTACAAGTTGGTATAAGAGCCAAAGTTTAAGTGAAATGGCTAAAGTGTTTAAAAGAAACCTAAACTTAGACTGAGAATGGGACAAAAAGGGAAGGGATGCTAGTCCAAGTAGCTGCATGCCATCAGGTATTTTCTTAATGTTAATCGGTATTACGTGCGCATGTTATGTGGTTTATGTGCTATTAGTAGATTTAGATACTGATGTAGTCAGGATAGGAAATGTTTGGGGTATGAAGAGTAAAGTAAGTGGTTAATCACAAATGGCCACTTTAAATAGGGACTTACTATACTTGACATAAACTGAGCTGTGATCTTGAATGACAGTGTTGGTGTTTGAATCTTATAGCGTGCTTTGAAGATGGCTGGCGGTAGATCTTCTAAGGCTTCGCATGGCGGAGGTCGTGGTGGACGTGGTGCTTAACCACGAGCCACAAGAGGAAGGCCTAGAGCTGAAGAGGTGGTTCATGAAGAACCTAAAACCCCTCGTCCGGAGGCTGGAGACGGGAGGTGCTAACTTGAGAGCCTCAGTGAAGGAGGCTATTACTGAGGAGGTGCATTAGGTCATGCAGACGATCCTACCGTCTATGGTGACAAAAGTGGTAATGCTGTGCGGGAAAGGGAAATAAGGGAGAGGAACAGGTCCTCGGGAGGACGGGAGCGACTGGAAACTAAAACGGTTCACTCTGATGATGAGGCGGTGGAAGAAGAGCCTGTGTAGGAGGCAACACGAGGCTGCAACTACAAGGCATTTCAAAGATGCAAGCCCCAACCTTCGATGGTAATGGCATTGTTTCTGCTGCTCACCGTTGGGTGATAAAGATGGAGTTACTTTATATTAGCGAGTGCCGAGAAGACCAAAAGGTGAGGTTTGCTACCCACTCGTTTGTGGACTTGGCTCTGTGTTGGTGGGACAATATTGTCCAAGTCGAGGGTAGTCGGGCGATTGGAAGAATGAGGTGGTCTGAGTTGAAGAAGCTAGTGATTGAGGAGTTCTATCCTCATATAGATATGGATAAGGTGGAAGGGAGTTCCTGCAGCTAGAGGCGGGAACAATGACACATCAGCAATACACCATAAAGTTTAATGAGATGGCATGGCTGGTGCCGGATCAAGAGATGCCTCTATCATGAAAGATTAAGAGGTACATCCAGGGCTTGTTGGTGGACATCTGTAGGCACGTGATCGCCTCCCAACCAAGCATGTTCAGGTCGGTGGTTGACCTAGCCGGGAGGCTGTATGATGAGTGAGAAATGGTGGTGGTTGAGGTGTGTAAGAATGGGGGGGCGACCAGAATTAGAATGGAAAGAGGTTTGGTTGGGGTGATGCCCTGACAAATAACAAAGTGCATGGATGGATGGCCGCCGTGTGGTCACATCTGGTGTGGGGTCGAAGAGGTTTCGCAAATGTGGAAATGAGCATATGAGAGAATGATTGTTGAATCCTTTATGCCCAAGACACATAGAACATTGATGTGGTTAGTACGTCATGATCCAAGTCGGGCCATACCCAATAACAAGCTAAGCAAACACCAAATAATACTTAATTGATGATATGATCATACAATTAAATATATATATATACACCATTTAGAAAATGGGTTTTCTAAATAAGTTGCATATGAGATTGAACAATTTATATGGATATTTTGTTTATAGATATTGTTTGCAATGGTATTTAAGTTACTTAAATAACATCAAATAGTAAGAGAGTGTGTATGAGTTATTCAATTAAAAGGTTAATTATATGAATAACTTATGTTAATGACTTGTTAATGTGTTTAATTAAGGTTTTTAGTTTTGGGGGGAAAACCCATTTATGAAATGGTGTTTTTGGCCGCCCCCTTTGGGGATTGGCCTCCTCTCTTTTCCCTAGTTTTCTTGGAACAAAGGATTTAGAGAAGTCATTCACTCCACACTTCTTCTCTCTCACACATGCAAAAACACAAGAAGAAATTTTTTCTCTCCACTTGTTGAAGAACCTCACGGCTGAAAGGGTATCTAGCCTCTCTTCTTTCGTTTTTGGGTGTTCAAATCCTAGCAAGAAGGTGTTTGTCATATAGCTTGGGGTATGCAAGCTTGAGAGGACCTCCTTTGGTGCCTTTAGTCATTTCTTGGAGCTCATCCTCTTCAAACTCTTCCTTTTTGCTGCTGAAAAGGTAGTCTATGGCAGCCTCATTATGGCTGTCCATATTGTTTGTTTTGTGTTAACATAGCTAGCTTTTATTCACATATAAAGATCCTATGTTTATGGGTTTGTTTATAACTTTGTAATATCAAGACGAGACCCGAATTTTCAGTTCATTAACAAAGTTATAATGCTTGTTTCCGCTGCGTTTTCAGTAAGTTTAAATGGTTAAACTATGAATCTTGTTCAAACAAACCCCAACATTGGCATCTAGAGCCGGTTATGTAGATAGCTATCTTGTTTTGTCCTTGTTATATTTCATTTTATGGGACTTTGAAACCCCTTTTAGGGGCTTCTATGTTCATGTTTTATGAATCTCCAACTTTCAAAGTTATGTCACACATGCTTGTGATTAAACTTTGAAAGACATGTATGTTATATTTGTTGTTTGTTTGGGCATGATAAAACCTGAAATTTCAGTTTATGTTGGCTGAAATTTTGTGGGTTTTAAGTGGGGATTCGTTGTTGGTTTGGATGATATGATATTGTTCATTATGGTGCATAACCTAGCCCTTGACCTTGTGTTGTTTGGATGCTTGTAATGGTTGTATTCATTCATTCAATTGGGTTGTATAATCTATTGTTTGTGCTTTGTTCAAAGTTTAATTTATTTATTATTGGGCTGTAATAAATAGATTAGGTACTTTTCATATTACTAGAAATCTTGTATTAGGACATAATGTCTTGTAATATGAAGATGTACGTGTAAGAAGCACAAAGGGAAGACACGAGAAACATGGAGCATTTGGATGCGGTTTCAAGTGGGAGGTTTATGGAACTTTTGTGATGTGTTTTGACCCTTAGGAATGTCCTATGGTCCACACTTGTGATGGCAAACAAGTGTGGCCACTTTAGATGCTATGGTTATGCACTTACATTTGTTTGATTATGGTATTGTGGTTGATGACTTTACATATGATGTTTGCTTATTATCCTTTCTATGATCATAACAAACTATCTAAATGGGCTTAATCATTAAAAGGTAATAAAAGGTTATTAAAATAGTTTAATGATTTCAAAGATTAAAAGGGGTTTTAATCAATGTACCATAAGGTATCTTGTTTTGAAAACATACAAATATGTAAATATGATGTTTTCTAAACTTGCATTATAATATCTTTATACCTTTTGTTAAAAAATAAGATCAACACCGTCCTTTTACACAACACTTGAATAGCTTGGGAACTCTTAGTGGGATAAAGGTCACCTAACCATTTTGAGGGAACTTGTGACTTGAGATGAGAATGCCATATTCGTGGGATAAAGGTCACCTAACCACTTATTTTGGCAAACTCACACGTGTGTGTAAGTAGGGTGTCTTGATTTGAAAACCATGTCAAATGGATCACCTATGATATGGTTTCCAAATGGTGTTGATGGGATTAACATGCCGACTTTACATATGATGTTTCAAGTTGATCCCATACCTCTAGAAGTTGCAAATGGTTGCAATCGTCAATCGATGACCACCTTATTAATTTAAATCGTGGGATAAAGGTCACCTAACCACCATTTAAATGTAATGTTGGATTCTAGATTTTAATATGATAATGACCTTAAAAGGTATTAATTATTAAAATAACAACATCGAAAATACTAAAATTAATCTTTGTTAAATTTTGTAGATGGCCACCAATAATTATGATAATCACGATAATTTATCCACGTCCGCTCAATCTTTACGAGCGATTCTCCAAAACGAACGTCTAAACCATAACAATTTTATCGATTGGTATCGAAACTTGAGAATCGTTCTCAAGCAAGAGAAACGATCATATGTTTTAGACGACCCTGTCTCCGATCAACCTAGTGAGGATGATGGGAGGCCTATAATGATTGGATAAAGTACACTGGGGACTTTGTCCAAGTGTCTTGCCTTATGTTGGCAAGCATCACTTCGGATCTCCAGAAGGAGTATGAGCATCACGGAGCTTATGACATGATAACCCAACTGAAGGAAACATTCCAACAGCAAGCGAGGGTTGAGTGCTTCGAAACGGTTCGAGCGCTCCATGCATGTCGTATGGACGACAACCAATCAGTTTCATCTTATGTGCTTAAGATGAAAAGTCACATTGACCTCCTCGAAAGGCTAAACTGCCCCGTCTCAAAGGAATTGGCCACGGATTTGATCCTCAATGGCCTTACCAAAAGGTTTGAGATGTTCGTGTTGAACTACAACATGAATGCTTGGGACAAAAGCATTGGTGAGCTTCACTCTATGCTCAAAATGGCCAAGGTGGCCATGGGTAAAAGGGTTTTACCCATTCTCACCATCCACGAAGGTGGGAACAAGAAAAGGCCTCATCCCACACCCAAGGCAAGAGTTGCCAAAGGAAAGGAACCCGTAATGGGAAAGGGGAAAGGGGTGGCAAGGGTGCCACCCAAAACAGGAGAAGAGGCAAAAGGTTGCTTCTAATGACCCATGCTTCAAGTGTGGGGAGATTGGACACTGGGCAAGAAATTGTCCTGTCCATCTCCAAGAGTTGAAAGCAAAGAGGGATGCCGGGCAGACCTCAGGTACTACATACATGATCCATATTGATTTAAACTTAATATCCTCCAATACATGGGTATTAGATACCGGATGTGGAACTCATATTTGCAATTTGTTGCAGGGGTTCAAAAGAAGTAGCAACTTCAACAAAGGGGATGTTAGCCTCTATATGGGAAATGGGGCTAACGTTCAAGTTGAAGCCTGTGGTGACTACATCTTGAAACTTCCAAATGGTTTGGAAGTAATTTTGTACAATGTTTTGTATGCTCCTAGTTTGACTAGGAACATTATTTCCGTAGCCCTATTAAAACATTTTGGATATGTATTATCATTTATTGGAAATGAAATCCATGTTACTTTGAATGACATATTTTACTTTAAAGCTATTCCCATCAATGGTATCTATGAATTGGTTCGTGAAAATACATTGAACGATAGCTTATAGTACCAAACTAGTACCAAGAAACTCAAATTGTATTTGAATAATACTTATCTTTGGCATTGCCGTCTTGGTCATATAAACAAGAAAAGAATACAAACATTACAAAAGAATGGTCTTTTACAAACAAATGAATGTGATTTATTTGATGTATGTGAGTCTTGTTTACAAGGTAAAATGACCAAGGCACCTTTTAGTGGCAAAGCCGAAAGGGCAAAGGATTTATTAGGTATCATACATTCGGATGTATGTGGTCCTTTTAAACCTATGACAAGGTACAATGAAAGATACTTCATTACCTTTACTGGCGACTATAGTCGATATGGGTATGTGTACTTGTTAAGACACAAAGATGAAGCTTTTGAAATGTTCAAGATCTTTCAAAATGAAGTACAAAATCAACTCAATAAGTCAATTAAAATTCTCCACACCGATAGAGGAGGTGAATACCTGAATGATGCTTTTAGGGACCATCTTAGAAGTTGTGGGATTGTCTCACAACTATCTCCACCGGGAACACCACAACATAATGGCATGTCGTAGCGGAGAAATCGAACTCTATTAGATATGGTTCGATCTATGATGGCTAGAAGCTCATTACCTCTATCATTTTGGGGTATTGCTCTGCTCTCTACGGCCCGTATTTTGAATATGGCCCCAACCAAGAAAGTGGAAAGGACACCTTATGAAATATGGCATGGAAGGGTTTCATCATTTTCATATTTGAGGGTGTGGGGGGTGTGAGGCTTATGTGAAGACTCCCACCTCGAACAAGTTAGAAAGCCGCTCCACTAAGTGTATCTTTATTGGATATCCAAGAGATTTTATGGGATATTATTTCTATGATCCAATACAACAAAAGGAGTTTGTTGCCAAAAAGGGTGAGTTCTTGGAAACCAAATTCCCTATGGAAGGAACTGGTAGTAGAACTGTGGATCTTGAAGAGGATCAAGAACCGCAACACGATACACCTTTGGTTGACACTAGCACTCAACATGAGGATGTTGAAAGTGATCAAATAGTTGATCAATACACAGAAAACGCATGTAGATCCGGTAGAACTAGTAATCCACTTGAAAGATATGGATTTCTCACTATGGATGCTATGTGATAGATTCTGATGAACCAATCACATACCATGATGCATTGTCCAATTCGGATTGTGACAGATGGCTTGAAGCCATGAACGTTGAGATGCAATCCATGTATGACAATCAAGTATGGGACTTGGTTATACCACCTCTTAACACCAAAGTAATTGGATGTAAGTGGGTTTTCAAAAAGAAAACCGATATGCATGCAAACCTGGATACTTATAAAGCAAGACTTGTAGCAAAGGGTTTCACTCAAACTCAAGAGGTTGATTATGATGAAACTTCCTCACCTGTTGCAATGCTAAAATCTATTAGGACATTGTTTGCCATAGCTGCTCATTATGATTACGAGATTTGGCAAATGGATGTCAAAACGGCTTTCCTAAATGGATATCTTGAGGAAGATGTCTATATGGTTCAGCCTAAAGGTTTTGTCAATCCAAAACATCCTAACAAAGTATGCAAGTTAAAAAAATCAATCTATGGATTGAGACAAGCATCGAGAAGTTGGAATCACCGATTTGATGAAGAAGTAATTAAATTTGGATTCATCAAGAACGCTGATGAAGCTTGTGTATATAAGAAAGCTAGTGGGAGCATCATCACTTTCCTAGTATTGTATGTTGATGACATACTACTATTTGGAAATGACATTCCAACCTTGGAAGGTGTAAAAACCTTGCTTGGGAGTTGTTTTTCCATTGAGGATCTTGGTGAAGCCGCCTATATTCTGGGAATAAAGATCTATAGGGACAGATCAAGGCGGTTGATTGGTTTAAATCAAAGTGCATACATTAATAAGATCTTGAAAAGGTTCAAGATGGAGAACTCTAAGAAAGGTACGGTACCTATTCAAAGAGGAATGATATTGAGTACGACTCAATGTCCAAGCTCAAAGGATGAGCAAGATAAAATGAAGGGAATCCTATACGCATCTGCTATTGGATCCATCATGTATGCAATGATATGCACTCGGCCGGACGTTTCATGCGCTTAAGCATGACAAGCCGTTACCAGCAAAATCCTGCAAGCAGTCATTGGATGGCTGTTAAGAACATACTTAAGTACCTAAGGAGGACTAAATATATGTTTCTAATCTATGGATCTGGTGATGAGGAACTCGTTGTAAAAGGTTACATGGATGCGAGTTTCCAAACCGATCGTGATGATTCACGATCACAATCTGGATACATTTTCATTCTGAATGGAGGAGCCGTCTCTTGGAAGAGCTCTAAACAGGATGTGGTGGCTTTATCAACTACAGAATCAGAATACGTCACCGCCTCATTGGCAGCTCAAGAAGCTGCATGGTTGAAGAAATTCATTGCCGATCTAGGGGTTGTCCCTTCCATTCAGGACCCCCTAGAGATCTTTTGTGATAACGAGGGTGCGATTGCTCAAATCAAGGAACCTCGTGCTCATCAAAAGACTAGGCACATTGAGCAGAGATTCAACTACATACGAGATGAAGTTGAGAAAGGAAATATATGTATTCGCAAAGTTCACACAGATCAAAATATTGCGGATCCTCTTACGAAGCTCCTAGAAAAGGCAAAGCCTGAAGGTCATACATGTGCCATGGGACTTTGATATTCTAGTGATTGGATTTGATATGTGATTTCGTATTTGGATACTTGGAACTCTCTTACTACTTAAATAAAATTATTTGGTTATAACATTTCAACAAATGTTCCAATTTAGCATGTTTAATCCATGGGTAAATTGTGGGAACAAGCATGAGGGTAAGATTATTATGAATTTGGATTGGTAGTTATTCATAAGGAATGAATATAGAGCAAATGATTGCTGCCAAAGTTCATAGATATTTATGGGATACAAATATTGGATTGACCCGCATCTCAAATTTTACTACATGGAATCTTCCATATTGATCATAAGTAAATTTGAATAATGGCGAATATCATTTGGTATCCTCAGACCTGAGATACATACTGGGTTTTGATATTCATCAAGTGTTATACCTTGAGCTAGTTCTTCACTGCCCTGAAATAATGGACAGTACATAATGCTATATTTAGACGTGACACGAAGTGTTTGTGAGAAACGTATGTATTCAAGCTGGAATTTGTTCCTCTTATTTGTTGAGAACAAGATGTCTAATGCCTGATTAAGTTAAATCAACAAGGAATGATCATTCGGTGTCCTTGGATTTAACATGACATCTGTAACAAAAGGATAAATGATTGATTCACCTAAATCATTTCAAGTTAGATACTTGAAGGGGATGATGTTATTGAATGGCTTTAGGTCATGCGTATTAAGGGTAGTAAACCGTTGTTAGGCGGTATTTACTGCTTGCATCAATCTTCTATGAATCTTGTGCAAGTGGGAGATTGTTGAATCCTTTATGCCCAAGACACATAGAACATTGATGTGGTTAGTACATCATGATCCAAGTCGGATCATACCCAATAACCATCTAAGCAAACACCAAATAATATTTAATTGATGATATGATCATACAATTAAATATATATATATACACCCATTTAGAAAATGGATTTTCTAAATCAGTTGCATATGAGATTGAACAATTTATATGTATATTTTGTTTATAGATATTGTTTGCGATGTTATTTAAGTTACTTAAATAACATCAAATAATAAGAGAGTGTGTATGAGTTATTCAATAAAAAGATTAATTATATGAATAACTTATATTAATGACTTGTTAATGTGTTTAATTAAGGTTTTTAGTTTTGGGGGGAAAACCCATTTGTGAAATGGTGTTTTCGGCCGCCCCCTTTGGGGATTGGCCTCCTCTCTTTTCCTAGTTTTCTTGGAACAAAGGATTTAGAGAAGTCATTCACTCCACACTTCTTCCCTCTCACACATGCAAAAACACAGGAAGAAAATTTTTCTCTCCACTTGTTGAAGAACCTCACGGCTGAAAGGGTTTCCAGTCTCTCTTCTTTCGTTTTTGGGTGTTCAAATACTAGCAAGAAGGTGTTTGTCATATAGCTTGGGATATGCAAGCTTGAGAGGACCTCCTTTGGTGCCTTTAGTCGTTTCTTTGAGCTCATCCTCTTCAAACTCTTCTTTTTTGCTGCTGAAAAGGTAGTCTATGGCAGCCTCATTATGGCTGTCCATATTGTTTGTTTTGTGTTAACATAGCTAGCTTTTATTCATATATAAAGATCCAATGTTTATGGGTTTGTTTATAACTTTGTAATATCAAGATGAGACCTGAATTTTCAGTTCATTAACAAAGTTATAATGCTTGTTTCCGCTGCGTTTTCAGTAAGTTTAAATGGTTAAACTATGAATCTTGTTGAAACAAACCCCAACATGTAGGTTGTGGTAGACTTTATGCTTTAAGTGTGGGAGGATGGGGCATATAGAAAAGGACTGTCGTGCGACTAGATGTTTTAACTATGGTGGAGAGGGTCACATGAGTAGGGATTGCAAGGAGTCGAGGGCTAAGAGTTCCGGTGTGAAGAAGAATATGGTGGGATGGAAGGGCAGAAGGCGAGCGCCTGAGCTTTCACCATGACTCGAGAGGAGGCTAGGATAGACCCCGTTGTGGTGTCAGGTACGTTTCTAGTAAACCAAACTCTAGCATCTATGTTATTTGATTCCGGTGCTAGTAGGAGTTTCATTTCTGCTGCCTTTTGTGCTAAGTTGCACATTAGGAGTAGAAGTATTGATGTGCCATTCAATGTATAAACTGCCATAGATAAGTCTACCAGGGTTTTCTGAGATGATAGAAGGCTGTGACATTGAATTAGAAGGACATAAGTTTCCTATTAGACCGTTCGTGATGACCTTAGGCGGTTTTGATCTAGTCTTAGGAATGGATTGGTTGGTGGACTACGAGGCTAATATTGTTTGTCACAAGAAGATGGTCACACTGACAGCGCCTGACGGGAGTTCGGTGACAATTTACGGTGATCGAGTTATGACTATCCCGAAGGTGATTTTGATGGCAGTGGCGGGAATGTGCATGAGGCATGGGTGTAGTGCCTACTTGGCCTACGTGAAGGATGTCGATACGCCAACGCCACAACTATCTGATGTACCGGTTTTGTGTGACTTTCCGGATGTGTTTCCAGATGATTTACCAGGTGTGCCACCAGACCGTGAGATTGAATTTCAGATTGACTTGATACCAGGTGCAAAACTTGTTGCTAAGGCACTGTATCGGTTGGCTTCGACCGAGATGAAAGAACTAATGGAGCAACTATAGGAGTTTCTTGTTAAGGGGTTCATTCGGCCGAGTATCTCTCCTTGGGGTGCTTTGGTCTTATTCGTGAAGAAGGACGGTAGTATGAGGATGTGTATAGACTAATGTGAGCTGAACAAGTTGACAGTGAAAAATCAGTACCCTTAACCAAGAATCAACGATCTGTTTGATCAGCTCTAAGGTGCTAGTTGGTTCTTGAGGATAGACCTTCGATCTGGTTATCAACAGTTGAAGATGAAGGAGTAGGATATTCCTAAAACAACTTTTCGCACACGCTATGGACATTATGAGTTTCTTGCTAGGTCATTTGGTTTAACAAACGTGCCAGCTGCTTTTATGGCTTGATGAATCGAGTGTGTTGGCCGTTGTTGGATAAATCAGTGATTGTGTTTATCGATGATATCTTGATTTATTCCAAGAGTGAGGAGGAGCATGCCGGTCATATTAGAGAGGTGTTGGAGACGTTGAGATGGGAGAAGTTATATGCCAAATTCTCCATGTGCTCATTTTGGTTGCGAGAGGCTCAGTTTTTGGGTCATGTAGTGAATCCCGAGAGGATTATGGTGGATCCAGCAAAGGTGGAGGCGGTGATGCAATGGAAGTCTCCAAAGATGCCATCCGAAATCCATAGTTTCTTGGGTTTGGCAGGCTATTACAGAAGATTCATCCAAGACTTCTCTAAGATAGCTTCTTCACTAACCAAGTTTCCCCACAAATATGTGAAGTTTGTATGTGGTCAAGATAAGGAGAAGGTGTTTGAGGAGTTAAAGGCGAGGTTGACTCAAGCTCATGTCTTGTCGTTACCCAATGGAAGCAAAGATTTGGTGGTTTATTCTGATGCTTCCTACCCGGGGTCGGGATGTGTGTTGATGCAGAGAGGACATGTTATAGCCTATGCATCCTTACAGTTGAAAGTTCATAAGGTCAATTATCCCACTCATGACATGGAGCTAGCAGCCGTGATCTTGTGTTAAAGATTTGGAGGCACTACTTGTATGGGACGAAGTGCACCATATTCACTGAACATAAGAGCTTGAAGTACTTCTTCGAGCAAAAGGACTTGAACATGAGGCAGAGGAGATGGTTGGAGCTCATAAAAGATTATGATTGCGAGATCCATTACCATCCGGGCAAAGCCAATGTGGTGGCGGATGCCCTTAGCCGAAAGAAGAGACCCGAGCTGATTCGGGTGAAGGCTTACCAGTTGGTCATGACCTCTGATGTGATGAAGCAGGTCAAGGAGTTTCAATATGAGACATTGAAGGAAGATCATCTTAACTCTGAAAGAATGAGAGGTTTGGTCGTGGAGTGGGTGAAAACACACTCGGTGTTACGACCCAATTCGGACGGATGTCGATTCCACGTTTTGGGGATCTACATGTGAAGATTATGGATGAAGCTCACAAGAGTCGATTCTCTATTCATCCCAGTCCTACAAAGATATATCAAGATATGAAGAAAGATTATTGGTGGCCGGGTATGAAGCGTGACATAGTGGAGTACATGACTAAGTGCCTTACTTGCTTGCAAGTGAAGGCGGAGCATTAGAAGCCATATGGGAAGATCCAACCTTTGGACATACCCGAGTGGAATTGGGAGCATATCACCATGGACTTTATGAAGGTTTCGCGTACTGTGAAAGGGTATGATGCCATATGGGTGATAGTTGATCATTTGACGAAGAGTGCTCACTTCCTACCGATTCGCAAGACATATTTTTTCGAAATATAGCGGATCTATTCATAAAGGAGATTGTAAGTCGCCATGGTGTACGGTGTCTGTTGTGTCCGATCGTGACACTCAGTTTACATCCAAGTTTTGGAAGAGATTTCATGATGCTTTGGGGACGAGGTTACATATCAGTACAGCTTATCATACCCAGACAGATAGTCAGTCAGAAAGGACCATTCAGATGCTAGAAGATATGCTTCGGGCATGCATTATTGACATTGGAGGAAGTTGGTATGACCACTTACCATTAGCTGAGTTCTTATATAACAATAGCTACCATGCCAGCATTGGCATGCCCCCTTATGAGATGCTATACGGTAGGAGATGTAGAACACTCGTCTGTTGGGGTGATATGGTTAGAAAGAGTTAGAGAGTATAGAGGTGATCGAGGCTATGACTAAGAATCTTGAAAAGATCAAAGCCGTCATGAAGGGAGCCAAAGATAGATAGAAGTCGTATGTTGATAAACGACGTAGACCAATTGAGTTCTAGGTGGGTGATAGGGTTATGTTAAAGGTCTTACCTTGGAAGGGCATCATTTGGTTTAGGAAGAGGGGAAAGTTGATCCCAAGATACATAGGGCCTTTTCGAATTATTGCTCGAGTAGGAGAGGTGCCCTATAGGTTGGAGTTTCCTAGTGAGTTAAGTGGAATTCATCCGACATTCCTTGTATCTCACTTAAGAAAGTGCTTAGCCGAGGAGGATATGGTGGTGCCATTGGAGGATATGGTGGTGCCAGTGGAGGATATGGAAGTGGACAAATAACTCAATTATGTGGAGCAACCAGTGGCGATCATTGATCACAAGGAGAAGAGGCTAAGGAATAAAGTGGTTCCACTTGTGCGAATACAGTGGAAGCACATGAAAGGATTAGAGTCCACTTGGGAAGTTGAGGAGGAGATGAGGAGCATTACCCTCAACTATTCAACGACTAATAAGTTTCAAGGACGAAACCTAAATAAGGGATTGGACTTGTAATGTCCGGAATAAATTCGGAACGAGCCAATTAATAATAGTGAGCTTAGCCGAGACTATTTAAAGAAAATAAGCGGATAATGGAGTATGGACCGAGTAGACCTTGCAAGATATGTGTTTGGCGACTTTAAGGTCCCGAGAACGCCCAATATATATAAATGGATCACCCGGTAAGTGGAGAATTCAAGATTTAAGGCTCGGTTGATCGCGGGATTGAAGATCAGTGTTCATGGGCATCCATACAACAAGAAAACACCACGAATCCAGGTAAGAAACATCATTCAATCGTTCCTTATGATATAAACCCGAATTCTAGGGCTTGGGGTTTTTGAAAGTGTCAAAGATTCGCTCAAAACTCACGTTTTTGTGTAATAAAACAAGTAAGGAGCTTAGATATAGCTTATTGGGTGATAAACCAAGGTTTAGGACATAAAAGATTGAAGTTTTGGGACAAAAATGAGGTGGTTCGTAATTTTCAGCCTGTTCTGCGAAACTGGGTGTTCATCTAATGAAAATATGTATTCGTCTAGCGAAACTATGGGTCTTCTTATGAAACTATAGTTGTGCAGGAAGTATCACACACATGGTTATCCAATTAAACTTGGGTGAAATTGGCAGCGAAACTGGCAGCGAAGATGCCAACAAAACTACTGGCGAAACTGCAGATCTTGCATCAAAATTAGCAGCGAAATTAGGTAGAAATTAACTCCATTGAGTGTTAACTTATCTGCAGGCTATGTAGTGCAACCCTTGCTTTGAAATCTTGATTGAGAAGCTACTCATCGAGTCCAGGGGAGTTCTAGATCCCCTATATAAAGGTTTTGAACTAGTTAGGGGCTAGAAATGCATACTAAATATACGTTTAAACGACCAAGATTTTAAGCGGTTTTGACCTTGCAGCGCGACCCCAGCCAGGGACGTTGCCCCTTGGACCCTACTAGCGGCTGCTGCCCCTAGCACCCCGCTGTCAGGGGCTGCCACCCCCGAACCCCCTCTATCCCGCGGAGGGTCGGTTATGTCCTATGATGACTTGTTCTTGTTCTTGTTCTTGTTGTGCATGTGCATGTGAATGGATGATGTATGATGTTTATGATGATGTGTGATGGGGTATTACAGTTTATGTGATGTTATGTATGAATGTCTTATGTTGATCTTACATTCCTATTATTTATTATTCCGTGATTTACGTGTTGTGAGTATAAAATGAATGAAAAGTATTATGTAAGGTAAAGTGGAATATAATGAAAAAATGAACGTAATAAAAGAATGCATGCATTAATGAATGAACAAATGTAAGAAAAGTCTTGCAACCAACGTATGGAGGTTCACACCCAATGAAGGGTGTTAGTTCAACTGTGTGTGGGTTAGCTACCCTAGAAGGATGCACACTGGGGTCTAATTCGTGCGATTGACCATACGTATAGGATCCTTGCCGCTTACCCTGGTACTGTGGTCAGGCCGCCGAACACAATGTATGGGAGTCTATTTATAGACTTCGGCCGAGTACCCGCTTTATGCATGACGGTGGGGTGAAGCACATGGCATTGGTCTGAATGAAAGTAAAGATTAATATGTAAAACAGTTTTAAATTATTCCGCTGTGATGTTTTTCATAGATGTAAATTTATATTTTATGTTTTATGTGCGATGATTGTCCAAATGTGAGCGTCTCGGGATCGGGGAGTTACATAGGTCAAAAAGATCCTGTAAAAGTGAATAATGAATTCCAAGTCAAAAACATCATTATACTCCATCGGACACATTTATTTCATTTATTTAATAGAGTGGGTCCCACTTTTCTTATTATTCTTCTGTGGAATTTATTTTTTCTGTAGATTTCAGTGCATTTGTAGGATATCTGCAGATGCCTAACTTAAAACTGAAAGTTTGAATTGAAGTATAACTTGATTTTCCTTAGGTTACCAATCTATGGAAATGAATTATACTTGTAAAATATTATCTTATTCGTAGGTTACTAATCTATGGATAGTCATATTTTACTCCCCCTTAAGTTTCACACTATAGCTTCTACTGATGTTTACAATGCACTGTAGCTTCTACTGATGATAAGCATGCACTGTAGTTTCTGCCGATGCTAAGCATGCACTGTAGGTTCTACTCATGCTTAAAATGCCACGATTGAAACTTATTTTGTTGTATGGTTCTAATCAATTGGTAGAACTGTTTATTGCTATTGGACCTTGTTAACTTTGTATTCATGACAATTATACACAAGAAGGTTTATATTTTAAAAACTTCATGTATCCAAAAGCCAAGTTAGTGCTCAGGTACCAATTCCTTTATATTGAAAATTCATTTGACAATTTTATTGTTAAATTGATTTCATGATTCTACTTCCCCTAAACTTTTTATCAATGATGAATGAAAGCATTTATCATAAATTTATAAGAAGAATATCATGAAAGACATATGTCTGTCCAAACATGCCAAACAGAAAGAAGTTAAAATAAATAAAATTGAAATAAGTACTATGTACAAGCATATATACACATAGAATGGGATCATACTATAACACTAAGCATCTTCCTGACTAATTTGTTTGATGAATTCATACTTGATTTTAGTTCTCATTGCAAGTATGTTGTGCACTTAAATCCATACAAGAGTATTGTGTAAACTAGGCTTGTTGTTCATCTTTTTCATGTTTATTAGGAGGTAACTGTTACGGGCTTCACATTTAATTCACTTATAGTTTGTCCTCCCTTTGAGTCAAATCATCACCTTTTCACACATAGAAACTATGTACTTTAAGTTATAAGTTCTATCTTGGGATGCATTTGACATCTCATTAATGCATTGAAGTAAAAGCTCTAAATTTAATATATAGTTGATCACAGAGGATTCTTTTGAGAGCTTAGATAGGATCATCAGCAGGTCACTAGGTCTTTACTTCCGTAAAATAGAGGTGCCGTTAACCCAGGTCTTTGTTTACACAAAACAGAGGGATAATGAGTATCATGATCTTTTCAATAGTTGGTTACAAATGTATACCATGGTGATCATACACCCAGGTCTTTGTTTACACAAAACAGAGGGAATACGATTTGCAAAGATAGATATTATGAAGTGTTGGTACATAGTGTGCTTAGATGAGTGATTGGTCACATGAGAACAAGACTCACTTGTTGTTCCCTCAAATTGAAGTTTCCCACAAAGTGTGCTTAGATGAGTGATTTGGTCACATCAGAACAAGACTCACTTGTTGTTCCCTCAAATTGAAGTTTCCCACAAACAGTCACTTTGTATTATGTTTGGAATGCTCTTAGTGTACTTTCCACTCAAGATGAACCTACTCACATATCAAGAAACTTGATTAGATTTTAATGATATTTAAGAATTTAGGAAGAAGCAAAGGCATAGTGTGCTATTATTTCCTAAACATATGTTATGTTGAAATAAAAGACACAGAAAGAAAGACAATATTTTTATTCTAAGCTTCCAAAGATGTTTCAGAAGTTTCTTCCAAATGTAAATTGCAAATCTTCCGATGGATAAATTCTTTTTTTATTACTGTTTACAAGGACAACCACAAGCTTTTCTTTGTTTATAATGATTAATCTAAGTTAATCATACCCAGAGACTCAATTAGAAAATTAAATCTAACTAAATCAAAGGCTTTAATGAATAAATCAGCAAGCTGATTTGTTGTATCTGCTAGTCCATTTGATCGATTTGTAGTACAAATGAGATGTTGATTCGTTTAATTTGATATACAATAAAGAGATAACAAAGATGAATAACAATAAGAACAATCTCAATGTCAATGACTAAGAACAATAATGATCAATACCATCAATAATAACAAAGCACAAGTATATTTAAGTGAATAACTGCTTACAAAAGGCTATTGCAACAATGATGAATGATTAAGGTTTTTGCAAGGATACCTAACAATGAAAAAAAATCAAATCTATATATAGCAGTCCTAGTTTGCTCTGCAGAAACAATAGTTTTTCCAGGTGAACTAAACAACTGACTATGAGTGAAACTGCAGTTTCTCTCATAGTTTTGCTGGACTATAAAACTATACAAAATAAACAACATTTAAAAGTAAACTAAAAGTAAACCTATTACAAAGAAATATAAACATAATCTAATCTAAAGTGAGTCCAACCTATACTTGATCTTCAATACTCCCCCTAGGTTGGATCTCACTACCTTCACTTGTCTTGATTTGTCTAGTCAACTCTAGTCTCTCTCGCTGCATCTGTTGTATCTTTATCTGCTCCTGTAGCTTCTTCCTCAGGAGCTTCAGAAACTGATTCACTCTAATCACCTCCTGCTTCATTAGATCCCTCGGGACGAGCACTAGCTTGCTCAAACTATCTTGTTAAGTCCCTCACATCCATATCTAGCTCATCCTGAGCTCTCACCTTCTAAGCTAGCTGTTTCACCTCTTCATCACACCTCTAACTTTATTAGCCATATTATTTTCTTGTCTCTTCCCCTGCTCCTGCTTTTATGTGGTTTTCACAAAGAACTCGCAGGCGTTCGTCACAAAATCCAAACAACTCTATAGGATCAAACACTCTGAACTCAACCCCGTTCTTTACCCTGATCGCAGCCTCCCCCGTGTTGTTATCATGGAACCACTTCTTAAAGTTTTGTAATTGCTAGGGGAGGGGATCTGACAATCTTAACCTATTCAGTATCTTTGGGGGTTCCACCCTCAGCACAATCTTTCATTTCCCTTTTCTCCCAATCCTTATACTTTTGGTTCTTCTCCACTCAGCCTTCATAAACCTGAATGATTCAAAATTGTCATTCACTCCATTCCTGATCTTGTTTTCTAACAACATGGCTCTCTCACTCAGATAAGCATAAGCAATGGCAGCACCGCCAGCCTCCTCATGTCCCATTTAGGCAAGGTCTTGAATGCCTTCCTCTTGTGCAGATAAGAAGTTCCTCCCCCTTTCCTCTTTATCATAAACATTTTGAGTCTGGGGTTATACTTCTAGCTTATGATTCTTTTATCAGCCTCAAATTTACTCAACCCTTCCAAGTTTTGAAATAGGGGAGTTAGCTCCTCAGTTCCTTTCTCCCTCACAAACCACTCTTCCTTATCCATCTCAAATACATATCCATCATCATCACGCTTCTTAGGAACGTAGGTTAGAGGTCTCTCATCAACCGCATAATATTTGGGTTAGAATCATAGTCGACCAACTGCTCATCATCTTCATCTTCATCAATCAATCTCTTCTCAGCAGTTTTCTAAACATTTTCAGTAGGATTCTTTCTAACAACGTCTTCACTAACCAAATCTTTCTCAAAATGAAACTGTATATTCACAAAACTAGCCTCTAATATCTCATCAGTATTCTCCACATTCTCAGCCTCATATCTTACTCAAGAACCTCCTACTTCCTGAGCTGCTGCACCAGATGTGCCCTCTCCTGCCTACGAGGAAGTACTCACATTTAAAAATGAGTACTTGAAAGTGTCAGTCAAATCATCTAACTCAGTTTGAGTTTCCTAATTAGGCAGACCGATTGTAGCTTTTAGCTTATTTACCTCCTCAAGCAATCTCTTCATCAACTTATTCTGATCCACCAACATCTTGGTCATGCCATCAACGACCTCATCCTTCTACTTTCCCTCAACTATTGATTGGTAAATTTGGTTTTGATCATACTCAACTCATTAGCCCGAGATATATTAAGGTTTCTTATCAAATACTTATCCAAACTAGCTCTATCCTCCCTCCTCGAGGACTCAGTGAAAGATTGATACTTGTGTTTAGTCCTTCTCTCAGCTTCTACCTAATCAACTTTCCTTTTAGACCTCTCTCTTTCTCAACCCTAGCCTCCTCAGCCATCTCATTCACTTCATCCTCAAAATCATAATCCTTTCTTTTGCATATCATTTCCTCTTCTTAATAGCATATGTATTTTTCACCCTTGTTCCTTCAGCCATTTTCTCCTCAGACTTATTAACTCTCCAAATATAATTCCATCTCTTTTGAAGATACATGTTTTCCCAAATATGAGTAATTTTTCCATTGAAGTCATGTCGAATAGCACTACAGTCAGCAAAGATACTGGTGTTCATCTGTACCTATCTCTTGACCTCTCCTTGTCGGGGAATGTTGGCGATGAGATCATCAATAATCATCTGAAGGAATCGAGGGTACAGAAGCCGATGAGATCAAACAAGCAATGTTGGCTTTCCTTCGTCGGCAACATATCACCGTAACCTTAGCCCAGTCCAGATTCAGCTCGTCTGATCCACCATTCAGGTGATCTAAGCACATGATAAACACATGGGCTATATATCTCCATTCCTTGGAGAGGAAGGAATTTTTGATTTCCTTCCTTGTTCCAAACGGAGGTTCCTCATACCCCATAGATTTGAAAGCACCAAACATCTCTTGGTCAGATGATGTAACCTCCTCTCATGTATCCTCATGCAGTCTCAAAATCCTTGAGATAATCTCTATAGTAATGACTAACTCATTCTCCATCACCCTAGCCACAATCCTCTCTGGATTGGCTCTCGTGTCATACTCAACCATCCGCCAAAAATCTCTGATATGTAAGTCATATATAGTAGTGGAATGAGAAACCGCGTAGGCGATTGGAGATCTCTGCAACCAGCGTATGCAGCCTCTAAAACCGGCAGCTTTTGGATGAGAGTTGTCCAAAATAGTAGTAACATTGTTCCTCTCATCAAACTTTAGATTTTCTATTTGATCTATAAAGCAGATGAAACGCATTAGAATGATATATTAACAAATAATATTAAAGAAAAATAAGAAAAAGAATAAAATTAAACTAAAAACAAATTAATTTCGCTAGCCGAAATTATAGTTTCGCAGGATGAATTTTTAGTTTCGTCATGCAAAAGTGTAATTTCGGCAGCACATAGTTATTAGTTTCGGCAAGAATTTTAATTTCGCCTTGTGAAACTTGGTAGAAACTGACCATGCAACGCGCGAAAGAACTGGCGAAGCTACAGTTTCGCCGTGCGAAACTACTAGCGAAATTATAATTTCGCTGGAAACCTAAAAAATTTAAGAAATTTAATTTTGTTTCCCTTTCTTCAAAAAGATAGAGTAAAAATTATTTAAAAAAGGAATTAAAATAAGGCAAACAAATAAAAGAAATTAAAAGAAATTAGCTACACCAAACTTCACCATTTTTCATGTATAATTTTGTGAACAAAATCAAAACCAAATAGTATAAAAGGGTATAACCGAGAAGCTGAAAAGATCTTCTAGAGAGTCAAAGTTTGGTGGGATTGCTGATATACTCGTCCTTTTAAGTCTGTACCTTCTTCGTTTCAATGAGTGCACCGTAACTACTATTATCATGTTTTGATTCATTTTAAAGAAAACATAGAATGACCTGGTCCCCACAGACATTTGTTAAAGAAACTTATCATGTCCCTATGATGTATTGAACAAATGACAGGCTCTGCATGACTCTTCCTCTTAGAAGCAATGTAGGCATCAAAAGAAACAATGCCCTTATAGACATCAAATGATGAGAGCTCTAGGTCTATACTTGCGTATAATAAAGGAGTTGATCAATTGAGTCTTACAGATGAGAGCTTGATGTCTATACTTAGATATAACAAAGAAGATCATCATTTTGTGCCGATGAGAGCTCCATGTCAGTACTATCGTATAGCAGAGGATATCATCACTCCAAGTCAATGTTCACACATAGCAGAGGAGATAAGCACCAGATAGAGTACAGTAGGGAGTATCTTAGATACAAAGATGAGAAAGCATATAGCTTTGAGATAGGGTGGATTGTTTTGATGCACATAGACTTTAGGTAAGAATAACTCAAAACAGAGATGTCATATTCTCAACCCATTGCTAACGAGGACTTGAGACTTTGTGAAGGCAAAAAAAATGTCAAGAGGATTATATGAGTCATCAAGTTTCTTGCTCATTTAATTAAGATTCAAGATTATGGTTTACTTAACCTCCTATACATCATCTAGACTTCTCACTTATTCTCCAAAGGAAAACAAAAAGATCATTTCATATATAATCTCCCCCGAAATTTCTACGAATAAGCAAAATGTATAAATTTCTTACTTGACTATATGTCACTATCATCAACATATAATATATATTGATATTATATATATACACACACATATATACATATATTATATAGATAGATAATTTTATTATTATTATTATTATTTTTAATATTTTTATGTAAAAAATGATGAAGAAAGATGGAGCGGACATAACAAAAGGAAAAGAAAGAGAATAAAGAGAAAAGAATAAACAATATATACATAACATGGTTTGATAAGAAAAGAGGTTTTAAAATGATATTAAACCTAACATAGAGATCAATTCATAAAAACGAGATTTATCAAATGTTTTATTGAAAAGATCTGCTTTTTGATTTTGTGTCAATAGGAAAAATATCAATAAAACCTTTTTCCTAAGCATCACGGATAGCATGAATCCGTGTCTCGATGTGCTTGGTACGGAATGATGAATAGGAGTCTTCGCGATGCCAATGGCTGCTTCGTTGTCACGGAATAACGGGTATGGAGACACTTGTCCCATAGTCAATCATCTGGTGCTATATCTAGAGAACTTGTGAGCAACAACTGGAAGCAACCATGTATTCTGCTTCTCTCATAGAGAGAGAAACTGTGGTTTGTTTCTTGTTTTGCCACAAAACAAGACAATTTCCTAGGTATTGACATCCTCCGGTAACCGACTTTCTGTTTAACCTGTAACCATTAGAATTACTATCAGAGTAGGCATGTAAGTCAAAATTCCCACCATAAGGTTATCAAAGACCAAAAGAGAACACCCTTTAAGATAATGAAAGATTCATTTTGCAGCCTTTTCATGAGACTCTTTCGGGGCAGATTGGTATCGAGCATAATATCCTATACCAAAGGTGATGTCAGGATGACTTATTGTAACATACATGAGGGAACCGATCATGGATCTATAAAGATGAGGATCAATGGGTTTCCGGTTCTCGTCAGGAGTGAGACATGTTTGAGTAGTAAATGGAGACATTTTGGAAGAAGTGTCATCCATCTTGAATTTCCTCAAAATTTCTTGAACATACTTCTCCTAATGAATGAGATTTCTCTTTAGCTTTTGTTCAACCTGCAATCCAAGGAAAAAGCACATCTCCCCCGTCATGCTTATTTCGAATCGACTACGCCTTACCTTCAGACATAACATTGGAGTTGTGGAACCAAAGATAACATCATCAACATAGACTTGCACAATCAGTATCTCACCATCCACTTCCTTGTTTAATACAGTCATATCAATGGTGCCACAAGAAAAATCATTGCTTAAGAGATACTATGTTGAAGTATCATATGAGATCCGAGGTGCCTGATGAAGACCATAAAGGGACTTATCAAGCTTGAAAATTTTGTCAGGAACGGCGGGATCCTCAAAGCCTGGTGGTTGACACACATATATTCCTCGTCAATGTCTCCATAAAGGAATGCAAATTTGACATCCATCTGATAGACTTTGAACTGCTTACGGGCGGCATGAGCTAGAAAGATTCTAATGGCTTCAAGACGGGCGACAGAAGCAAAGACTTCTATGTAGTCAATCCCTTCTTCTTGAGCAAAACATGGACCACCACTCTGGACTTATTTCTCACCATAATGCCATGATCATCAGGTTTGTTCTTAAACACCCATTTCATGCCTATTAGGCATTTGTTTGGTGGAAGAGCTTCATGAACATTTTTTGGGATGATTTGGGATATGAAACAAGAGATTAGACAAATGTTAATCAAACCAGATTGACTCCGAGTCCGAACTTTATCAGTTATAGATCCTATGATGTAATCGTGTGGATGATCTTTCAAGATTTTGAAATCAGTGGGAATTGGTAAGGTAATTGGAGATGGTTGGTAAATGACTTGTTGATGTGTAGATGATAGTGAGATTGAAGGTAAGGTAGAGTCAATTGGAGAGATTGGTTATACCATTTGAGATGAGGTAGATGCAGGCGATGTAGGAAGGGATGCAAAAACAGGTGGACATGGAAGGTCAAATGATGATGAAGAAGATGTAATATCAACTAATGTAGCATTGTTTGTAGATGTGGTGGGAGGAGCTTGAGGGATGACAAATGATGGAGTTTTAGGAATGATATTTGTTTGAAAATGGAGATAGACGCATCATCATTGAAAACTAGAAGATTGAAAGAGTTAAACACTGTATTGGATTCAAAGAACCATGCTAGTTCAGATTGAAATAAGAGGAATTAGATTCCTACCAATCAATATAGAAGGAATCTTGAACAATACATGTTTCTTGTTATATACCCGATAAGCTTTTTGAGAAGAAGAATAGCCGACGAAGTAACATTCATCACACATGACACCAAATTTCGTCTTCTCTGCCTAAGTATTCAATAAAATGCATGCGCAACCAAATGGATAAAAGAAGTCAATTAAAAGCTTTCTTTTATAAAACACTTCATAAGGAGTCTTCATTTTGTCTTTGACTATCAACACCCTATTCAGAATGTATGAAGCATAATTCACTGCCTCAGCCCAAAAGTTGATAGGTAAGGAAGATTCAATCAACATTGTACGAGCGGCTTCAATAAGGGTGCGATTCTTTTGTTTACCCACACCAATCTGTTGAGGGATCCTTGCAACACTAAACAGTCTTAAAATTCCCTTGGCAGCACAAAATGAATCAAAAGTCAAATTCCTAAATTCAATACCGTTGTCACTTCTTATCGCCAAAACCTTATTCTTGCTTATCGTCTCGATTGAAAGAATTAACTTCTGCAACTCCTCAACTGCCTCTCCCTTGTGAGCAAGAAATTTGACCCAAGAGTACCTGGAAAAATCATCTATTATCACAAGACAAAAATTTCTTTTTAGCATTTGATTTAACACTGATTGGGACAAACAAATTAGTGTGTAACAAATTACTGAGACCTCTCTCACTTGAGGAGGTTATCATTGAAGAGCATCCCTCTCCCCGGATGCAATCAGCTTCTATCCCCTCTCCCCATGCAAATGCCCCCCAAAGTCCAACCATTATAATTGCTAATGTGCTGACTCAGCTGCATGCCTCTCTCCTCCCCTACAACCACCAACAAAAGGGAGAACAACAAAAAATGAGGAAGAGGATACACATGCTTCTGACAACCCACAGCACCGGGGTTTAAATGTTCTATCTCCGGGTGTGGATATGGAGATCAGAACATTTGGTGAGGCTGCCACCTTTTCTGAATCAGCATATGATCAGACTAAGGTTGGTAACATAACTAAGACCTCACCAGAGGCAACAGCTGATGAAGGACAAAGTCCTGAGGCTGGAAGTCCCCAATTCGAAGACAAAGGGGCACATGCTACATCTGGTCTACACCCAATGCATGTACATCCTGCTACAAGCAGGAGGTCAGGTGATTCAGCATATGCTGATGATGACCTGGGCTTCTTTTATGATGTTCTTGCCCAGAACATAATCCTAGAGGAGGAAGTCAGTAGGCTACAAAACCTACTTGACCAACTCTCTCAAGGAGAAAGACCATCTGCCACCACATCAACCCAACAGATGGCACCTTCCTCTGAAGGTGACTTAAACACACAGCCACTCAAAGAATCTCAGCCACCTGCCTCTGTTTCTGGCACCATTTCTCAGGATCAAAACCCCCCCTGAGCAAATGGATGCTATCTCTCATCCCACCGCAGATAACTGAACTTGTCATTAAAACTGTTGATGAGAGACTTTCTTCTGTCTTACAACCTATGGTGGAGGATGTAATGAGCCAAAAGCTTTCTGCTGATCAAACCCTTAAATCCAATGCACCCAAAAAGGGGGAGATTCCAGTAGTGAAAGCTAAAAGAAAGAGGATGGAGAAGGAGAAAGAGAAAGAGAAGGACAAAGAAGTGGAAATGGAGAAGGACTGTGTGTATGAGACCGAGAAAGAGAAGGAGAATGAGAATGAGAAGGGAGCTGAAAAGGAGAAAGTACATGAAAGTCAAAAGGACTTTCATGTCACATATAAGAAAAAGAAAAGTGCTGAAAAAGAGAAAAAACTTGAATGAAATGGTTAAAGAGGCTGATGCTGAACACAACAGATCAATGGACAATATCATTGATCAGCTGTGTAGGCAAGGTTTCAATACTGAAAAGCTGGACTCTGAAATAAGAAGATTAGAGATCGAAGAGATTCAACAAAGATGGGCCAGCTACAGCACAATGGATAGAGAAAGACTTGAGATCATGATCAGATTTATCAGCAAATACCTTGGGAGATCATTGATCGAAATAAAATCATGACCCAGGGATAGCATCTTGGCCATAACCTCCAAGATCTGTTCGTCTGAGGCATATACTAAGGGATTAGTAATAGAAGCTTTGAATGAAGCAGGAGCAGGGAGCAGGACTGAGCTAGCCAAACACTCAAAAGCCACACTCACCTCCAAAATGCTAACTCAGCCTGTCAACATTCCCTCTCCAAAACAACCACAACCACAAAACCAACTCCCTTACCCTCAAAACCAATAGCCGATGATGCACCTAAGCAGAAGAAGAGAAAGGTGTTGAGGCTGGAAGAAGAAGAAGATGATGATGAAGACAGGCTGCCGATCTCAGTTGTTCTGCAGTTGCCTAAGGCCAAAGATCTCTCTCTTGCAATAACTCCTGAGCAACAAAGAGATGCAATCAAAGTGAAATTGGAAGAAGAAGAACAACACAGATTGCACAATGAAGAGTTATTGAGGAGAGTAGATAAAGCATATGCAGCCACTTCCTCCATTATTAATATGAAAAAAACAAGCTCAGATGATTTATACTCTTAGACATACTTTTTAGTATGTGAAAGAAAAAGTAAAAATTTGGCCTGATCCCAGGGTGGCTCATAGAATACAAAAGAAAAATATCCCTCAGAGATACAATGGGCAAGTGAAAAAGATTGTAGATGAAGTGATCTCCTTAGCCCTTGTAGTCTCACCCTGGGAAATCCTAGAAGATTTCAAAAAGGCCTACACCTCAAACATGCCCCCACAAAAGATGCTGGAGAACAGAATGATCAAAAAGGGGCTGGTGTATAAGAGGCTGAATGAGATCAGAAAGGATGAGTTACCACTGCTGTTAGAAGGTCATCATCCTGATGAATTTGCTTACATACAGATTACAACAGTGGTAATGGAAAACAGGTCAAATTCCTGTCTGAGTACTATGGGCCTGAAGGATTCTTCGATGGTGAGGCAGAGGAGCTCACCATGGAGGAACAAATTCTATTTTTGGAGGCCTACACCTGGGAATCCTACAAGCTCATAGTTGGGAAATGAGTCTCATGGATGGGGGAACAGCTCAGTGTCCAATTCCCCAATACAGAGCTCCCATCCATACATTGCCAACCAAATCATCAGAGACTCATTCCCAGGCCAGTGCTTATATGGGTCATCTTCTCAACTGATCAAGAAGGAAAAAGACCAACCATTCTGCCAACAATAAGTGGGAAAATAAATCAATTAGAGGTTTTGGCTGCATTGGTTCAGGGGGAGTTTGTTGGACCAAAAGAACCAATGAGCCAAGATTAGAAAACCTCTAAGTCCCACATGATATCACAACAACTGCTGAAGGCTTCATCAGCAGTTCGACAAGTGCTGAAGACTTCAACAGCTGAAGATCAAGTACTGAAGACTTCAACAGCTGAAGATCAAGTACTGAACACTTCAACAGCTGAAGATCAAGTACTGAAGACTTCAACAGCTGAAGACTAAAGTGTTGAAGCTCAACAGCTGAAGAACACAAGTGCTGAAGCTGAAGACTAAAGTGCTGAAGTCCAAGAGCTGAAGAACACAAGTGCTGAAGCTGAAGACCAAAGTACTGAAGGTCAACAGCTGAAGAATACAAGTGCTGAAGCTGAAGACCAAAGTACTGAAGTTTAACAGCTGAAGAGTCCACAAGTGCTGAAGATCAACAACTGATGTACAAAGTCTGAAGACAAAGACTGAAGACATCTACTGAAGTCATCAGCTGATGAAACGTCTGAAGTTCAAGTCTGAAGACCAAGTGCTAAAGTTTCAGTAGTTTGTCACAACAGCTGAAGAGTACTTCTTCAGTAGTTGTGTTTATCAGTAGTTTTATGTTTTTACTTTCAGTAGTTTTGTAAAACGACTAAAGAGCTTGTTCTTCAGTCGTTGTAGTTTTAGTAGTTTCTTATCAGTAGTTTTGTAATAAGTAAACACTTAGCTTCTTGTAAGAAGATGTCAGCTGCTTGACATCTTGAGTAGTTTTAGTGTTTCAGTAGTTTGTTAAATAACGGTTAGATGTCACTATCAAGTGACATCTGCCTACGTCATCTTTCCTTATATATGGAAGAATGACCTAAATTGTAATTTTGCGAATGCCATGCCAAAGCGTGTGATTGAATGAAATATTCTTTTTGCAGAAACTTTCTCTCTATATAACTAATTCTGTTCATTGCAATATCTTGATATTCTTGCTCGAATTGTGCTAGTTGGTACTATATTCCGCTGCTGAAATCATTCGAATCGATCAAACTAGATGCTGAGATCCTAACAAGATATGCTATTTTTGAGTTTTGGCTTATGTGGTTACTTATGTCATTTGCCCTTGGCACATGCCATACATTTTTTAGCCATAGAGAAATCTTTATAGGTAGTCCTCTAATAATATTGTTTTTAACTAATTTATTTATATTTTGAAATTAACATGGCCCAATCTACGATGCCATAAGAAAGACTCAGAAGTAAAAGCTTTGGATAATATACAGGTGACAGTAGATGTTGACTCCTTTGAACCCATGTTTATAAGATATGTGTCATTTTTCTAAGTGCCCACATGAGTACCATCTCATCTGGAATCTCAATCTCAGATTTTAAAAAGAGACATTCATTGGACTTAAACAAGACCAGAATGTCTTTATCACAAATTTGAGAGACACTCAATAGATTAAACACAAGCTTAGGTACATAGTTGACTTTTTCTAAAGTAAGAGAACCGTTGGAAACGTCTCCTTGACCAATCATTCCCCTCCTTTCTTGTCGTCGGCAATGCGACATAACCTCTATTGATTATCTGATAATTGGTCGAGAGATCTTTTAGGCCCGTCATGTGTCTGGGGCATCCACTATCAACATGCCAGACATTATTTTCAACTTTAGTGGATGACTTCTGCATGCTCATCAAAGAACAAATTACCAGGTGAAACAAGAACCCAAGTTTGAACAACTTTGGGTTTAGGAGAGATTGGTTTCTTACAAAAGAAATTATTAACCAATTTAATCAACCAATCCCAAATGAATTGCTATTAACATGTCTATGTTGAAGCTCAGGACAATGTTTAACTACAAGATCATCTTTACCACATCGAAAACAATGTGGTTTAAATCTTGGTCTGTTATGCAATAAGGTAGGAATTTTATCAATGTATATTTCCTCATCACATTCAAAAAATCTAGAAGTAACATCAATGTATGTCTCATACATGTCTCTATGACTGGATGTGAGATTGATATTCTCAGCAGGATTGAATATGATGATTGAGTTAATGATTGTATGGCGGAATCAAACAATCAAGAAACATTGAATGCAAGAAATACTCATAAATGCACTTTGTATTAATGAAGGTGATTGATTACAATGAATGCTAGGGTTGGAGCATTAAACAGTAACAATACACTTTGAAAACATAAGACTAAACAAAATATTCTGATTTGTCTATAATATCTATCAACAGTCACCTCACATACAAGGGTTTCTATTCTATTATAGGCTGACAAGATGTCTTTTACAAAATGACTAAACTACCCTGACCTATACATTAGAGAACTACTCTAAGTCTTCATTAGCATTTCTGTAGATAGATGTGTCCCTAGTTTCTGAACTTAATGTAAAATGTCTTTATTGTCTTACACATATGTAATTGAATAGGTACATAATGAAATACAATGTGTGGTTGTGCTTATAATGTTGAATATTTATTTACTTGGTATGTAATAACGCTTATTGAACTAATTATATAGTTTTGTGGTTGTTTGAATAGAACTAACTTAAATAATGAT
Source organism: Flaveria trinervia (assembly GCA_025506515.1). NCBI lineage: Eukaryota > Viridiplantae > Streptophyta > Magnoliopsida > Asterales > Asteraceae > Flaveria > Flaveria trinervia. The sequence goes on from CM046451.1 coordinate 51,115,781, forward strand.
TGTGAAAGATATTCAAACTTAATCATATGAAGTTCTTATGTGATTGGCCCATGCTAATGGACCATACACATGAACAACTTCATGCTAATGAACCAATCGTACAAATGAACCAGGAAATTGGATCAGTCATACGCACGATTGGACTCCTTCGTACTCCCATTCGTATGACTGAGCTATCTATTCGCATTGTTCAACCATATTAGTTCATTCGCCCGACTGAGCCATCCGCATTAGTTCAATCGCACGATTGAACCATCCGCATAGTTCAACCACCCGAATAGCCCAATCGCACACCTTCATTCGCATAAATAAAACAGTTTGGTTTAAAGTTAAAGTTTATAGCAATGGAGGACCAATACTCAGCATTCACAGCAGGGAGAGAATCACGTATTCAGAACCTACTGCCACTGGAGAATGAAGAAGGAAATCACAACAAACCCCCAAAGCATATCACGTTAGATGAATACCCATAATGGAAGGAACATTTGAGATCTACTTAAATAGAGTAGATCCTAATCTGTAGGAGTCTATAGAGACAGGGTACAACATGCCAGTAGGTGCTGATGGTGTCAAACTTACACTAGGTGGCATGACTGATAAACAAGAGGTCAAATACAATGCAGAGAAGAAAGTCTATGCTCTGCTTACTCAATCGATCCCTAAGGATATTTTTCACCAAATTTCTGAGTATACACAAGCAAAGAAGCTATGGGATGCATTGGAGAAAAGGTATGATGGAAATGCACCATTAAAGGAGATAAAGGCTAAAGCTTTGAAGAAAGAGTTTGACAACTTCTCTTCAGTGGGTGAAGAATGCCTGGATGACGTCATTGACAGATTCCACCACTTGATGAGTGAGATGCACACTCATGGAGTAACGACGTCTATGGAAGACAAAGTGTCGAACTTTGCAGATGGGTTGCCAGAAAAATGGGTTTCCTTTATCTCCAATCTCAGATGGAATGGTATGCTAACGAAGGTAGATATAAATGATTTCATTCTGAAGCTGAGAGAGGAATAAGGATGAAATATAGAGCCCAAAAGTCTTCCTATGATTAGAATCCAACACTGTACAACACGACTCCACAAGCCAAAATGTCTCGAGCACCACTTTAGATTGCTTTGTGTCAACTTCAACAGATCCCTCTCAAACCTCTACTTCAGGGTCAGAAACGTCAGGGTCGTCTGGTACCCAATACATCGTACCTGAAGCAAATGCAGCAAAACTAAAGACCAAGAATTTCGGTAATGTGACAGTTGAGGTAGCTAAAGAGAACATGGATCTCTTAGCTGCGGTAGTCTACTCCTATGATGGACTAATTGCTGGTAAAATGTGGGCCTTAGCAAGTTTTGTCCGGAGAGCTAAGAAGTTTGTCAAGAAGACCGGACATAATTTGGTTGCATCTAAGGACACTACCTTTGGCTTTGATAAGAGCAAGGTGACTTGTTTCAACTGTTGTGAGAAGGGGCACTTCAAATGGGAGTGTTTGAAGCCCAAGAAGACTGGCAATGGGATCCTTTCTCCTCCTTCAATCGTTAGGATAAACCCACTAGCAGTCCTACTTCATCAAGCAAGGAACCCAAAGCCTTGACTGCTCATCATGATGAAGGACATGACTAGAGCTTTCGGGTTGTCTCACCAGGAGAATCTAATATCGCTAGTGTGGAGGATATAGATGATGATTCTGCTAGTGAAGGAGATATTGCAGTCGAACTCTCGATGTCAAACACAGAAGAGACTGCACCAGTGGTCAATTACCTGCCTGAAGAAGGGAAAACTGCAACAACGTCAGAATAACAGCACCAGAAACACCAGACTCTGCATTGATGGCCGATTCATCAGAACCCTCTTAGGGTGTTTGCTATAGTGCTGAGACCAACACGTGGATTATAGATAGCGCAACATCTAGGCACATGACAGGGAACAGGGATCTCATATCAAACGTCAAACAAATAAAAGGAGGCCATGTTTCATTTGATGAAAACAAAGGAGGGTATATCACAGCTCAAGGGGAAGTGGGAAATCAGAAAGTGAAGTTTGACAAGGTAAATTATGTTCAACAACTTCAGAATTACCTACTTTCTGTATTCCAAATTTGTGATAAAGGTTTTCAGGTAGTATTTGACAACAAGAAGTGTTATGTCCTGAAAAAATACTATGTGATCCCGGAGGACCAAGTCATAATGTCTGCCTCAAGATATAAGGACCTTTATGTCTTGGATCTATCAAAGGCCTCCACAACGGATCATGAAGTTCAGTGCTTCTTGTCAAAAGATACAGAGAAGGATTCAATGTCCTTAGCATAGGAGAATGGGACACATCAATCCACAAAAGATGACTCACTTGATCCAGAATGATCTTGTGAGAGGAGTTAATGTCAAAAATTTCCAACTTCTTGATTTATGTGTTGCATGCAAGAAGGGCAAACAGACGAAGAAGTATCATAAGGAAAAGAAAGTTCATTCCATCAAACTTCCTCTTGAACTTCTTCACATGGATCTATTTGGTCCGGTCAGTACAAGAAGCATTGCAGGCGACTTGTATTGCTATGTAGTTACTGATGACTACTCAAGATTCTCTTGGGTAATGTTTCTAAAATCCAAATCCGAAACATTTGAGTCATTTAAGGAATTAGTAACTACACTGGAGTCCCTAAACAAGCTGAAGGTATGACAAGTACGTTCAGGCAACGGAACCGAGTTCAAGAACCAATGGATGGAGGCATATTGCAAGGAAAATGGAATTGTGCACCAATTCACTTCTGCCTACACTCCTCAAATGAACGACATTGCTGAAAGAAAGAATCGAAGCTTGATAAAGACTGCCTGGACTATGCTAGCAGACTCGAAACTGCCTATCCAATTCTGGAATGAGGCAGTTGCAAATGTGTGTTACAATTAAATCGAGTTCTGGTAGTTAAACGCCATGGCAAGACGTGTTAGAGTTACTACAATGACGTAAACCTAATCTAGAGTATCTCGAGCCGTTTGGCGCTGCCTGCACCCTACTGAAAAAGACTCAGGAGGGAAAATTCAGCGAGAAGGCTGACAAAGGTATCTTTCTAGGATTCAACATACCGAACAAGAGAGTTTACAACAACTCAATGAGTCAAGTAGAAGTGCGGTGTAACGTTGATGTTCAGAGATACACCACACCACCTGCTGGAAAAGGACCAGCCTTCTTTTTTGACTATGATGGATTCTTCAAGTCCTTTAACATACCACTCTCCACTTCTGAAGAAGAGTTGGCCACCAAGATGATGAATGATGTCTTGAACACACCTTCACAAGATTCAACATCATCCGGTTCACAAGGTCATTCATCTAACAACTCCGGGGGAGCACTTGAAGATGGTTACTCTTCCTCTGATGAAGAAGCTGTGGAGAATGATCCAAACATCCAAGAGGAACAGGTTCCTACTACCGTAAGTCCACAAGCATCTGATGTTGATGCCTATGAGCCTTCGGAGCATCACACTCCTATTGCCTCAGAACGAGAACCTAACGTTCACAATATTGATTCTGAGGTAGTTGTTCCAACCACTCCTGGATCACGCCTAAATGTCTATCATCCTTTGGATAATGTCATTGGGGATGTGAGATCAGGAGTTCATACGAGAAATCATCTGTACTTAGTTGATTATACCTTGGTGATGGAAAAGGCATACCTTCACAACAGTGCATATCGTTGCTTTGTGTCTCAGTTTGAGCCAAAGTATGTTAGTGAAGCCCTGAATGATGAGGCATGGGTGAGTGCCATGCAAGAAGAACTTCTTCAGTTCAAGAAGTTAGATGTATGGACTCTGGTCAATAGACCTAAAGGTGCTAAGGTCATTGGCACCAAATGGGTCTTGAAATGCAAGAAAGATGATCAAGGCATGATCATCAGAAACAAGGCTCGACTTGTTGTTCAAGGATTTCGACAAGTCGAGGGCATAGACTACAATGAAGTGTTTGCACCCGTGGCAAGAATGGAAGCAATCCGTATCTTCCTTGCCTATGCATCGTACATGAAGATTAAAGTTTATCAACTTGATGTGAAGAGTGCATTCCTTTATGGTGAAATCCGAGAGACAATGTAAGTTAGTCAACCCGAGGGATTTGAGGATCCATATCATCAGGACAGAGTTTACAAAATCGAAAAGGCTTTATATGGGCTTCATCAAGCTCCCAGGGCCTGGTATGAGAAACTCTCGACTCACCTTGTGAAACACGGTTTTCGCATAGGTGTCATGGACTGCACACTGTTCATCAAAGAAAAGAATGGTGATTTACTACTTGTCCAAATCTATGTCGATGACATAATCTTCAGGTCCAAGAACGAAGATCTATGTTAAGAGTTTCAAGTAGTAATGAAGGCTGAGTTTGAATTGAGTGCCATGGGAGAGATGAAGTTCTTTCTCGGGTTACAGGTGGATCAGACACAAAAGGGGATTTTCTTACATCAGACCAAGTATGTAGGAGATATTCTCAGTTGGTTTGACATGGAGAATGCTTCCGCAGCTAGGACTCCACTTGCTACAAACCATGATGTAGCACCGACGAGAATGGTGATCTGGTCGATACCACCATGTACCGAGGAATGATTGGATATCTAATGTACCTCACTGCCTCAAGACCTGATATCATGTATGCGACATGTTTATGTTCAAGATATCAGGCAAAGCCATAAGTTAACCATCTGATCGGGGTTAAAAGGATATTCCGTTATCTAAAGGGTACACCAACACTTGGGTTGTGGTATCCTCATGACGATGACTTTGAACTTACAGCGTATAGTGACTCGGATTACGGTGGCTACAAGATGAACTACAAGTCTACACAGCGGGATGTCAATTCTTTGGGAGGGGATTAGTGACCTGGCATGTAAGAAGCAGACCTCGGTTGCTTTGTAAACCTGCGAAGCCGAATACGTTGCTGCTGCAGGTTGCTGTTAACAAATCATATGGATTCAACAACAAATGCGAGACTAGGGTTTGAATTTCTCTTCTACTCCTATTTTTGTTGATAACTCTACTACAATTGCAGTAACTAAAAATCCGGTCCAACATCCTAAGACCAAACACATCGGCATAAAATATCACTTTATACGTGATTGTTTTGAAAAGAACCTAATCGATGTGGTTAAAATAAATACTGTTTTTCAACGCGCTGACCTCTATACAAAGGCTTTTGATAAACCACGTTTTCTATATTTGTTGGAGGTCAACGACGTTAAAAAGAAAGTGATGTAATTCCTGAAGATGACCATGTGTAGTCCGATGCGTATAGTCCATATTTCTTTTAATTTTTATTTTCTTTATTTATTTGTTTAATTTTAAGTAGTTTAATTAAATTGGTGTTATTTCATCGCCTATTAGAATCCTAAAAAGCATAAATCGGTTACGGTTTTAGAAATTTAGGGGGAGAATAGGTTTAGTTAGCAACATTCTTAAAAAAAAATAAAAACGAGGGAGGAGGAGATGCTAGCTGATAGAAACTAGATTGTATTTGTGATACCGATTCAATGACTTTGGAAAATGATAATACACATGAACAAACCAATTGGGACTTTAAAAGGTTAAATTGAAGTAGTCTGAGTAATATAAAAGGAAAAATGATAGTAAAACTAGCTACTACTAAGGTAACACAAAGAAACTAGACCTAGAGGTTGCTAGACCACAGATGATATATCGGTAGATTCAACACAATATATGATTAGACCTTGTTGGTGATCTCAAGAACAAACTAAGTTGTTTAACAAGCTGTGGGTTATTATCTTATCCCTGGTTAACACAATCAACAAAATTCCAATAAGGGGTGACGAGCAGAATAAACACCACAAATATGAGCGTAAGACCAAAATATGAGCAAAAGCACATGAAAAAAATGAAAAAGCAATCAAACTAATAACCTATGTTGTTGGTGAGATCTATGCAAAAAGAATAAAATTGCTCAAACAAGAAGATATGTTATGTGCCTCTCTGCTGTGTGGTGGCACTAACCTGAGGATAAGCATAATCTATATATTTTAGAATTCATTGTTGTTTGCCGCCTCTCTGATGTGCGGTGGCACTGACCTGAGGCTTGGCTTCTCTTTGAAAGTTTTAAGAATAGTTTCTTCTTGAATACTACCTTGAGACCGCTCAAAAATCTCCTAAGGAATGTTGATTACCATATAAGTGTGGGATCCACAAATGCTTGTTGAAATAATCAAACCTTAAACTATCACCAGTCTGTGTTAAAAGTCTGTGTATAGATTTAAGAGGACCAGACAATCATCGTGGCTATAATTCTTGAAAGTCCAAATCAATGTGGGGATCTAATAGAACTATTATTATTTCCTAAACTTGCTAATGACTCTAGATAAAAAACAAGAATTGAGCATCAAAAGGTGTTCATAACATGTCCCGAATAATTTGACTTGCTTGTATGATTCCAAATTGAATTGGTCCATTTATGGTCAAAATGAATTGAAGCTGCCTTTTCAGGAAATGAATCTATAAGATGTCTATCCTAGGATTTCCATCTCACATAAAACCACAAAAAAAAAACAAGTCTTAGTTTTGTAATTCAGTTTATTTCTTTTATTATGTTTAAATTTCGTCAATTTAGTTTGTTAAATATCGGACTACGCCATGGAATTCAATAGGGGTTTTAATCACCTAAAAGGGTCACGTTTGAGGTGACCACACGTGTTTTCAAAAGTAAATGGGTCACGTCTGAGGTGACAAATTGTTTTAAAAGGATCACATCTGAGATAATCAAAAGTTTTCTAAATTAAAATGATCATGTCTGAGATGATCAAGTGCTTAAAACGTCTAATCATGTTAGGATCAGTGATCTACGTTTGATTGATTAGAGAGTATAGCAGCGGAATTCTAACAATGAATTAGACAATTCTCAAGAACGAAAAGATATTCAATGAAGAACAAAAACGGTTATAGATAGAGAGAATTCTGCAGATATATTTCATTCAATATTCGCTTTCGTGGTAACGGAATGTCACACTTACAATTAGGTCGACACCTCTTATATAAGAGATGTGACGTCTGCTGATGTCACTTGATAGTGACATCTAACAGAATTATTCCAACTGAAACACAACTACTGAAGATGTCAAAACAGCTGACATCTTCTTACAAAAATACTAAGTGTTATCAGTTACTACAACTACTGAAAAACATAAAATGACTGACGAGCACAACAACTGAAGAAGTATTCTTCAGCTGTTGTGTCAAACTACTGAACATATAAAACATAAAACTACTGAAATCACAACTACTGAAGAAGTACTCTTCAGCTGTTGTGACAAACTACTGAAACTTCAGTACTTGGTCTTCAGACTTGAACTTCAGACGTTTCATGAGCTGATGACTTCAGTAGATGTCATCAGCTGATGTCTTCAGTCTTTGTCTTCAGACTTTGTACACCAGTTGTTGATCTTCAGCACTTGTAGACTCTTCGGCTGTTGTACTTCAGTACTTTGGTCTTCAGCTTCAGCACTTGTGTTCTTCAGCTGTTGAGCTTCAGCACTTTAGTCTTCAGCACTTGTCGAACTGCTAATGAAGCCTTCAGCAGTTGTTGTGATATCATGTGGGACTTAGAGGTTTTCTGATCTTGGCTCATTGGTTCTTTTGGTCCAACAAATCAAAGGATTTAAGTGTGGAATGGTCATAAAGTCAAAATCATGAGTATGATCCAATCACACGACTGGACCATGAGTATGGACCAACCATACGAATGGACCATAATTATGCACTAGATAGTCGAATGGCACATGAGTATGAACCAATCACTTGAATGGCATATTATATTGAGGAAGTCGATCGAATGGAGCTGTGCGAATGAGTCAGTCGCTCAACTGAAATCCAGTCGGTCGACTAAATATGATCGACTGAACCAATCGCACGACTGAGGTCCAATCGCCTGAATGAACAAAGCGAATGGGTCCAGTCGACTGATTGAAACCAGATTCAGTATAAATAGGGCCATAGTCGATCGCATAAACTCATCACCCCCTAATCGCCCTAAAATCGCACACTGTACCGTTACTCTGCCAATATTTTCACTAACCATTTTTCACTCCTAATTTTGATATTCTAACGATCTCTACTTGTTATACAGGTACAATGCGGTGTTGTGTAATCGAAGTTTATTTGGTTTGAGCCCTAATTTGTGATTCTCAGCATTTACAAGAACCAATACAAAACTATGTAAAATGTTAAAATCAAGGTTATTAGGTTATTAGTATGATGATTGTGAGTCTAAGGAACCAATACACAACGTCTAATTTCAAGATTTGGTTCAGATTCGAATTTCAGTTGAATGAACAGTGGGTCATGCGACTGGACACCCGGATGAACTCCAATCGCGCGATTTAGCTGGTCAAATGACTCAATCACCCGACTGAACCAATTGCAAGCTCAGTCACCCGATTGAACTCAGTCGCCGGCTTAGTCACCCGATTGAACCCAATCGCATGCCAGGTCAACCGACTGAACACAGTCGCATGGTCCAATTGCATGATTGAACCAGACTGAACTCAACTAGGTTAATTGGACTGATTTTTGATATGTGGTGATCTAACGTCTATTCGTCTTGTATTATAGATCTATGGTTGATAGGTGGTCCATCAACCCCAAGCACAACATATGTGCTCATTTAGATGCCCCTACTCGGAATGGTGCCGAGTTTGCGGGGATCATTGCTTTCCTTAAGAGATACAGGATATAATAGGCTATATCCACACTGTGCACTCCCTTTAGGTCTATTCAACAGGTCTTTTGGGAGGGGGCATCGGTTGACCGTTCACATGAGCCATACAGCATCCGCAGTAGTATTTTTAGTCAGGCTATCGAGGTCACTACCAAGGATATATGACGTGTACTTGCTTTGGGTGATGATGCTGATCACCCTACCAGACTTCACCTCTGACAGTGAGAGGGTGCTTCCTAAGGATGAAGTACGCTGGGGATATTAATTGAGGTGTGCTCAACAAGAGCAACCTGTGTTCCCAGTACAAGTACTTAGCACATGTCATCCTTAAGTGCTTGGCTTCGAGAAGGGTGGGTTTGTAGATCCTTCAGAGCAGATTCAAAATGCCTACGTGGCACTGGTTCTGAACCACCCTTTCAGCTTCTCGAGCATGATATTCTCTTACCTAATAGAGAATCCGGAGGCTATGGGTAAAGAGGGTTTTTGCCTATACCCTAGGTTTCTCCAAATGATCATTGATGAGAAGCTGCCCTCTCTACCTAAGGAGAGCCAAGATGCGGTGTTGTTGGAGGTAATGGATGACACGACACTAGGGTGCATGAAGGTCTACCGGGGAAAGCAGGTCAAACCCCCGGTGAAGAGACTCTTCGGGCATCTAACCCAGGATGATTACATGGCACCAGGTAGGCGAAAGTGGCGCCATGAGGAGAGTGACTCAGATGTTGAGCAGATTTCTCTACCATCTGACGACTCCGACAATGATGGTGATACTAGCGGAGACACCGGGCCCGCTCCTATTAGGGGCCCCACTACCTATGTTACTTCTCCACCTCCTACTGATGCCACTGCTGCCAGCTTTCACTAGGACATTTGTCCTCTAGATGAGGAGGCAGAGAGTGATGAACAGCCTCTCACAAGGACTGTGGGCAGCTGGGTGGTTGCCACAGAGAGAGGTTGGGGGCGGTTGGTGGACGCCGAGGGGAGTCCGGGGAAGCTGCTGCTGAGTCAGATCCCACATATGCCCCGGACTCGCCCACCAGCCATGTGGGAGCCTCTGTGTCTCGAGGCTCAAGGAGGAAGAGGATGGCTCACCCCTACGGTAAGAAGGGGAAGCGACTAAAGTTTACTTTGACCTCTTCTACCACCACAGCTACTAGCTCAGCCACACCCTCTAACACAACCACCACCACTGCTACCATATCACCTACCACCACTACCACCATTCCACCCACCACCACTACCACCTCATACACCACTACCACACCCACTCCACTAATTACCCACTTCCCATCCACCACCACTACAACTCATCCACAGCCATCCATATCTATACCACCCCCAATCTTCTCTAGATCCACTACCACCACCACTAGCCATGGAGCAGGGACCTCATCATAGGTCCCACCTATTTTTGGGTCCTCTTACCCATCTTTTGGGTTGTAGGAGCAGCTGGCTAACCTTAAACGGTTAGTGCTGAAGCTGCTGGCAACGGATGAATAGAGAGCCTCTCAGCTTAATCACTAATGGAGCTCAATGTCTCCCAAGCCTAGAGGATCGAGGCTCAAAGCCAATAGATTGAGGAGCTGCATGAGACACATGCCTCATCCATTCATAGGATTGAGGCTCAGGGCAAAGAGATCATAGAGCTAACACAGATGCATACATCCTCAGTACAAAGGATACATGATTTAGAGGCCCAGAACAAGAAGCTTATGCTAAGACTGAAGGGATACAAAGATGAGCCTCTAAAGATCCAAGAAAGTGATGGAGATGATGTAGATGATCATGATAGTGATGATGATGATGATGATGCCGATGATGATGATCATGGTGTTGATACTGAGGGAGAAGATGATGATGATGAAGAAGGAGATGCAGCTGCATCTACATCAGCTCAAGGTCAAGAGAGGCACACAAAGAGAAATCAAGACCAAGGAGCCCCATCATCTTCTGCTGATCCTACTGATGCGCCAGTCATTCAAGGAAAAGTAATGTTTAGATATTTATGTACTTGAAAAAAACACTTTGTAATTGAATTTTTGGATTAATGTTGTGTAATTGATGTTTATATTTATTATTGATGTTTACTACTTTGATTGTTAACTAATGGTTGACGTGTTACATGTTTCAAATCAAGCAGATCCAAATTTTCAAGGAGATGAATATGATGTTGCTCCCCTCTAACAGATCAAGACTCAACTCACAATGATTCTTGATCTGCAGGGGATATTCAGGAGATTGGTGAATTACACTCCTAAAGAAGGAGAGATAACTCATGATCTCACCAACGAGCAACTCGTCGAGATGCCCCGATAGTGGAAATTGACAGTGACGATGAGCTAAAGGATGTCGATGAAATAGAGATTGAAGACGTCATTGCTCAACATTATCCAGAGTACGCTAACAAGGAGGGAAATGTAGTCCCCGATCTAGGTGACTCCCTTGTTAGTGATTCTTTTGAGACTATAGATAAAATGGAACAAGAGTCGGAAAAGAATAAAGAGCAGGCCCAAGCCTTGGATGCCAAAGTCAACATCAGAATGGTTGAAGGGCTGCATGCTTTAAAGAAATAAGAGCCCAACGTAGTGCTCCAACATCAACTATCCACACCAAGCTTTACAAAGTGAAGAAAAATCATAAGGTGTCGGGCAAAATCATAGCATGGGCATATTTTGAAGATCTCAACGTTTATGCAATTAAACGTGAGAAGGGGATTGAGTACTTCAGATTCCCACAAGATCTGAAGACTCTTCCTTGTTTTGAGCTTAACCAGTTAGCAAAGTTGAAATTGCTATACGCTAACCCTCGTAAGATGTCAGACTGGTTTGAAGCAGCTCTAAAAAGAGAGTACCATACTAGATGGGTCAACTTTAAACCTCAACAACCAACGAGGTATATCAGACGATCTGAGGTTGATGCCATAACTGGAAAACCAAAAATAGTGTTGAAGTAGAGTCCTCCGTGCACAATGTCTAAGATCCCTCTACGGGAATGCCACAGGACTTCACCCCACACTTCAAATGGTGGTACTATGATTGGAGAACAGGAGAGGCCGTCATATTGTTGAACAAAAATGGTAGTATGGAAACTATCAGGGTCTTTGACCTGATGTGGCTTACTAACTTGTCTACTGATGATGTCTATACATTATACAAGTGGCCATTGTTCTATGACTCGCAGGATATTATAGAAGCTCTACAATTTGAGAATGTGATACGACTCTGCTTTGCTTTTGAAATACATGCAGGAGTCACAAGAGAAGAGAAGTACAAGAAGTATGAGGAGCTTATGAAGGATATAAGACAGTAGATGAAACTAGGTCCAAGGGAGAGTTTGTAGATACATGTGTCCCTAGTTTCTAAACTTAATGTAAAATGTCTTTATTGTCTTACACAAATGTAATTGAATGGATACTTAATGAAATACAATGTGTGGTTGTGCTTATAATGTTGAATATTTCATTACTTGGTATGTATTATCGCTTATTAAACTAATTATATAGGTTTGTGGTTGTTTGAATAGAACTAACTTAAATAACAATTGTGAAACATATTCAAACTTAATCGTATGAAGTTCTGATGCGATTGGCCCATGCTAATGGACCATACACATGAACAACTTCATGCTAATGAACCAGTCGTACGAATGAACCATGAGAATGGATCAGTCACATGATTGTAACATAATATTGACTCAATCATGCGAGTGGATCAACCGCATGACTCAATCACACGACTAAACCATGCTAATGGTTCAGTCACTCGAATAGGAAACCCTAACCTATAAATACCACTTAAATCGTGGAAAAACGAGACACTTTGATTATTCCGATACCTACACGTACCCTAGCCGTCCAGAGACCTCTAGCAACTTGTTCCAACTTCATAGATCGCAGTCGATCAATTGCTAATCGTTCTTAACATTTAGATACAATCTTTAATTGATTCTATGTGCGTTCTCACTGATTGGATCACCAATCAAATCGGATTCCGCACTATTTGATTCGGTACACGCGTAAATCTGTTAGTATTCGTCTAGTACACGATCCTAACAATTTCTTTGTTCATCTACATTGACTAATGCGGATATCTTGATCTTGATCAGCATTTCTTCTTTGTCTTCCCCATTAGTGTTTGGTCATCAGCATTGACAAATGCGGATGAACAAACACTTATGCGCATTTCTTGCCGGGCATCCACATTAGTTAATGCTGATGTACAACACTTGTCAGCATTTCTTTTAGGCTATCCACATTTGTTAATGCGAAAGAACAAATGCTTGTCAACAGTAGTTCTATGTCTTCTGCATATACATATGCGGTTAGCCGAACACTTGTCTTCTTTGCAAATTCTTCATCCGCATTAATACTTGGACTTGTGGGATTACAAGCAGAACAACCATCAACCCACCACTTGAATTGGCATGTATGATCCTTTCAGGGTCTAACAATACTCCCCTTAAGGATTACACAACCTATGTTCTTCAAGGGTCTGATGATGGTTAAGGTTGGAAAGATTCTGCTAGGTCTTGTGGAGGAATAACAGGTTCTGCTTGGGATGGATCCAAATGGCCTTTATCATGTTGACAAAGTCATTTACATTAGACATCCTCTCTTTGTTCAGCATATGGATCTTTATCTGGCTCATAGTGTAGATGGCTTCTAAGGGTAGCTTCTTAAGAGAAATAGGTTCCCATATAGACACAGTAGACAGCTATCTCTTTTTATCAATAAAGCTCCATCCACATCTACCTCTAGCTTCATAATATTCCCCAATTGTAGAGGAATCTTTTTCTTCTTCATCTGTTTTCTCTTGGCACTGATTTGATCATATGCCATTTTTAGAATCTTAATGCACTTTAAAAAGAAGTGCATGTCTTCTTCTCCCAGCTTGTTGGTTATCTCTCTAAAGTGTCTGGTGTATATGTAGTGGATATAGGATTCATCTAGCAATGTCACCTCATATCCACCGAACAATCTATTCTAAGCACCTTCATTTCCTCCCCATCTTCGCTCAATTACCAACTCATATGTCTTTTCATGATAATGGATATTAGAGATCGGTGTGGAGGAATGAGTTCCAGCCACCATCTTTCTTTTCAATGATTCAGTTGGTTTCACCTTTAGCTCAGGAAACACAGCTTCTTCTGCTGGTTTTGTTCTTTTTCTTCTCAAGGGGGTTGATAAAGGATCTCTCATTCCACATGCAGATAGCCTTAAGAGATTTGAAGTTGTCTGTTCTTCTAAACATTATCAAACTATCTTCAAACTAATATCCCCTCAATATAGCCTTGTCATTAATCAGCTCTAGATTGGCTAGTTCCTTCAAATCATTGATTTCCAGGGCGTTCACAAGAGTAGAGTACTCTATGAAGAATTGAACAAACCCTGAAATCCTTTTCACCATAAACATGTTCTAGTCACTGTCATACTTCCAAGCAATAATCTTCTGACCAGTCTTGCCTTTGGAAGTAGACACACCTCTAATCATTTATGCAATGGTTAGCCTTTCTTGAAGTTTCAATTGTGAAGGCTCTGCAAACCACTTAAGATATCTTTGAAAAACATGTGCCAAAAAGTCATGGTCTCTATGGGTGAGCTGCATGTCTTGTGCTGATACTCAGGTCCTTGGCTTTTTACTGGTAATCTTCACTTCTAGTTTGTTCAGTCTCTCTCTCTTTTCATTATTCAACCTAAGGATGGCAGCCCTTAGGGAATTAGTCTTCATATTTCCTAGCTTTCTCTTTGTAAATCCTTGACTAGAAATATAGTCCTTCATTTCCCTATTAGTCATACTATAAGGATCAGGATATAATGATTGAGGAGTGGGAGTATGCTTTGTCTTGGAGGATGATTTGAACATGGAGCTTTGGGAGAACAAGTCTTTTCATACTCAGTCTCATAAGTGGGGTCTAGCAACTTGTTTAACTTTTCTTCTTCTGCCTTCATTCCCTCATAAGTAATCCCAAATACCTCATCACGGTCATACCCATGGTTGATTAAAAACATTGTTTTCACGATTAGGTCATCAGATTGGGCTTTCTCAACCATCTCTTGTACTGATGTCTCCTCCTTCACAGGGCTTTCATGAGCTATTGGTTCATCTACCACATAGCCACCCTATATCTCTCCTTCTTCTAGATCCACAAATTCAGCCTTCTTTTTTAATTGAGCTTCAGCTTTTTTCATGCTCTTCTAGAAATTCAACAATGGCTACAATGCTTCTAGGGTCATCTTTTTATTTTTCTGAATTGGTTCTTCTTCCACCATTGGTGTTTTCCCTTTTTCCTTCTTTGATAAGTATTTCCTCCTCCTGGTATAGATTTGCATCCATGGCCAGAGGAGATTTCAACCACTTCAGCTTCTTGAGGCACTTTTCCATCCTCTGACTTTTCTTTTTCTTCTAAAATAGCAGCTAATTCTTCTTTGTTTTCTCTTCTTCACATAATCTTCTGATAAGATCTTTTTGTTCATCAGTTAATGATAAAGCAGGCACTATTTTCATACTCAATTCCTTTTGAATAGGGATAGGAGATTGAGGAATCACTACAATGGGTTCAACAACTGACCTTTGATTAACTATCAAATCCCAAAAATCATCATCTATGATGAACTCTTTTGCAGTGTAACGCCCGTTATTTTAAAAAAAGGCAAGATATAAAGAATGAAAGAAAGAAAAGCTATAAGGTCCAAGTGGAGGGACCAAAAGTGTCCAAAAGGACAAAAATTTGATAAAGTTGGTGTAAAGGTGGGCATGGCCGCCCACCCTCACTTCACATCAACATATCTTTGGTTCTAGAGAGAGAGAGCAGGAGAGAACTCTCGGCTAGTGAAAGAAGAAGAAGAAGTGAACGAATTCAAGGTAAGAATTCGTGGTTTTTATGTGTTTATGATGTATTTTATCCCGGTTATGTGTTTGTATGCTTATGGGTTGTGTTTGTGCTTGGGTGTGTGTGTTTTTGGATGTTGTTTTTAGGTGTTTTGAACTCTTTGCAAGCGGGTTAAAAGGAAGAACATCTAAGTTGCACCATGTGAGTTCTAGACCCTGGTTTTACATGTTTTAAACTACCTTTGGGGCTGAAAATGTATTAAAATGATTTTTACAAGTTTATGTGTGTATACTCGTATGTATTGTGTATGTTGGATGTTAGATCTTGATGGTTTATTGGCTACTCATGTTTAGAATAGTCACATTGTGTTTAGAACATATGGGTTTGATGATTATGATTGAAAATTTCCTAGAAACATGTTTTACAGAATGTTCATGCGCCTAGATGAGTGTTCATACGCCTGAAATTGCCTTAGAAAGAATGAAGTGTGAGCCATACCCCTAAACAGTAGCTCATGCACCCAAAATTTGCCTTAGAAAAGTCTTAAGTATAGCCCATGTGCCTGAACAGTGGTCCATGCGCCTGGAAATGTTAGACGGATGACTAATGTAGGGTCATGTGTCCCATTAGTGCTCATGCACCCAAGTGGCCCATGCGCCCAAGTGGCTCATGCGCCTGAATAGTACCCATGTGCCTAAAAACTGGGATGGATTTGACTAAGTGTTTTCCCATACGCCTGCATAGTGCTCATGCGCCTGAAAGTGGCCCATGCGCCTAAGTGTTCCCCATGCGCCTGAATAGTGTCCATGCCCCTGCATAGTGCCCATGCGCCTAGGACTTAGAATATTTTCTGATTTTTGGGGAAAATGTGTAAAGTAGGCTTTGACTTGGGAAATTCCCAGGGGACTATATAAGTTGATTTTTGGGGTCATAGATGGTATGAGGGGCATGTTATGCATTGTGATTGATGCTTATGATGATGATGATGATGAGTAGCATGAATATGCATGATGTATGTTATGTATGTATGATGCCCAATATGATGATGTTTGAATGATATGTTATGTTATGTTCCTCTGATGACGAATGTTTATCTTGCCATGGCTTTATGTGTTATGTCAATGAATGAACCGAAAGTATTATGTAATATAAAGTGAAAGATAATGAAAGAGGAACATGATGAATGAATGCATGCATTAACGAATGAATGAACGTAAAAAGTCTTGGAAGCAAATGTATGGAGGTCCACACCCAATGAAGGGTGTTAGCTCAACTGTGTGCGGGTTAGCTACCCCAGAAGGATGCACACTGGGGTCCAATCCTTGTGATTGACCATATGTATGGGATCCTTGCCGCTTGCCCCAGGTACTAGAGTCAGCTTCGTGCATAATGTTCGGGGTCTATGAAAGACCTCAGGCCCAGTAACCAGCTTCGTGCACACTGTTCGGGGTATAGCATATGACATTGATCTGGAATGAAAGAGGAAAGCTAAATGGTGAATGTACTTACCCCAGGTACTGGAGTCAGCTTCGTGCACAATGTTCGGGGTCTATAAAAGACCTCAGTCCCAGTAACCAGCTTCGTGCACAATGTTTGGGGTAACGTACATGTCACTAGATGTAATGAATGAACAAAGGTTAACGAACATAATGGAAGATAATAATGATGTTATCTGTATGTACGTATGATGTATGATCACGAATGAATGAAACATATAGTATGGACTCTGAAAGGAAATAAATAATGAATTTATGTATGTTTAATTGTAAAACTAGAACTCACTCAGCATGTTGAGTTTTATACGTTTTCAGTTGGCAGGTAAACGTTGCTGAGGATGGCACGAGGCGGCTACTCAGCTCTTTTGGATGGCATCCATTTATTTAAGGCTTTTGCGATGTAATACAACAATGAAATTTTGTAACCGACAAACGATGCATTATTTTGCAAAAGTTTTTTTGATGAAATGAAATGCCATTTGTTTTATGTTTCCGCTGCAATGCTTTTTAAATGATTAAATGTAAAGTATATGTTTTATGCGCGATGATTTACCAACTATGAGCGTCCCGAGAACGGGCCTTACATGCAGTGAAGTTGTGATGAGCTTTAATTATAACATTGAATTATGCCTCTTCAGTCTGAGTTTCATCTAGTTTCTCTGGGTAAATCACCATCTCCATGCTTGATTCATCCTATTTTGATTCACTTGTTTCTTCCACCTTTTCAGCCTCAGAGAATCTCATCTTTTTAGTAGGAGGGGAGTCATTACTATTAGATTCCTTATGCCCAAGACAAGTAAAACATTGATGTGGTTAGTACGTTATGATCCAAGTCGGGTCATACCCAATAACAAGCTTAGCAAAAACCAATTGATATTTAGTTGATGATATGATCATGCAATTAAATAAATACACCAATTTAGAAAATGAGTTTTCTAAATAAATTGCATATGAGATGGAACAACTTATAAGGATATTTTGTTCATGGGTATTATTTGTAATGTTGTTTAATTTGGTTAAATAACATCAAATAATAAAAGTGTGTATGAGTTATATGATTAAAAGATTAATATTATAACTATTTTAACAACTAGTTTATTAAATTGGAGAATGGTTTTGGGGGAAAACCTCACCACTTGTCTATTTTCGGCCGCCCCTCTTTAGTTGTTGGCCCCTTTTGTGTCTTGGTAGAACACAACTCATTAACTAGTGACATACACTCCACCTTCTTCTCTCTCTCACATGCAAGAACCACAACAACAAAAGTTCTCTCCATTTTGAAGAAAATACACAGCTGGAACTCGATTTTCAGCAGGTTTCTTGGTGGTTTTGGTGTACAAATCCTAGCAAGAAAGGTCTTTGCTTGATGCTTGTGGGTATGGGAGCTTGAGGACACCTCTCCTTGATGTTTTGGTCATTCAAGAACCTCATTCTCTTCATCAAAATCACATTTTTTAGCAGCTCTACAAAGGTAGTTAATATGTGTTGTTTTGGTTGTTATTTCTTCATGATAGCTAGTTCATACACATATATATGATCCTATGTTCTTGGGTTTGTTGATATTAGGTTATGTACCTAACTTTTAGTTTACAAAACATAATATTAAGGTTTGTTTCCGCTGTGTTTTATTGTTTAAATGGTTAAACAACTATGTTAATGATCCAACAAACCCAACATTGGCATCTAGAGCCAGATATGTGGATGACTAGCTTCATTTGTCCTTGTAAAATTGATTTTATAGGACTTTAACAACCTTAAAGGGGCTGTTTTGTGATGTTATGATGAATCCCCAATCTTTGAAGGTCATATCTTACATGCTTATGATTAAACCTTGAAAGAAAGATATCAAATGGTTGATTGTATTTTGTTTGGACAAAAACCCTAAATTCTTGGTTTATATTGGCTGAAAATTTAGGGTCAAATGGAGATTTATTTTGGTTCTTGTATGTTGTTTCATATTGGTGCATAGCCTAGCCTTGACCTTGTGTTGGTTTAGTTTTGAATGAATGTTTGTTTTGGTTGATTTCATTCATAATGGGGTGTAATATTATTCTTTTGTGCTTGTATTTGGATGTAATTTATTTATTCATTCAATGGTGATCTAATAGATAGATTAAGTGTGTTTTCTTTTATTTGAAAATTTGTATTAGGATATAAATTTTGTAAAAGAAGATGCACAAGTTGGAAGCACAAAGGGAAGACACAAAGAGAGGGACTTGAAGCATTTGGATGCAAGTTCAAGTGGGGGTCTTTGGAAATCTCATATTTTGTGTTATGTTCAACCCTTAGGAAGACCAAATGACAACAATTGTGATGACAAACAAGTTTTGTCAACTTAGTGGCTATGGTTATGCATTTGTGATTGTTTTTATTATGCTTGTTTGGTTATTTGTTATATGACGGTTGTTTGATATTTGGATGTGTATAACAAACTAATTAACAAAAAAAACAAGCTGAAAATTTATGGTTCCTAATCATTAAGTGACTAATAAAAGGTTATTAAAAGGATTAATGATTTCAATAAAAAGGGGTTTTACTAAAAAGAGAACCATATGGTGCCATGTATTTGAAAGCATGCAAATACAAGGTCATAGAGTTTTCATAACAAGAATTAATGGAAACTAAAATCCCTTTGGAAACAAGTTAAACACCATCCTTTTACACCACACTCGAAACAATTGAACTAATTGTGGGATAAAGGTCACCTAACCACTTTTAGGGCACTTGTGTGTTTGAGGTGGGCTTAACGTATTTGTGGGATAAAGGTCACTAACCACTTGTATGTGTAAACTCACACGTGTGTGTAAGTAGAACAACGTAATTGGAAACCATGTGCATAGGGTCACCGAGCATGGCGTACAATGGTCTTGATGGGATTTTACACGCCGACTAAACATAAGATGTTTACCCCATACCATAAGCTAGAAGTTGAAATAGGTTGCAATTGTCAAATGTTGACTACCTTGTTAATTTAAATAATGGGATAAAGGTCACTAACCATATCTAAATGTAACGTTAGATTCTAGATTTTAATTATTAATTGTCTATGAGACATGAAAAGGGTATTAATAATTAAAATGTAATTTTTCAGAAATACTAATATGAACTTTTTAAATTCTGTAGAAATGGCCGCAAACAATAATGCTACCACCCCGGCCGTCCCTACCCTAACACTGAGAACCATCTTAGGGAGTGATCTTCTTAACCATAATAACTTTATGGGCTGGTTTTGAAACTTGAGAATTGGTCTCAAGCAAGAGAAGAAGGCCTATGTCCTTGATGATACCATTCCTGACCAACCCGACCCCGAGGATGATGAGGCCTATAACGATTGGCTTCAGTACACTGAGGATTCCATGCAGGTTTCCTGCCTCATGTTGGGAACTATGATTCCTGAACTCCAAAAGGGTTTGGAGCATCTTAGGGCATATGACTTGATTACCCAGTTCAAGGAAATGTTCCTTTAACAAGCTAGGGTAGAGCTCTTCGAAACGGTTCGAGCGCTTCACGCGTGTTGCATGGAATAAACCCAATCGATATCATCTTATGTACTTAAGATGAAAACCCACGTTGATCGTCTTGAGAGGCTTAATTACCCTGTCTCAAAGGAGCTGGCCACGGATTTGATCCTTAATGGCCTAACCAAAATGTTTGAGACGTTCATAATTAATTACAATATGAACGGGTGGGACAAGAGCATTGGTGAGCTTCACGTAATGTTCAAAACAACCGAGGTAGGGATGGGTAGAAAGGTTCTACCCTTTCTCTCGATCAATGAGGGAGGCAATAAGAAAAGGCCGTTCCCCGATCTCAAGGCAAATGTTGCCAAAGGAAAGGGATATATCAAAGGCAATGGGAAAGAGAAGGCTAATGTGGAACCTCCAAAGCCTAAGCTAAGAAGCCTAAGGTAATGGAGAATGATTCATGCTTTGAGTGTGGTGAGGTAGGACATTCGAAAAGGAATTTTCCAACCTATCTCAAAGAGTTGAGAAACAAGAGGGATGCTGGGCAAACCTCAGGTATAACTTTCATGATTCATATTGTTTAAATGTTACTTTTTCAAACACATGGGTATTGGATACCGGATGTGTAACTCACATATGCAATTTGTTGTAGGATTACAAACGAAATAAGTACTTCAAGAAGGGAGACACTTGTCTCTACATGGGCAACGGGGAAAAAGTTGATGTCGAAGCCCAAGGAGACTATATTTTGAAAACTTTCAAATGGTTTGGAGGTTGTTCTTAAAACATTTTGTATCCTCCTAGTTTGACTAGGAACATAATTTCCATTTCCCTTTTAAAAACAATGTGGTTACGAATTAACAATCGTATCTATGAATTGGTTCATGATGACTCATCCTATAATAACTAATTATACCAAACAAGAACCAAGAAACTTAAAATGGGTTTAAGTGATTCTTATCTTGGGCATTATTGTCTTGGTCACATAAAGAAGAATCGAATTCAAAAACTTCAAAAGAATGGTCTTTTGAAAACAAATGAAAATGTTTCATTTGATAAGTGTGAATCATGTTTACAAGGTAAGATGACCAAGTTCCCCTTTAGTGATACTAACAAGAGGGAAAAAGACTTATTGGGAATCATACATTCGAATGTATGTGGTCCTTTTAAGACAATGACAAGAAATGGTGAAAGATACTTCATTACTTTTACCGACGATTACAGTCGCTATGGTTATGTGTACTTGTTAGTTCTCTAGAAAGATTAACATGTTGTATTTATGTGTCTTTTAACTATTTGTAATAGTATAGGGACTAGTTTTGTAATTTTGTTAGTTCCTTTTGTTTCATTATATATAGCTTAGACTTGTAGCAGTCAGAGAGAGATGAAAACTACTTACTTACTTTGTAATTGTTTTTGCTTGATATTAATGAAACTGTGAATTTTGTTGATATCTTGCTTGATTTGATTACTTTATTTGTATTCCTTTTAATTATGTTCATACATCATCACAGATTGATACATTTCATCCTATCAAATGGTATTAGAGCTATGGTTGAGTGATTTTTTAGTTTTGTCGAACTGTCAAACTCAAAAAAATTCACTGAATCTGTGATTGATAGACAATTCAATTGAATTTTGTGGATTTCAGATGTGTTTAATCATCAGAAACATGTTTTAAACCATAATTAGCAGTTAAATTCATCAAATTCGAGATAATTTGTTGAATTTGCATTCGAAAAGCTCACTATTTTTCAAACTAGAAATCACAAAATTGATTGATTTGTAGTTGATATGAAAGAAATTGATGTTAGAAGAATGAGTATCGGTATAAAACATGTCTAATTGGAAAGTTTCAATCCAATTCATCACTTTTGAAGAATTTAAGAAGATTTGAGTTAGTTACATTCATATGAACATGATGAATGTGGCGCATTAGGGTTGAAGTTTGCTGAAAATTTGTCAAGTGTTAGGTGATTGACTACTGTCTAGTCGCATTAACACTGTTTCGACGTTTTCAGTTCAAACGTTTGACTACTGTTGAAGAGTATAAGTCCAGAAGTATCATCTCTGTTGAAGCGTATTAGAACTATTTAGACGTTTGAAAATTGTTGAGGCGCTCTACAACTGTGTAGGTGCATTACAACTATTCAGGCGTTTTACTACTATTCAGACGCATCAACTTAGGAGGTTTGGAAAATTTTTCTAAGGCAGCCCCTTAGACATCTGTTAACCTAGGCGCATTAACTGTTTGGGTGTTTGATTACTGTTCAGGCGCATCACCTTGATACTTAGAATTTTTTTATGAAAATTTTTCAAAAACTTTTTCATTTGTTTTCTTATTTCAAAATCTAAGAAAAATAACAAAAATATAAGAATGGTGAAATCAAAAGATTCTGATAATAGAGTTCCAAAACTTAAAAATAGAGCTGATTTCAAAAATTGGTCTCTTAGGTTAAAACATCACTTAAATTCCATTGACATTGATCTTTGAAAATCTATAGAGAAAGGACCATAAATTCCTATAATCACTAATGGGCCTGACAGAGGGTTTGTTTATACTAAAGATTCTTAAGAACCCTATCCTGAAGATGGTCTTCAAGGAGATGATTTGAGAAGAGTAAAGAATGATATCAAAGCATATTCCTTGATGTGTAAAGGACTACCTTTGGATGTTCTTGCAAGGCTTGATGGATATCAAACTGGATACACCATGTATAAAGCCTTAAATACCATTTATGAAGGAGGCAAGGAGATTCTAAATCTCAAGAAACAAAAGTTGAAAAGGCAATTAGAATTGTTTCAACATTTTTCTGGAGAAACCATAAATTAGATGATAAACAGATATGTTCAACTTACAACTGAGATATCAACAACTGGTATTAAGCCTGATCTTGAAGATCTAAATCTTAGACTACTCAATGATTTACCCTCATCATGGAAACAATAGTAACCTTACTAAAGCATACTAAGAAGTTCCCTATGGATCTAGATCTACTCATTGCCAAGATAGAGACAGTCGAGATTGATGAAAGCCCAAGGAATAATGATAGAGCAGCATCAATGTCTCAGTACCAGTTTGTTGCTTCTCCTGCAAACACAATTGAAAATGCATTCATGGCAAAAAGTGAAAAAATTACAGAAGAAGAGGGAGATTTATTTGTTGGAGCAGGATTTTTCACTGATTCATCATTTACTAGTGCTCCTGCTTATACAACACAGTCTCATTCTCAATCTCCTCCTAAATCTCAGTCTCAAACATCTAATGTTCAAACAGAGACTTCTTCATCTAACTATGCTAAATCTAGCAAAGTTAAAGATGTGATAAACATCCTATTAGAGGATGAAGAGTCTAAAACTACATTCACTGCATTATGGCTAGTTTTCAAGCATATCAAGGTAGCCATTTAACTCAATTAGACCTTGTTTTGTAGGATTTGTTTGAAATGGATATGGAAGATGTAAAAGAGATGGACTTAAGCTGGCAGATGGTGATGATTGCTTACAGGACACAAAAACACTCATATGTCAACAGGAAGTACAAGCCAAGTGCTAACAAGACTGTTGGATTTGATAAGTCAAAATCAAGGTGTTTTAACTGTAACAGTTATGGACATTTCTCCAGAGAATGCAAAGCTCCAAGAAATAATGGAGGAAATGCTCAATCAAGTTCTAGCAATCAAAGGTTTCAACCAGCTCAGAAGACTTTTGAAAAGCCTTATCAAAGTCTTCCTATGCCTGAGCTTAAAGATGAAACAAAAACATCTGATGAAACCAAGAAAGCTTTAGTAGTCAGCATTAGAGATGGTTATGATTGGAGTGCAAATGCTGAACAGTTTACTAATGATTTAACATCAAGTTTATCTCTTGTTGCAGAAATCCAGGGAAAATATTGGTCAGAAAATAATGATCCAAAAGTGGAAGGTGAGAATGAAGAAGATGACTATGATTGGAGTGACATATCTAATCCTAAGGAGGATACAGATGAAGTAGCTCTAATGGCACAGTCTAATCAACCTAAGGTTGACACTTTATCTTCAAATTTGAAACCTTATCTACAAAATTCCCTGAAATCCCATCTGAAGTGAGAGAAAAACTCTGCACAAATCATGCTATGAACATGTTGAATACTATAGAAACTACCCTAATAAAATATGTGAGAAATTAAATCAAGAAGAGTCAATGCATAACAATACTAAAATCTGATCACAAAACAACATATCAAAAGATTATTTCTTTTCAAACTTCATGGAACAAAACACTAAAAGAATTAGAAATTGTCTCTAAACAATTGGAAGAGATGACCAAAAATCTTGAACAGGAGAAGATAGCACATGCTGCTACTCAAATCGATCTTGCTAAAGTAAAAAGTTCAAAAATGATTGTAGAAAAACTGGTAAGTGAGAGAAAAGATAAACAGAAAGCAGGATTAGATTTCACTCATGAACCTATGCTTGAATCTATTACAAACACTTTACCAGAGAACTTTAATACACATGATCATTCTCCTGAGAATAAAGCTAAACTTAAAGATTTTTAGGTCAAAAACAAGAATTCAGAAGAAGAAAAGGAAAATGTAAAAGTTTTTGTTGAAAATGATAAAGAAAAGATTAAAAATGGTCATCCTATCAAGAGAAAATCTTATGAACCAAAACAAACAAACAAAACACTTCTGATCAAATTCATTCTGTATTAGAAGAAGTGAAAGTTCAAAGCAAAGATAAAGATAACCAACATGTAGGAACATCAGAAGATTCAAACACTATTAATCTAAAACAAGTTCAATCTAAAAAGGAACCTTCTTCTGATGATGTTCAATCTGGAAGTAAACCAAGTTCTTCTAAGTCACAGAATCAAAGAAGAAGAAAGAAATCATCAAAAACAAAATGTAAACAAAACAAAAGTTCAGAAAAGTTGATCAAAACAACAAATCAGGCAACAAGACTTAAACCAATAAAATTTGTGTCAGTCGGTTTGTTAAACATGAATTCTCTTCAAACCAACATGGTGAATACTATGAACAAATCTCACTCTTATCTCAAATCAAGTTCAGATTCTAACACTTCTGTTGTAGCAAAAAGATTTGTTCCTAATGAATTCAAAAAGGAAGTTTATGTTAAACAAATGCAAAATAACTTGGCACAAAATGAAAATGTAAAAAATGAAAAACAACAATTTAACTATTTGACACCAAAATATAAAAATGAATCAAATATAGTGTCAATGTCAAAAGTTAACAAACAGTTGTTTATAACTCCACAAAAATACTGTGAAATATGTGATATGAAAATCACAATACTGTTTAGTGCTATTTCAACAAGTACTGTCATATATGTGACATTAGAAATCATTCCACAGCAGATTGTTATTTTAACAAATACTGTATTATTGTGATGAGAAGACTTACAATACTGCAAATTGTTATTTTGGAAAGAGATCACATACTAGAGGATTTGCAAATTCAAACATGAGCAAAGGTTATGATAATCCTCAATATATGAGAAATCAAACCGATGGATTTCAAAAATTATCTAATCAACCATCTTTAGGTTTGAGATCTTTTGAAAAGAACAATTATGTGAGATCTAAACAAAATGTGCAAGAACAATTCATACCAAGATCTGTAAGGATGACTAATAAAAAGGTTAGTCGTCAATACGAGTCAAAAATTGATCAATCAAATGGTATGAATGTTTTCAGAAATAACTCAAACAATTTTCAAAACAAGATTGGTAAATTCATCAAGAATAAACCTGATTTGAATAATCTTCATTACCAATT
Source organism: Flaveria trinervia (assembly GCA_025506515.1). NCBI lineage: Eukaryota > Viridiplantae > Streptophyta > Magnoliopsida > Asterales > Asteraceae > Flaveria > Flaveria trinervia. The sequence goes on from CM046451.1 coordinate 51,142,047, forward strand.
TACCATTGTTGATAAATTTGGAAAACACAAGACCATCTCGGCTTGGGTAGATATCTCAACTTAATTTTCTTGTTGTGCAGGTATGCCGAAGAAGACCACCTAATACATGGTATGTGGATAGTGGGCGTAGCCGGCATATGACAGGCAATCCTGCCTTGTCACAAGATTTTAAGTCAAAGGATGGAACACACGCCGCCTTTGGTTGTGATGCAGGTGGAAAAATAATAGGAGAAGGAACAGTGTCAAATGGGATAATAAGCTTTGACAAAGTCAAATTTTGTTCACAGTTGAAGTTTAATCTTTTAAGTGTATCCCAAATATGTGATAAATCATACTCTGTTCTATTTGATGATTCATTCTGTAATGTTTTGAAGCCAGGTTTTCAGATAAGCAAAGTATGGGTAATTGTTACAGCTGAAAGGGATAGAGATGTAACAAGCTGGATATGTCTCAAGTTGATCCTTCAACTAAAACAACATGCCTAATTGCTAAAGCATCAAATGATGAAAGCCAGCTTTGGCATAGACGTCTCGGACATTCAAATTTCAAGAATATGAACAAGCTTGTATGAGGAAATCATGTCATTGGAATTCCATCTAAGAAGTTTGTAACGACTGATAACTACTCAGCATGTTTGAAGGGAAATCAACACAGAGCGTCTTATAAGACCAAGCTCATAAACTCAACTTCCAAACCTCTTCAAATGTTACCTATGGACCTTTTTGGACCAACAAATGTCAAGAGTATTGGACGAAAATCATATTGTTTAGTTATCATTGATGACTATACAAGATTTTCATGGGTTTTCTTTTTGTATGCTAAATCTGAAACGACTGATTTTTACTGAAAGAATTTATCATTAAAGTTTAAAATCAGTTAGAAAATAAGTGAAAATAATAAGAAGTGATAATGGTACGGAATTCAAAAATGCTAACATTGAAATGTTTTGTGCTCAGAAAGGGATAGCTCATTAGTTCAGTGCTCCCAGAACTCCTTAACAAAATGGAGTTGCTGAAAGCAAGAATAGAACACTGATTGAAGATGCTCGTTCTATGTTAGCTCATGCAAAAATTCCTATCACTTTTTGGGATGAAGCTATATCAACTGCGTGTTTTATTTAGAACATAATCTTAATTGTGAAAGATAAAATGAACACTCCTTATGAGTTAATGTTTGGAAGAAAACCAAACATAAACTTTCTAAAATCATTTGGTTGTCCTGTTATGATTCTTAATTCAGATGATCAGTTAGGAAAATTTGAAGCAAAATCTAATAATGGAGTTTTCGTTGGATACTCATCTGTTTCAAAAGCCTATCGAGTGTATAACTCTAGGATGAATATGATCCTTGAAACATTTAAGGTTAAATTTCTAGAAAATTCTTTTCCATCAGTTTCAAATGGTCCTGCATGGTTATTTGATTTAGATTTATTTTCAAATTATCTTCAATCTAACTTTTTTAATCAATCAAATTGTCTTGATTCTATAGGTCAGAAGAAATCTAGAGGAGATCTTGGATCTTTCAGTGAGGATTCAGATTCTGACAAACCACATGATTCTAGCTCAGACTACCCATTTTTATCATTTGTCAAGGACTCAACAACTCAATTCAATGACAATAATCATGATAAGACAGCTTCAGATCATTCAGTCTCATTTGATCAGGAAGAATCACAACCAATTTCTAATGATGGTAATGAGTTTGTGCAACCTGAGTCTTGACCATCATCCATCTCTGGTGATGCAGTTGATGTTGGTAACTTTGATTACTTTATTAACTCACCGACTCAAGTTCCAAACTTCAATCCACATATTTCTAATTTGTTACCCAGCTCTCCAACTTAAACCAAACAAATCTGGATGTTAATGTTCACTGTGATGAGATTCCAACATCTCGTATTCACAAGAATCATCCAATTTCTCAGATTATTGGTCCATTGAATGAGAGAACAAGAAGGAGTAAATCAGAACAAGCAAACTTGTGTTTATACTCTTGTTTTCTTTCTCAAATTGTTCCTAAAAATGTTACCGAAGCATTAAAGGACAATGGTTGGATAGAAGCCATGCAAGAAGAATTACTTCAATTCTACAAACAAGAAGTGTAGAATTTAGTGGATTTACTTGAAGGAGAAAATGCCATAGGCACAAAATGGTTGATTAGAAATAAGACTGACGATCGTGATATAGTAATAAGGAACAAAGCGAGACTTGTTGCACAAGGATACACACAGGAAAAAGTGATAGATTATGATGAGGTGTTTGCACCAGTTGCAAGACTTGAATCCATTCAAGTTTTCTTGGCCTATGCTTCGTTCATGAAATTTAAGGTGTATCAAATGGATGTAAAGGGTGCCTTTTTATATGGTCCTATCACTGATGATGTGTTTGTGAAGCAACCTCCAGGCTTTGAGGATGCAGAATTTCCACATCGAGTGTAAAAGCTGAGTAAAGCTTTATATGGATTTCATCAAGCCCCTAGAATTTGGTATGAGACATTATCACAACACTTAATACAACATGGATACACAAGAGGGAAAATTGATCCAACTTTATTCATAAAGATGGATAATGATGATCTCTTATGTGTACAAGTGTACGTTGAGGATATAATATTTGGTTCTAGAAGTCCAAAATTGTGCAATGAATTTGAAGAAATCATGAAATCTCGGTTCCAAATGAGTTCTATGGGAGAGATTAATTTCTTTTTTGGACTTCAAGTCAAGCAAAAACTGACGATGGATTTTTATCAATCAAGAGAAGTTTGTTGACAAGCTCTTGAAGAAATTTAAGTTGCAACACTGTCAGTCCATATGAACTTGTTGGACCAAAAGAACCAATGAGCCTGATCAGAAAAACCTCTAAGTCCCACAGACATTACAACTGCTGAAGAAGATCACAACAGCTAAAGACATCAGTTGATTACAAGGTCTGAAGACAAAGTCTGAAGACAAAACTGAAGACTACTACTGAAGACAAAGTCTGAAAGTAAAGAACTGAAGACAAAGTCTGAAACTATCAGCTGAAGAAGCACAAAGTCTGAACTAAAAGTCTGAAGACAAGAACTGAAGACTACTACTGAAGACAAAGTCTGAAAGTAAAGAACTAAAGACAAAGTCTGAAGCTATCAGCTGAAGACAAAGTCTGAAAGTAAAAGTCTGAAGAACAAAGTCTGAAGTACAAAGACTGAAGACCAAAGTGATCAGTAGTTGTCACAACAGCTGAAGTTATCAACTTCAGTAGTTGTGATGGTTCCTTTTGGTACTTGTAATTACTTTTCAGTAGTTTTTTTAGTAGTTTAGTTTCAGTAGTTTTATGTTTTTGTACTTAAGCATTCTCTCAGATGTAATCAGTAGTTGAGAACATTCTCAATAGTTTGCATAGTTTTAGTAGTTTGAATAATTCTGTTAGATGTCACTATCAAGTGACATCAGCAGACATCACATATCCTATATAAGGAATGTTGACCTAATTGTAAAGTGTGACATTGAGCCACCACGAAAGCATATGAATGAAATATCTCTGTTGCATAATACTCTTTTTCTATAACCATTTACAGTTACATTGAATATCAATTGTGTTCTTGTGAATTGTTTAATTCGTTGTTCGTACCCCGCTGCAATACTCTCTAATAATCAAACTTAGATCACTGATCCTAACAAGTGGTATCAGAGCAAGGTTAATCATTGATCGATCTAACAATTGATCATTGAAACTGCTATTCGATATCTAAGTTTGATTGAATTAGCATATTTGCAAGAATTGGTTATAGATCATTGAATTTCTGCTGCTTTCGTTTATCTGCTTTGAGTTTTCTCTTGGTTCATATTGAGTTTGTTGTGTTTTGCACTAAATCAGTTAAAACTTAATTGAATTTGGTTGAATCTGAGAATGATTACTCCTTCTAATGACCCTCACAATACTGGTTCCTCAACCAAGCCTCCGATGCTGGTTAGGACTGAGTATAACATATGGCAACGAAGAATGCTTCATCACCTGTCTGTTAACAGTTTAGGTTGTTGGACATCTGTGGTACATGGTCCACACAAGCCTATGGTGAACATCCAGAAACCAACCAAATGGTTCCTAAGAAGAAGGAACAATACTCAGATGAGGATCGAAAACTGTTTGAGATTGATGCTAAGCGCATGGAATTCTGGCCATGGCACTGCCGAATGAAATCTATTCTGGGCTTATGCATCATGAAACTGCTCATGACCTCTGGAATGCATTGAAGGAACAATTTGGTGGAACATATAAGGTCTTAGCAAACAACAGAGAAATCCTTGCCCAACAATATGACATTCTCTCATAGGAACGGTGAGTCACTGACTCAACAGTTTGAGCGTTTCTCCTGTTTGCTCTGAGCTGAAAATGGTCAAACATGAATACACTAATAGTCAGATGAACAACAGATTCGTCAGATCACTGCCAGAGAGATGGGACACAATCCATTGTCCTACGCTCCAGTGCAAATCTGGATAGTCTATCTCTCACCCAACTCCATGGGAAACTGCTTACATTTGAAAGAGAGATAGAGCAGAAAAGGAAACTGGCATCATCAGAAAGCTCACTGATGACTTTGTACTGGGAAAACTGCCTTGGTTGGTCATGAGTCAGAATTGCTGCATCTGAAAGCAATTATGATGAGCATATAGATTTCTCAAACGGTTCAGATCATGCATTTGTTAGTGTTGACAATCAGTGAGGCTGTAATAGTGACAATTTGTGTTTCATTATGGATGATTAAAAGGGTATTGCTGATGATGACTTAGAAGAGATGGATATTCTAAGCCAAATGGCCTTGATTAATATCAGATCTCAAAAGTTCTACAAGAGAACTGGTAGGAAATTCCAGGACTCTCTGCAAAACCAAAGTTCGTTTTGACAAGAGTAAGTTCAGGTGTCACAAATGCCACAGGCTTGGACACTTTGCAAGAGAGTGTAGATCATCTGGATCTAACTCCTCTGCACCCTTTTGACTTTTCCAAGCAATAGTCCACAAAACAGAGGGCAACATCCTGCTAGTTCTAGTCATCATTCACACCTATATCTCCTGCATATTTTGTCCCTCAGGGTCCAATGTCATATCCATACCCCTGCTATTACATGCCACACCCAAATCCGGTTCAAGTTCTAATGCACAACAACCTCACCCCCTACCTCATCACAGCTTCTTCACCCCTAGTATTGTTGACTGGAGCAGTTTACCGATGATCTCTCTGGTAATAAGCAATTATTTGCTGGTGATGGTCAACATGGTGGTGAACATCCTTTTGGGAATCTAGCTCTCATGGCCCTGGAATCTACTGATAGTTCATGCTCCAATGCATCTCAGGTAACCCAGGTATCCTCTGAGGCTAAGGCCAAGCTATGTTCTGAATCTTGCATAGATGCATTTATCTCTATTAGAGAGGCAAATGTAGCTTTAATAAATCAAAATCTAGAGCTTGAGCAAACCCTTTCCAAAAGAAAAGTTGAATATGAGTCTGTCCTTAAGGATAAGATGATGAGATTTATAAGCTTAAATGCCAATTAAATGATGAAAATGCTAAGCTAGAGGTCATTCTTGAGAACCATAGAGATCTCAAAGAAAAACTTGCAGTTACCCAAGTTGAGTGTGACCGCTGGGTATCATCCTGCAAGGGATTTGAAATGCGCTCAGCAGCAATCTTTCGAATGTGAAGTTTGGAATAGGTTACAACCACATTGCACACCTACAGATTTTACTCCAAAACCAATAGTAAAATCTGAAGGTGAAGTAATTTCCAAACCAATCATCATGTGCATCATCCTCAAGTGATCACCTAAAATCACAAGATGAAATCAGTGTTGATACCTTAGCAAATCATTGGCTGATGGGTTAACTACTGATAAGCACATGAATCTGAGTACTTCAGATGTTGTCCCTCAAAGTACCTCAAGTACTGAAGGGCAAGTCACAACATCTAAAAGCATTTCAAATCAGCTGAAATAAAAGGATAACAACTGCTGATAGAGAACATCTGAAGAACAAGTCTTCAGTTGTTACAGATCCTTCAGTACTAAACAAAAACTGAAAGGAGGAAAGTACTGAAGAGCACACCTTCAGTAGTTTCCACATCAGCAGTTGATCACTCCAAGATGAAGAATAAGCCATGTGAATATTGGTAAATTCAATCATCTTTCTGATGAATGTTGGTACAAAAAGGGTTCCAAACTCAACAAAGATAAGCTCATTAAAATCCAGATGGATGAAATGAAAAATGAGTTGAGACTAAGTTTGTACCACAGTCATCCCTTGTGATAAACCTAAGCCTTCACCAAATCCAAAAAGAAGGATAGGGTTTATCATAAAACAGCTGATAGTGCTCCTCATGATAAACATCAGACTAAGTCTGTGAACTTTGAGGAGGAAATGGTGGATCACAGGAACTCATCAAACAAAGTACTGATATGTCACAAGAGCTGAAAGCTTTAGCTACAAATCAGACACAACTTGTTATGATGGTTCAGCATTTGTTGGGGAGAGTTAACCAACTAGATGCACCTGTGATCAAACCACTGAAAAGGCATTCCAAGCCCAAATCCAAGGAATCCATTTCAGCACCATCTCCTTCTTCATCAGCTGTTAATCATAAGAACAAGTTATGGTTAAATCTGTTGATGAAAACAGACCCAAAACCAAAAGGTTGGGTCTCAAAACCTAACTAGTTCTTTATGATGAATGCAGGGTTCTTCAGCATGCCAAAGGAGCATCTGGTATGTAGACAGTGGAGGATCTATGCATATGACTGGGCCAGTTCTCTTCTTAATGACTACTCTCAAGGAAAGAAGGGATTTGTTTCATTTGGTAATGATGCCAAGGGTTACATCATCGGGAAAGGATATGGTCTAATGGACAAATCAGGTTTGATGATGTTAATCATATGGAGAATCTCAAGTATAATCTGCTGAGTGTCAGTCAGATGTGTGATAAAGGGCACGTTGCACTTTTCACAAGCCAGAACTGCAGGATTCTGTCTTCCCAAGTTCTGAGGCTGATTGACAAGGTATTGGATGAACATACTCTCCTGAAGGCCAACAGGATTGGAAGAGTGTATGCCTTGGATTTGTCAAAGAAGATTGATTTGAAGGGTCATCCTTGCCTGTTCTCCAAAGCCTCTCCTTAGGAATCTAAACTGTGGCATAGAAGGCTGGGTCATGTTAATCTCAAAAACATGAATCAGCTGATCCAAATAGTTTAGTGAGAGGTCTACCAATAAAGGAGTTCCACTGTGATGAAACCTGCACTGCTTGTTTGAAAGGAAAACAACACAAAGTCTCATTCCCTCCTATTGAAGAACCTAAGTCCACTGCCTGCTTGCAGTTACTGCACATGGATCTATTGGTCCTGTGAGAGTGATGAGCATGGCAAAGAAGAAATACTGTCTGGTAATTGTGGATGATTACTCCAGATTTGTATGGACTTTCTTCTTGCATTCAAAGGATGAGGTTGCTCAGACGATTATAAACCTTGTGTTGTATGTTGAGAAGCAGTATCCCTATCAGTCAAGTGTATAAGGAGTGATAATGGAACTGAATTCAGAAACCATACACTTGATGATTTTTATCTATCAAAAGGAATCAAGAGGCATTTTAGCATCCCAAGGACTCCAAACAAAATGGAGTAGTGGAGAGAAAGAACAGGACCCTAATTGAAGCTGCAAGGTCTATGTTGGCTGACTCTGGTTTGCCATTGACCTTTTGGGCTGAAGCTGTTAACACAGCTTGCTATGTGCAGAATAGAGTATTAGTAAATCAGAGGTTGATGAAGACTCCATATGAACTTCTACATCATTTGGCTCCTCTAATTTCATTCTTCAAAGCCTTTTGGTGTCCTTGTTTCATTCTCAACACAAAGGATCAACTCCACAAATTTGATCCTAAGGTGGATGCAGGTATTTTGTAGGTTATTCATCCCATCCAAGGCTTACAGAGTCTTCAACTGCAGAACAAAGTTAGTTGAAGAAACCTTGCATGTGAAATTCAATGAATCTCCTAAGGATAAAATTCCACAAAACCCTGTGGAGTTGTTTGATCTGGACATACTTCAATATGTTCCTTATCAACCTCCACCTGTTGCAGACCTTGTGGATAAATCATCTTCTGCAGCAAGTCTTCCACCTGATGGTACTGAAGATGATGATGATATCAGTACTCACCTTTTCAAGTTTAGTGACAAACTGCCTGAGTCCACTAAACTTGATGTTCCTGTAGCTTCAGCAGCTCCATCCACAACAAATGCTAATGAGATTTCTGACTCCTCTACATTATTTGATTTGCCATCTCATACTTGGTTTCCAGAGTCTGGATCAACATCTGCTACTGCTGAACCTGCTACAACACTTGACTGATCTTATAGTGTACCAAGAGCTGAAGAATCACCCATGTCTCAAATCATTGGTGATATCAATGCTGGTGTCTCAACTAGAAGTCATCGTCCAACTTCTGCTTCTATGCTCTCTTCATCAGTCAGCTAGAGCCAAAGAACTATCATGTTGCTTTAAGAGAAAATGGATGGGTTGAAGCCATGCAGCTTGAGCTACTTCAGTTCAAAAAGCAGCAAGTGGGAACTGGTTCCTCTACCCCAGGTAAGTGTGCAATAGGCACTAAATGGGTGTTTGGAATAAACTGATGAAAATGGGCTTATTGTCAAGAACAAGGCTAGACTGGTTGTACAAGGGTTTTCACAAGAAGAAGGTATTGATTATGATGAAACCTTTGCCCCTGTAGCCAGACTAGAGGCAATTAGATTGTTCTTAGCCTATGCTGCATTCCACAATCTTAAAGTTTTTCAAATGGATGTCAAAAGTGCATTTTTATATGGTAAAATAAAAGAAGAGGTTTATGTGTGTCAACCACCAGTTTTGAGGACAATAAACATCCTGATTGGGTGTATCAACTTGATAAGGCTCTTTATGGTTGAAGCAAGCTCCTAGAGCCTGGTATGAAACACTTTCAAATTTTCTTCTTAAAAATAATTTCACTAGAGGCTCCATAGATAAAACTTTGTTTATAAAGAAAGTGGATCAGCATAAGCTACTTGTTCAAATTATGTTGATGATTTATTTTGCATCCTCTGATCCCCAGTTGTGTGATGATTTTACAAGTTTATGAAGCAAAAGTTTGAAATGAGTGCAATGGGAGAATTACAGTTCTTTCTAGGCTTGCAAATCAACAAAAGGCTGATGGAACCTTCATTCATCAGACAAAATATACAAAAAATCTTTTGAATAAGTTTGATTTACAAAACTTGTAAGCCCTGTTCTACTCCCATGTGCAACACCACACAACTGGATGTAGATCAGAAGGTAAAGCTGTTGATGAAACACTTTACAGATGTATGATTGGTTCCTTGATGTACTTAATAGCTTCTAGACCAGATATTATTTGCAACGTGTGTTTGTGCTAGATTTCAGGCTGCTCCTAAAGAGTCTCATTTGATTGCAGTCAAGAGGATCTTAGATATCTGCAAGGTACATAATCTCTAGGTCTTTGTATTCCACTGGACACTCATGCAAATTAGTTGCTTTTTTGACAGTGACTATGCAGGTGTAAGTTAACCAGAAAGTCAACTTTGGTGGATGTCAATTCCTAGGAAACTGTTTGATTTCTTGGCAGAGTAAGAACAAACATCTGTTGCTACATCCACTGCTGAAGCAGAGTACATTGCTGCTGCAAGTTGTACATTTCAGGTACTCTGGCTTCAAAACCAATTATTGGATTATGGCATTACAGAGACTAAGACTCCATTATTAATGGATAGTGCTTCAGCTTGTGTATTGTCAGAATCCAGTCCAACACTCTAGGACCAAACATATAGAGATCAGACACCATTTTATTAGGGATTGTTTTGAAAAAGGTCTGATTGATCCAAAGTTTGTGCCTAGTGCTGATGAGCTTGCAGATATATTTACTAAGCCTTTGGATAGTTCAACTTTCCAAAACCTTGTGTTAAGGCTTGGTATGTTGCAGCTAGAATAAGTGATAACTACTGATGATCTGAGTAAAGAAGTACTGATGATCATTAGTAAACATGTCACAAATATGTACTAATTCTATTAAACGAAACTGATGCAGTTACAACTACTGATGTAGTTATAACTCCTGATGTCAGTAAAAACAGATAAGTACTGATGTCCTATGAAACAACTGAAATCAGCTAAAAAGTCTGATGAGTAAGTGTTGAGGACAGTATGAAACAACTGAAAAGCTAAGAATTGATGAAAACTACTGATGAGAATTTTTACTTCAGTCGTTTACACAAACTGATGTTTCACTCTAAACAGCTGATGACAAAAACATGTCTTCAGTAGTTTCACAACTACTGATGACTAATACCAAGTCCTCAGTTGTTTACAATAGCTGAAGACAAAACCAAGTTTTTCAGTAGTTTCACAACTACTGATGACTAAAACCAAGTCTTCAGTTGTTTTCAAATGTCTGATAGTTAAAACCACGTCTTCGTTGTTTTCATAACAACTGATGCCAACACCAACACTTTCAGTCGTTTTCTTTTCAGCCTTTCCTTAACCTATAAATACCTGCACTTATAGACAAACGTTTCATTAGCCATTTTAAAACCTCTCTCTCTTAATAATGGCGACCATGAAACTCAAACCCCGACACAACTGTGTTGCCTACCTTTTGAAATCGGTCTTCTGGAACAAGTTTGACACTGCCATCAATCTTATGGTGGATTCCCCATACAGAACAGCCTTTCTTCTGAATTCTACCATATATCCTGACTCCTTATCCCTGCTCTGGACCACCGTCTCTGTAATAACTGGTGAGAATGATAGACAAATCACTCTCCAGTCATTGGTGAATCAGAAACAGGTGCTCATCACCCCCGACATCATTCGCCAAACCCAAAAGGCATCACTGATATGTCTTTTATCCATAACGGGTATGAAGGCGACTTAAGTGCTGCAATATACTTAAAAAGCACTTCCATGACACTAAACGACTTATCTTTCATATGGTGAATGTCTGCCTTGCATCAAAGACATCTTCTTGGGATCAGATGTCTTCCCGATGGCAACAGGTATTGTTCTCTATCCTTGAATGCCAAAATCTAAATTTTTCTGAGATAGTGTTCATGGAACTAAAGGATCTGGCTCAGAAACCTGTGGCAAATAGATGGATACTTTATCCCAGGTTTCTGATGGCCATAATTTTGAATCAATTACAATCTGATGGCCTTGTTGGTCTTGGAGTCTCTGCTCCAGCAGTTTTAGCTGAGGTATACTCCTGACATAACTCAGACCCTACTCTTAAAGGGGCTGCCCGGATGCTAAAACCCAAGCAGAGGGAACCCACAGCCTCCACTTCCAGATCCAAGTCCCTACCAAACCCAAATCCAAAAAGCCCAAAAAGGCTACTCAGGGAGATGAGTCCCCTGAGGATGCCCCTGTACCACAAACACAGGAAATACATACTGGTTATAACCCCCCAGTTATGTCCAAGACTTAACCTGCTGAAGCCGCACATGTATCCTCTCAACAGGATCCTGTTGCAACCACAATCGGGGATCCACATTTCTGTAACCTCTCTCAATGAGAGGGTTACCATTGAAGAGCACCTCTCTCCCCGGGTGCATTCTGCTTCAGACCAATCTCCACACGCAACCGCCCCTCAAAGCCCAACACTGATCGTTGCTAAAGTGTTGAGTCAGTTGCATTCCTCATCCCCTCCCCAGAAACCACTTATCACTGGGAATACCTCAACTATTGAGGGGGAGGACCAAAATGCTTCTAATAACCCACAGCACAAGGGTTACAATGTTCACTCTCCAAGTGTAGAAACGGAGAATAGAACATCTGGTAAGGCTGCCACTTCTACTGATTTAGCAAATGATCAGGATGACGTTGGTAACATCCATAAGACCTTACCAGAGGCAACTGCCAATGAAGGACACAGTCCTGAGGCAGGAAGTCCCCAGTACCAAGAACAAGGGGCACATGCTTTTACTGATCTACTCTCAGAGCATGTACATCCTGATTCCATTAGGAGATCAGGTGATTCAGCACAAACTGATAATGACCTGGGCTTTTTCTATGATGTATTAGCCCATATACCATCCTTGAGACTGAGGTGAGCAGACTCAAAGAGTTATTAGCCAAAATGTCTCAGGATCAAAGTCCATCTACCTCACAAACCCCACAGATGGCACCTTCAATTGAAGGTTCCCCAAACACTGAGCCAATACACATAACTGAGCCACCAGTCAATGCTTTTGGCACCACCTCTCAGGGACAGAACCCCTTTGAGCAGAGGGTTGCTATCTTTCAAAACTTCTTACCTCTCATCACTCCCATCATCACTAACATAATGCATAAAGCCATTGATGAGAGGATCCTCAAATCTACAAACCCTCATTGATGATGCTGTTCACAAATCTCTTTCTGCCTTTCAAACCCCTGATTTCGGTGCAACCAAAAAGGGGGAGACTTCCAAGTCTAAGGCATTGAAAGAAAAGAAAAGAAAAAGAGTTGATGATGACAAAGAACCTGCAAAAGAGAAGGAGGTGGAGAAAGAACTGATCTCAGAACAGCTGATCACATATAAAAGAAAGAAAAGTGCTGAGTCAAAAGCTGATGAAGATAAATCCTTGGAAGATCTTGTCAAAGATGCTGATGAAGCTCACAGCAGATCCATGGATAAAATTATAGATCAGCTCTTTCGACAAGGTCATGACACAGCTACACTAGACACTGAGATCAGAAGGCTGGAAATAGAAGAGATTCAAACTAGATGGGCCGGTTATAGTGTGTTGGAAAGGGAAAGATTGGAGATAATGATCAGATTCATTGCCAAATACCTTGGAAGATCATTGATAGAGATGAGGGCTTGGTCCAGAGATAGTATCCTAGAGATAACCAAGAAGATCTACTCTGCTGGAGGCTATAATAAGGGGTTGATAATTGAAGCACCGGATGAAACAGGTGCAGGGAAGAGAACTGAAATGACAAAGCTCTCCAAAGCCAAACTCACCACCAAAATGCTAAGACAATCTTCTCACACTCCCACTCAAACACAACCCTTATCTCTAAAATCTCCCAAATCTATCCCTAAACCAAAGCCACCCACAACTCAACCCACAAAACCAATTGCTTTACCCCAAAACCACCTCAAACCTTACCCAGTGATGCACCCAGAAGGAGGAGAAAGGTGTTGAGGGTAGAAGAAGATGAAGAAGAGGATGATGATGATGATAGTCTGCCAATCTCTGTTGTTCTCAAACTCAAATCACTTGAGCACAGAAGTCAACAAGTGATTACTCCTGACTTGCAAATGCAGATGGTGAAGGTAAAGATTGAAGAAGCAGAATAGTAGAAACAGCACGATGAGAAGTTTCTCAAGATGGTTGATAAGGATTTCCCTCAGTCCTCATCCATTCAAGAAATGAAGAAACAGGCTCTGAGGTTGTACACTCTTAGACATACCTTTCAACATCAAAAAGAAAGAGTGCGGATCTGGCCAGACCCCAGGGTTTGTTCTAGAATTCATAAGAAGAATATACCAAGTAGATATCATGGCCAAGTGAAGAAGACCTTGAATGCTGCAATTACATTGGCCATGGTAGTCTCACCCTGGGAAATCATTGAAGAATTAAACAGAGCTCACAAATCCAAGACAACCCCTCAATCTATCTTGAGAATAAAATGATCAAGAAGGGGTTGTTATACAAAAGACTTGAAGATCTTCAGAAGAGTGAACTCCAGTTGTTGCTTGAAGGCTCTTACCCTGATGAATTTGCTTATAGAGAGATAACAATTGTGGAGTTGAAAAATGGAAAGACAGTGAGATACCTATCTGAGTGTTATGGCCCAGAGTTCTTCTTCGAAGGAGAAGCAGAAGAACTCACCAAGGAGGAACAAGTTGTTCTCCTTGAGGCCTATGCTAGTGAGTGTTATAGACTCATTCATGGGAATTAGGTTTCATGGTTGGGATAAGACTCTGTGTTCAGTTTCCCCAAAACAGAGTTCCCTTCCATACTTAGCCAATCAAATGATTAGAAACCTTTTTCCGGCCTGTGCTTAACTTATTACCTCTGAAGCTGATCAAGAGGGTGTTTCTGCCAAGAATAAGTGGGATCATCAATAAGTTTAGAGGTTTTGGCTGCATTGGTTCAGGGGGAGTTTGTTGGACCAAAAGAAGCAATGAGCCTGATCAGAAAAACCTCTAAGTCCCATAGACATTACAACTGCTGAAGTAGATCACAATAGCAGAAGACATCAGCTGATTACAAGGTCTGAAGACAAAGTCTGAAGACAAGAACTGAAGACTACTACTGAAGACAAAGTCTGAAAGTAAAGAACTAAAGACAAAGTCTGAAAGTAAAAGTCTGAAGAACAAAGTCTGAAGACAACAACTGAAGACTACTACTGAAGACAAAGTCTGAAAGTAAAGAACTGAAGACAAAGTCTGAAGCTATTAGCTGAAGACAAAGTCTGAAAGTAAAAGTCTGAAGAACAAAGTCTGAAGAACAAAGACTGAAGACAAAGACTGAAGACCAAAGTGATAGTAGTTGTCACAACAGCTAAAGTTATCAACTTCAGTAGTTGTGATGGTTTCCTTTCAGTACTTGTAATATACTTTTGAGTAGTTATAGTTTCAATAGTTTAGTTTCAGTAGTTTTATGTTTTTGTACTTAAGCATTCTCTGAGATGTAATCAGTAGTTAAGAACATTCTCAGTAGTTTGCATAGTTTCAGTAATTTGAATAATTCTGTTAGATGTCACTATCAAGTGACATCAGCAGACGTCACATATCCTATATAAGAAATGTTGACCTAATTGTAAAGTGTGACATTGAGCCACCACGAACGCATATGAATGAAATATCCCTTTTGCAGAATACTCTTTTTCTATAACCATTTACTGTTACATTGAATATCAATTGTGTTCTTGTGAATTGTTTAATTTGTTGTTCGTACTCCGCTGCAATACTCTCTAATTAATCAAACTTAGATCACTGATCCTAACAGAACTCCAGCAGATGTTAACACCAAGATTGAACCTGATCCAAATGGAAAATCTATTGACCAAACTCTATATAGATCAATGATTGGTTCTTTGATGTATCTTACTGCATCTAGACCAGACATTATGTATGTTGTTTGTGTGTGTGCCAGGTATCAATCAGAACCAAAAGAATCTCAATTGCTGTCAAAAGGATATTCAGGTATCTTAAAGGTAAACCAGCTTTAGGGCTTTGGTATCCTTACGAGGGTAACTTTGAACTACATGGATATACAGATAGTGATTATGGTGGATGTTGTCAAGATAGAAAATCTACTTCGGCTGGTTGTCAATTTCTTGGTCCCCGATTAGTCTCATCGCAATGTAAGAAACAAACAAATGTCTCTGTTTCAACTGCAGAAGCTGAGTACATTGCTGCATCAGCAGGATGTTCTCAAATCCTCTGGTTGCAAAATCAACTACTGGAGTATGGGTTAAATTTTCTTAAAACACCTATTTACATTGATAACACTATAGCTATGTTCATTACAGCTAATCCTGTTCAACATTCAAAAACAAAGCATATCGAAATTCGATATCATTTACTCAGAGATAACTCTGAAAAAGGGTTAATCATATGGATTCAAATTGCAACGGAAAAACAGTTGGCGGATCTATTTACTAAAGCCTTCCTACCAGGACGGTTTTAGTTTTGGTGGAGTCAATTGGTCTGATTAATCATATGTGAACTTCCTAAACAAAAAGATCATCATAAGTAATCTACTCAATGTTAATTGCCTATTCGTAATTTGTGTGTGTGTTTTTAAAAAAAAACCAAATACAAAAGTATAAAATCGAAACTCCAAAAATAGATGTCTTTTTCTAAGTGTCAGTTTATTTTTAGACAAGAATCTGTTTTTGCAACATGTGAGAAATGATAGTACATTAGTGAGATCAGTTGTATATTTCTCTTCTTAATAAAGTCTGACATGATCAGATATGTTGTGTAGACAATATCATGCTACTATACTGAAAAAGTAAATTCTTGTAATTACACTAAATCTTTATATTTGTGTGTATTCATCTGAGTACTTTTGAGATGTTTTGGCTTATCAGATTGATTGCTTGTTAAGTTACATCACTCACACCTCATGGTGATGTGATTAATCATGAGATCTGCTACAAGCATCATATCACTTCTTTGTTATGAGTCATCATAGACCTAAAGTGTTGAGATATCCTTTGTTGTAAGTCATTACAGACCTGGATTTTCTCTTTGATGCAAAAGATGCCAATGCGCACAATCTGTTTAAATGGATAGATACAGCTGATCAAATGGTTATCCATGATCATTCTCTATTCATTTAAGTAACATGAGCTCTGGTTATACATATGGTTGAGGTAAAAGTTGAGTATGTGTTCTTTCTGGCATGTCTTGATGATAGTTGAGCTCTCTAAGTCTTTGTATGATCTACATCATGTCATATCTACAAATATACCCTCATCAATCCATGAATTGAAAAAGTATGTGAGCTGATAGTTTTTCAAAAACACTCATTTTTTGTCCTTAGATCTTGTGTCTCCTTTGATGTGATATCACTGACCTCGAACACACTTAATCAGGATTTATTCATTGTATATGACTATTCATATTTTTTTATTTTAATGTGCTGATCTTCATTTATATGATCTCACTGCAAACATGAATTCTTTATTTATACTAGATTTTTTATTCTTATTTCATTTTGATTTTATGCATGTTTTATGTTTGTGAAGGAAATATAACAATGAGATGTGTGATCTTATTATGTTACCTTAGAAAACTTATAAGTTGTTCAAACATAAAAGTTCAGGGGAGTAATAAATGGAAGAGTTGTTTTTTTCTCAGAAAATCAAAATAAAATGTTGAATTGAAAGGATGATGCTATATGTTCAAAGTGTATGTGAGTTTGATAATGTAACTTTTGAAAACGATGATACGAACCTATATAAATTTGCAAGTGGAAATGTTACTTGCAAAAGTTGAAAAAATAGATATTTGATTATGTTTTGAGATTAAAATGAAGGGAAAGATAGTTAAAAAAAGTTAGTCAACAAGTGAAGAATTAAAATTTTTAAAAATCAAATTTGAGTGTGCAAAATGTAAAAAGATCAAATTTGAAGGTCTAAAATGTAAATTTTGGGAAAATCAAAACTATGCTTAAAATGTTTAAATATATGAAATATTACTAATATGTTTAAACAGTGTGCAGGTGAAGAATTTTGGAAAACACAAGTGTAAGACTCATGAAAGTCAACTCAAAGTCAACTCATGCGCCTAAATAGTATTCATACGTCTAAATAGGAGCATGGTGATCTTTCAGGATATTATACAAGTGTTTGAGCTTTTTTCATATTCCCGTGCGTCTAAACAGTTGCAATAAGTCCATGAGTTTAACCAAGTGTTTGGGCATTTCAAACAATTCCATACGTCTAAACAATGATAATGAGTCTATTTTTAACAAAGTGTTAGACATTTTGAATGTCTCGTGCGTCTACACATTGTTGAAACATTTCAAGAGTTACAAGTGTTAGACGTTTCATGAACTTCATGCGGCTGAACAGTGCTAAAGCGCCTAAACAGTGCTTATGCGTCTGTACAGTGCTCATGCGGCTGAACAGTTCTCATGCGTCTGAATCAATAAGGCCAAACAATGCGCATACGTCTCATTATTTTGTGAATTTTAGGGTTTCATATGCACAAACAGTTCTCGTACGTCTAAAATTTCACTTAGTATATATTGAACACTTACACTTGTTTCTCATTCACACTCAAAATTTTCCAAGCACAACTCTCTGAACTATCAACTCTGGTCTTCATCGAACTCTCTGATTGTTATTATTTGAAGCAAATTTGTGTTGATTGTTAGATATTATTTGTTCTTATAAACGTAATTTTGTGATTCAAATTAGTAGATTTTGGTTAAAACATGTCGATTGGCATAGTCGTTTGATAGCTATTTGGGCATTCGAACACTATACGATTGAACATTTAAAGATTAACTAATCAAATCTTAATCATGTCTAAAATTGATTCTAGATTATTGACATGTATCAATTTCGATCAATTTGATATATTGTTCTTCAACTGAAATCATGAATGATGTTGATGATAGTTTGCACAGCCGGGTTCTTCGAAGGAAGAAGAGGAAGATGAACAGACAAATTCAATTTATGAAAAATAAATAAAAAAATATTTTTTAAATAAAAAGTAGATGAATCAGAATTCAAATAATTGATTGATAAAATGATAGATAAAAAAATTTGAATAAAATTTAAGAGTTCACAAATTAAATTCATAAGTAAAAAGTCAAAATCATAAGTCAAAATTGAATTCAATATTACAAAATGAAAATTCATAAGTAAATTTTAATGTTTTAATATTCTTTTTCTCTATATTTTTGCAGATGGCAGCTTTGAAATTTGAGCCTAAACATAATGTTGCTGCATTCTTAGATGAGGAAAACAGGGAAGCAGCCGGTTATGAAGAGATTATTCGATTTCTGCTAAGATCAAAATATGTCTATGTAATGTGTGCCAGACTTTTGATAAATGCAAGATTGATCAAATGATTTTGGAGAACTACAGAAATAGAAAGAGATGAAGAAGGGAATAAAGTTTTAAGAGCTTTCATTACATCTGATAAAATGCTTGAAGTTTCTGAACAAGCAATCAGAACAACTCTTAAACTTGGAGAAAATGACCCAGAAGACTTATCTGAGTATACTTTCAATGAATATAGACATGTATTTCTACAAATGGGTCATCGTGATCATTTTCTAAAGAAAAAATTGTTCAGAGCTAGAGTATATAAACACTGAAAACTGGTGTGTTATATATTTCAACATTGCATGTCCAAAAGAAGTGCCGGTTGGGATTCATTCCCAGTGGACATTGCATCTCCTACCATTGCTTTAATCACAAACAGAAGGTTTAACACGGCAAAGTGGATAATGAATGGATTCATTTTCAATCTTGAAAGAGGAAAGAGAAATAAATACTTGTATCCAAGATTTCTCCAACGGCTCATTAATGAAGAGAATCCAGACTTATATGTTGAAGGAGTTGAAGGAGATAAATTGCAATTAAAGCACATGTCTAAATCTGTTTATAAAAGACTGGCTATGATCACTGGTGCTCAAAACATTCCTTTATTTGATTATATAAGGAATGTAGCTATGGATAACATAGACATCAATCAATTACACTATCATTTATCTGAAGATGAACCAATAGATCCAAATGATCTGATTGAGGATGTTGTAGATGATGTGATTGATGATGATGATGAATAAAATGATGATGAAGCTACTGAAAGCTCATCAGATGATGATGATGATAATAATGATAATAATAATAGTGATGATGGCAATGATGGTGCAACTGAAGCACATCAAGAAGCTACTGATGAAAGGAATAATGAATATAATATCAATAAAACTCAGAACTTTGCTGAAGAATCTACTGATGTTGATATTCATGATGATTCTGTACATGATGGTCAAGGAGATTAACAAGTTATTGTTGCTCATGAAGAAGATTCACAAAATCAAACTTTTGATTTTGATTTTATGAATGATATGTTATTAGAACCATTGTTTCAAGCTAAAATGAATGAAGAAGTTAAAGAAATTCCTCTGAGTACAACACACAATGTGTAAGTACAAACAGAGGAGATAACTGATATAGATGAGATGGAAAATTTGAAAGAAGAAAATGTGATTAAAGAGAAAGAGATTGAAGAACTAAAAGTTGAGAATGAAAATCCGAAAGAGATGAATATATCTCTTGAAAAGGAAATTCAAAAGTTAAAGGATGAAAATTCTAAGTTGAAAGAAGAAAATTTACTAAAAGATGAAAAGATTGTGAGCTATGCAAAAAACAAAGATGTTATCAAAATTTTTGAAGTTATGATAAAGGATTATGACATTTTTGAAGAGAAATTCAAGAAATTATCTAATGAAAATGAAAAATTGAAAGATGAGTTAGTAAAGGCAAAAGAACCTCAAAAGCCTATCTCACCAGAACAAATGATAAGTTCTGAGATGATTGTTGAAGAGAATCCTGAGGTGATCAAAGGCAAAAGGAAACTTGATGATGTAACAGAAACAATTTTAATAGAGTCATCTACAAAAGTACAAAGTGTTAGATCTAGGGCTTATAGGTCTAGGTCAATTTGTATAGGCTTAGAACTTTAATCAATTCTTGTAATAAATATTTGAATTGTCATTTATTATGCATGGGTTAATTATATATGCTAACCCATATATGTGTGTTATGAATAATTACAGGTACGAACATTATACTTGGTCAATTTCTGAATTTGACCAAGTGTAAGAAACATCTACGGATGAACATTTTGTTCTTCCGTAGATATGTTTCTTAAAAGTAAAATTACATCCAAAGATCCTCTGCGGATGAACAACCAGAACTGAAGAACAAGATTCCTACGGAAGAACAGATCAGCTTCGGAAGAACAAGAATTCCTACAGAAGAACAAACCAGCTTCAGAAGAACAAGATTCTTACAGAAGAACAAATCATCTACGGAAGAACAAGATTTCTACGGGAGAACAAATTCCTACGGAAGACACTATTCCTGCGGAGTCCAAACACTTGTATAATACAAGTGTTACAAGTCAACAAGGCAGTTATACGAATCCCAAGAAATCCTATGATTCCTTAACTGAAACAAATCAAATCCCAAGAGATCCGGTGTTTCCTATAACAGAAATATCATTTTCTATATATATGGATCCGAGGTTTCGATTCAAGTACGACTGTTTTAAACGATGGATTGAACAATAACAGCAATAGCAATACGACAATCACAGTCTCTCAATCAAACCCTAGCAGCCGTTACTGTTGGATCTTGTATGCCCAAGACACATACAAAATTGATGTGGTTAGTATGTTATGATCCAAATCGGGTCATACCCAATAACAAGCTAAACAAACACCAATAAATGTTTATTTGTTGATGAGATTATACATATAAACACTAACACCAATTTAGAAAATGGGTTTTCTAAAACATTGCTTTGTAGTACAACAATACTATATGGATAGTTTGTTCATGAGATATTATTTGTTTCATTATTTAAGTTGGTTAAATAAGAACAAATAAAAGTGTGTTATTGTTATGAAATTAAAAGAGGTTATTTTATAAAGTTAAGGGTTAAAAGGAGTAAATTGTGAAATACAAAATGGGGGGAAAACCCATTTTAACTCACCCTTCGGCCACCCAAAAGGGGTCATTGGGACCAGCCTTTAGCTTTTTTTTGAGTGTGGTTCTCCTCTCTTACACTCCATTCATTCATTCACACTTCTCTCTAAAATTTACAAGCAATAGAACCTCCAAAACCAGGTCCAATTTCTGATTTTGTAAGCTGGAAAAGAGGCTGAAAATTTCGGTTTTGGAAGAGATATCTTTGGTGTTGCATCCTAACAAGCAAGATGTTTGAAGGGTTTGTGGGTATCACTTCTTGAGGCCTTCTCCTTTGAAGGCTAGACACATTCAAGAACATCATCATCTAGCTATTTTCATCTACATCATCTTGTTCTAGAAAGATTGATTCTATGACTCCCTATGGTTGTTTTGTTTTGTTTGATAGCACACTATTTCACATATTATTATGATCCTCATTCTTGAGTTTTGTTTGTGGTTTAATATGGAAAAATTTTTCAGATTATAAACCATGTTTTAAACCACTTATTCCGCTGCGTTTTCTATGGTTTAAAAGGTTAAACTAAGAGTCTTACATGTGACAAGACTCATCAGTTACATCATAACAAACTTTGATATCCTTCATTCATTCATTATTTTGTAATCATTAATATATTTTAATGAAATACATATTTTCCATTAATTGTGTTTCTGTTAGCGTGTTCTTGAATATTTATTGATATTTAAAGTTATTACAAATGATTAAACCAAATTAACGTTGATTCCGCAAATGTTGACTTGCCATCAACCGACACTGATAATTCCTGATTGCGATCCTTGGATTCACAGGTGGTATCAGAGTCAAGTGCTCATTGATTTAGATCAATTGATCTATCATTATTAGTTGTGTTTAATTGCTTTGAATTTTGTAGATTTGTCAGTTTTTACTGTATTAGAACTACTGTTTTTAAAAGAATTTTATGTGAAACTTGTTTGTCGTTCAACATCATTCAATTAGATTAACTTGTATCTATATTCAAATCAATTGAATAGCAGATCTAGTTGATCATTCTCATCAATTAACATCATGAGCAACTTTAGTGGATCATCTTACCAACCACCGAAGTTGGAAACAAAAGCAGACTTCAAGTCATGGAAAATCAAGTTTAGTAATCATGTCAACTATAGTGATTCTGACTTATGGGTCTCCATCACTGAAGGTCCTTATATTCCACCCACCCTTGGGCCGGATTATAATGACAAAAATCAACCAATCAGTATCAAAGCTCTATCACCTGTAAAAGGTCAAAGTTGATATCAAAGCATACAGTTTGCTTAGTATGGCTTTACCTGAAGAGATATTGATCAGGTGTGAGAACTACAAAACAACAAACTCCTTGTGGAAGATACTTCATATTCTCTCCGAAGGGAGTGATAAGATCAGAAGCATAAGGAGAGACACCCTCAGGTCATAATATGTTGGACCAAAAGTACCAATGAGCCAAGATCAGAAAACCTCTAAGTCTCACATGGTATCACAACAACTGCTGAAAAGCTTCATCAGCAGTTTGACAAGTGCTAAAGACTTCAACAGCTGAAGATCAAGTGCTGAAGACTTCAACAGCTGAAGAACTAAAGTGCTGAAGTACAACAGCTGAAGAACACAAGTACTGAAGCTGAACAGCTGAAGAACACAAGTACTGAAGTTGAACAGCTGAAGAATACAAGTGCTGAAGCTGAAAGACCAAAGTATTGAAGTACAACAGCTGAAGAGTTTACAAGTGCTGAAGATCAACAACTGATGTACAAAGTCTGAAGACAAAGACTGAAGACATCAGCTGATGATATCTTCTGAAGTCATCAGCTGATGAAACATCTGAAGGTCAAAGTCTGAAGATCAAGTACTGAAGCGTCAGTAGTTTGTCACAACTGCTGAAGAGTACTTCTTCAGTAGTTGTGATATCAGTAGTTTTATATTTTTAGTTTTAGTAGTTTTGTAAAACGACTGAAGAGCTTGTTCTTCAGTCGTTGTAGTTTCAGTAGTTTTATATTTCTCAGTAGTTGTAACAACTGATAACACTTAGCATATTTTGTAAGAAGATGTCAGCTGTTTTGACATCTTCAGTAGTTGTGTTTCAGTTGAAATAAATCTGTTAGATGTCACTATCAAGTGACATCAGCAGACGTCACATCTCTTATATAAGAGGTGTCGACCTAATCATAATTGTGACATTTTGTTACCACGAAAGTGAATATTGAATGAAATATATTTGCAGATATTCTCTCTCTCTATAACCGTCTTTGTTCTTCATTGAATATCGTTTTGTTCTTGTGAATCGACTAATTCATTGTTTGAATTCCGCTGCAATACTCGTCAATCAATCAAACATAGATCACTGATCCTAACAAGTGGTATCAGAGCAGGTTAATCATTGATCGATCTAACAATTGATCATTGAAACTGCTAATTGATATCTGTGTTTGATTGAATTAGCGTATTTGCAAGAACTGGTTATAGATTATTGAATTTTTGCCGCTTTCGTTCATTTATTTTGAGATCTTCTGGTTCAATTGGTTGTTGCGTTTTTGTTCTAAATCTGTTTTAGTTTAACCGAATTTGATTGAATCCAAGATGACAACTCCTTCTAATGATCCTCACAATACCGATTCCTCAACCAAGCCTCCGATGCTGGTTAGGACCGAGTATAACATATGGCAACGAAGAATGCTTCATCACCTGTCTGTTAATAGTTCAGGTTGTTGGACATCTATGGTACATGGACCACACAAGCCTATGGTGAACAATCCGGAAACCAATCAAATGGTTCCGAAGAAGAAGGAACAATACTCTGATGAAGATCGGAAACTATTTGAGATTGATGCTAAAGCCCATGGAATTCTGGCCATGGCACTGCCTAATGAAATCTATTCAGGGCTTATGCATCATGAAACTGCTCATGATCTCTGGAATGCCCTGAAGGAACAATTCGGTGGCACAGATGAGGTCTTAGCAAACAATAGAGAGATCCTTGCCCAACAATATGAGACATTCTCTCATAGAAAGGGTGAGACACTGACTCAACAGTTTGAGCGCTTTTCCTGCTTGATATCTGAGCTGAAAATGGTGAAACAGGATACACCAATAGCCAGATGAACAACAGATTCCTCAGATCACTGCCTGAGAGATGGGACACATACACTATTGTCCTACGCTCCAGTGCAAATCTACAAGGCCTATCTCTCACCCAATTTCATGGGAAACTGCTTACATTTGAAAGAGAGATAGAGCAGAAGAGGAAACTATCCTCATCAGGAAAGCTCACTGATGACTTTGTACCAGGCAACACTGCCTTGATTGGTCATGAGTCAGAATATGCTGCATCTGAAAGCAATTATGATGAGCATATTGATTTCTCTTCAAATAGTTCTGATCATGCATTGTTGGTATTGAGAGTCATTCTGGCAGTAATAGTGACAATTTATGCTTCATCATGGATGATATGAAAGGAATAGCTGATGATGATCTAGAAGAGATGGATATTCTGAGCCAAATGGCACTGATCAATATCAGATCTCAGAAGTTCTATAAGAGAACTGGCAGGAAATTTCCTAGACTCTCTGGCAAAATCAAAGTTGGTTTTGACAAGAGTAAGTTGAGGTGTCACAAATGCCAAAGGCTATGACACTTTGCAAGAGAGTGTAGATCAACTGGATCTAAATCTTCCGCACCCTTTGTGACTTTTCCTTGTACTAGTCCACAAAACAGAGGGCAACATCCTGCTGGTTCTGGTCATCATTCACATCCTAGATCTCCTGCATACTTTGTTCCCCAGGGTCAAATGTCATATCCTTATCCCTGCTATTATGTGCCTCACAAATTCTGTTCAAGCTCCAATTGCACAACAACCACAAGCATTGCCTGAACCACAGCCTTCCCAATCTCATCAACAAACTCAACCTCAACAACACAGCTTCTTCACCCCAGGAGTTGTTGACTGGAGCAGTTTACCAGATGACATGTCTGGTCATGAACAACTGTTCTCAGGTGCTGGTCAACATGGTGGTGACAGTCCATTTGGAAATCTAGCTCTTATGGCTTTGGATTCTGCTGATACTTCATCCTCTTATGCCTCTACACCAAAGGTATCACAGGTATCCTCTGAGGCAAAAGCCAAATTATGTTCTGAAACATGCATAGCAGCATTTGCATCTATTAGAGAGGCAAATGTAGCTTTAATCAATAAGAACATTGAGCTAGAACAAATAATTTCCAAAAACAAAGCTGAATTTGAGTCTGTGCTTAATGATAAAAATGATGAGATTTACAAACTGAAATGCCAAATAACTGATGATAAGGCTAGGGAAGAGATACTTCTAGAGAAGTATAAAGATCTCAAAGAAACCCTTGCAGTTACCCAGGTAGAGTGTGATAGATGGGTACAATCATGCAAAGGTTTTGAAATGCTTCTTAGTAAGCAATCTGCTTCCAATGTGAAGTTTGGCATTGGTTACAATCACACTGCTCCACCTACAGATTTTACTCCAAGAGCAGAGGTAGAATCTGATGGTGAGAGTGATAACCAATCCATCTCATCATGTGATCTACTTTCTGATACAGCACAATCAGAAGTAGAAGTCAGCATCAAGCCCTCTCTGAACCTATCAGCTGATGTTGATGGTTCAAATGCTGACACTCACATGATCATGAGTTGATCAACTCAGGAGTTAATTCTGAAAGTCCTGAAAGGATTAGAGAGCAGAATTTAACACCTGAAGTTCAAACTCCAACTGCTGTCAGTACTGAAGAGAAGAAAACTGTCAGTAGAAAGAGTTTGAAGACTACTCAAGAGGCAGTCAAGAAAGCAAACAATGCTTCCAAAGCATTGAAGAGCAAGTCTCCAGTTGCTTCACCCTCTTTAGTTGATGATCAACCTAAGATGAAGAAGAAACCATGTGAGTATGTGGTTTATTCAATCATCTTACAGATGATTGCTGGTACAAAAGAGGTTCCAAACTCAAACAAAAAGAAGAAATTAAAGAGAAAATGGTAAAAATGAAAACTGAGTTTGAGACCACATTGTATATCAACAGCAAATCCTGTAACCCTTAAGTCCTTAAAGAAATACAAAAAGGAAGGGGTTAAACAGGTGACAACTGAGAGTCCTCAGAAGAAGAAGGTGCAACATAGGAACTTATCAAACTCCACTGGCAATGTGTCTGACGAGCTGAAAGCTTTATCACAAAATCAGACACAGCTGGTCATGATGGTTCAACATCTGTTGGGTAGAGTTAACCAACTAGATGCTCCTATGTTGAATTCACAGAAAAGGAGATCCAAGCCAAAGGATTCCTCTTCTTCACCATCTTCTTCCTCTCAGGCTGTTGTTTCTAATAAACCTGTTAGTTTACCATCTATTGATGAGACCAGGCCCAAAACCAAAAGGTTTGGGTCTCGAAAACTAACTGATTGTTTATTTTTGCAGGGTTCTCAACGTGCCAAAGTAGCATCTGGTATGTAGACAGTGGGGGATCTATGCACATGACTGGGAACAGCTCTCTTCTTCATGACTACTCTCAAGGAAAGAAGGGATTTGTTTCTTTTGGCAATGATGCTAGGGGTTACATCATTGGTAATGGCTTTGTCTCCAATGGAGAAATCAATTTGATGATATAATTCATGTGGAAAATCTCAAGTACAATCTCTTGATTGTCAGTCAAATGTGTGATAAAGGCCATGTTGCTCTTTTCACAGTCAGAACTATAGGATTCTGTCATCCAAAGTTTTGCATTTGATTGACAAGGTGTTGGATGATCACACTCTCCTGAGAGCCAACAGGACAGGAAGAGTGTATGCCTTAGATCTTTCGAGAAAAATAGATCTCAAAGGCAATCCTTGCCTATTTTCCAAAGCCTCTTCTCAAGAATCTAAACTGTGGCACAGAAGGCTGGGTCATGTTAATTTCAGAAACATGAATCAGCTTATCCACAATAGTTTAGTCAGAGGCTTACCAATAAAGGAGTTCCACTGTGATGAAACCTGCACTGCTTGTTTAAAAGGAAAACAACACAAAGTCTCATTCCCTCCTATTGAAGAACCTAAGTCCACTGCCTGCTTGCAATTACTGCATATGGATCTATTTGGTCCTGTGAGGGTGATGAGCATGGCAAAGAAGAAATACTGTCTGGTAATTGTGGATGATTACTCAGATTTGTATGGACTTTCTTTCTACATTCAAAGATGAGGTTGCTCAGAAAGTTATTAACTTTGTGTTGTATATTGAGAAGTAGTATTCCCTTCCAGTCAAGTGTATCAGGAGTGATAATGGAACTGAATTCAGGAATCATACACTTGATGAATTCTATCTCTCAAAGGGAATCAAAAGGCAGTTTAGCATCCCAAGGACTCCAGAACAAAATGGAGTAGTGGAGAGAAAGAACAGACCCTCATTGAAGCTGCAAGGTCCATGTTAGCTGACTCTGGTTTGCCACTGACCTTTTGGGCTGAAGCTGTCAACACAGCTTGCTATGTCCAGAATAGAGTTCTAGTAAATCAGAGGTTGATGAAGACTCCATATGAAGTTCTCCATCATTTGGCTCCTCTAATTTCATTTTTCAAAGCATTTGGGTGTCCCTGTTTTATTCTCACACAAGGATCAACTCCATAAATTTGATCCTAAGGTGGATGCTGGGTATTTTGTTGTTTATTCATCTACTTGCAAGGCATACAGAGTCTTCAACTGCAGAACAAAGATAGTTGAAGAGACTCTGCATGTGAAATTTAATGAATCTCCTTTGGACAAGATTCCACAAAACCCCGTGGAGTTGTTTGATTTGGACATACTGCAATATGTTCCTTATCAACCTCCAGCTGTTGCAGATCCTGTGGCTCAATCATCTTCTGCAGCATGTCTTCCACCTGGTGGTATTGATGATGATGATGATAATATCAATACTCACCTATTCAAGTTTAGTGACCAACTGCCTGTGTCTGCTAAACTTGATGTTCTGTAGCTTCAGCAGTTCCATCCACAACAAATGCTGATGAGATCTATGTTTCCTCTACATCTTTTGAGTTACCATCAAATTCTTGGTTTCAAGAGTCTACATCAACATCTGCTGCTGCTGAAGGTTCTACAAACACTTGCACAGATCTCATTGTTTATCAAGAACTGAAGAATCACCCCATGTCTCAGATTATTGGTGATATCAATGCTGGTGTTTCAACCAGAAGTCAATTGTCTAACTTCTGCTTCTATGCTCTCTTCATCAGTCAGCTAGAGTCAAAGAACTATCATGTTGCTTTGAGAGACAATGGATGGGTTGAAGCTATGCAGCTTGAGCTACTTCAGTTCAAGAAACAGCAAGTGTGGGAACTTGTTCCTCTTCCCCCAGGTAAGTGTGCAATAGGCACTAAATGGGTGTTTAGGAATAAAACCGATGAAAATGGGCTTATTGTTAAGAACAAGGCTAGACTGGTTGTACAGGGGTTTTCACAAGAAGAAGGTATTGACTATGATGAAACCTTTGCCCCTGTAGCCAGACTAGAGGCAATCAGATTGTTCTTAGCCTATGCTGCATTCCACAATCTTAAAGTTTTTCAAATGGATGTTAAAAGTGCATTTTTATATGGTAAAATAAAGGAAGAAGTTTATGTGTGTCAACCACCAGGCTTTGAGGATAATAAACATCCGAATGGGTGTACAAACTTGATAAGGCTCTTTATGGGTTGAAACAAGCTCCTAGAGCCTGGTATGAAACACTGTAAAATAAAGGAAGAAGTTTATGTGTGTCAACCACCAGGCTTTGAGGATAATAAACATCCTGAATGGGTGTACAAACTTGATAAGGCTCTTTATGGGTTGAAACAAGCTCCTAGAGCCTGGTATGAAACACTCTCTACTTTTCTTCTAAGAATAATTTCACTAGAGGCTCCATTGATAAAACTTTGTTTATTAAGAAGGTGGATCAGCATAAGCTACTTGTTCAGATTTATGTTGATGATATTATTTTTGCATCCTCTGATCCCCAGTTGTGTGATGATTTTACAACATTGATGAAAAAGAGATTTGAAATGAGTGCAATGGGAGAATTACAGTTCTTTCTAGGCTTGCAAATCAAACAAAAGGCTGATGGAACCTTTATTCATCAGTCCAAATATACAAAAGATCTTTTGAATAAGTTTGATTTACAAAACTGTAAGCCCTGTTCTACTCCCATGTGCAACACCACAAACTAGATGCTGATCAGAAAGGTAAAGCTGTTCATGAAACGCTTTAACAGATGTATGATTGGGTCCTTGATGTATCTAACAGCTTCTAGACCAGATATTATGTTTGCTACATGTGTTTGTGCTAGATTTCAGGTTGCTCCTAAGAGTCTCATTTGATTGCAGTCAAGAGAATCTTTAGATATTGCAAGGAACACAATCTCTGGGTTTATGGTATTCCACTAGACACTCTTGAAAATTAGTTGCTTTTTCAGATAGTGACTATACAGGGTACAAGTTAACTAGAAAGTCAACTTCTGGTGGTTGTCAATTCCTAGGCAACTGTTTGATTTCTTGGCAGAGTAAGAAACAAACATCTGTTGCTACATCAACTGCTGAGGCCCAGAGTACATTGCTGCTGCAAGTTGCACCTCTCAGGTACTCTGGCTTCAGAACCAACTTCTGGATTATGTCATTAAGAGACTAGACTCCATTGTTAATGGATAGTGCTTCAACTCTGTGTATTGTCAAAAATCCAGTCCAGCACTCTAGGACCAAACATATAGAGATCAGACATCATTTTATTCGGGATTGTTTTGAAAAAGGTCTGATTGATCCTAAGTTTGTGCCTAGTGCTGATGAGCTTGCAGATATTTTTACTAAGCCTTTGGATAGTTCTACTTTCCAAAACCTTGTTTAAGGCTTGGTATGCTGCAGCTAGAATAAGTGACAACTACTGATGATCCATGGTAATTACTGGTAATCATTGGTACCCATGTCACATATAAGTACTGATGAGTCCTTTTCCCTTCAGTAGTTTTATAACTACTGATGGCTAAATGCCTCACAAGTACTGAAGTACTCTATCTGTTCCAAACTACTGATGTAGTTACAACTACTGAAATCAGTATAAACAGATAAGTCTTGATGTCCTATGAAACACCTGAAAATCAGATGCAAAGTCTGATGAGTAAGTGTTGAGGATAGCATGAAACAGCTGAAAGGCTATGAATTGACGACAACTACTGAAGAGAACTTTCTCTTCAGTTGTTTCAACAACTGTGTTTCATTCTAAACAACTGAAGCAAAACCATGTCTTCAGTAGTTTTATAACTACTGATGACTAATACCACGTCTTCAGTTGTTACACAACAACTGATGACAAAACCACTGTCTTCAGTAGTTTCACAACTACTGATGACAAACACCAAGTCCTCAGTTGTTTCAATCATCTGAAGTCAAAACCATGGTTTTCAGTAGTTTCTAACTTCTGATGCCTAACACCACGACTTCAGCTGTTTCAGGTCTGAAAGGATAATACCATGTCAACAGTCGTTTAAAACTACTGATGACTAACACCACATCCTTCAGTCGTTTTCTTACCCTATAAATATCCCTGACCTAATCCTTCAATGCTTCATCTTCAAACCTAACGTTCCTCTCCCAAACTTCTCTCTTCTCAATGGCGTCCATGCAAATTAAACCGCGACACAACTGTGTTGCCTACCTTACTAAATCGCCTGTCTGGGCTAAGTTCAATACTGCTATCGATCTTATGTTCAGTCCCAATACAAAACGGCATTTATTTTGAATCCCATTCTACATGCCGAATCCCTCCAACAGTTTTGGATGAACGTTACTATTACCACTGGGGAGAACAACACACCATCTCTCCAGTCGGTCGTTAACAACAAAGAAGTGGTCATCACTCCTGCAAAATTCCGCCAAATTCTTTATCTGGATGATGCTATTTCTCCTGCTGGATATCCCAAGGGCACCACAGATCTATCCTTTGCCCAACATGGATATCAAGGCAATCAAGTGCCTCCACTATCATGAAGAAACACTTCCATGATGCCGAACGCCTAATTTTTCACATGGTGAATGTATGTTTGGCTCTTAAGACATTGTCTTGGGATCAAATGTCGTCAAAGTGGCAGCAGGTAATGTATTCTATTCTTGAGCAACAACCGCTAAACTTTTCAGAAATAATATTTTCGGAGCTCAAGTATATGGCTCAAAAACTAACTGCTAACCGTTGGATATTATATCCACGGTTCATAATGGCATCATTACAAACCAGCTTCATGCTGAGGGACTTGTTGGCTTGGAGTCCCTGCTACGGCTGTTCTGCCGGAAGTATACTCCCGGCACAACTCTGACCAGACACTTAAATTGGCTGCCAAGCTGCGCAACCCACGCAGCTGGAACCCACAGCCACCACCTCCACATCAAAAGTCCCCACCAAACCCACCCAAAAGAAACCCAAAACGGCTACTCAGGGAATTGAGTCCCCTGAGGATGCCCCTGCAACACAAACGCAGGAGATATCCACTGGTCCAAACCCCCTAGTGGATACAAGGACTCTTCCACCATAGCCGCTCAGGATTCCTCTCAACAGGAGCCTGCAGCAACCCACACAAGGGTACCTCCACATCTGGGATCTTCCTCACTTGAGGGGATTGCCATTGAAGAGCACCAACCTCCCCAGGTGCACACTGCTTCTATCCCTTCACCCCATACAACCGCCCCTCACAGCCCAACTTTAATAGTTGCACAAGTGCTGACTCAACTGCACTCCTCACCCCCTCCCCAGAAACCACTTACTACTGGAACACCTCTACAATTGAGGGGGAGGAACACCGTGCAATTGAGAACCCACAGCACAGCGGTTTACCACTTCTATCTCCTGGTGTAGATAAGGAGATTAGAATATCTAGTGAGGCTGCCACCTCTTCTGAATCAGCACATGATCAGAATGGGCTGGTAACATTGCTAAGACCTCACTAGAGGCAACAGCTGATGATGGACATTGTCCTGAGGCTGGAAGTCCCCAGTACCAAGAAAAAGGGGCACATGCAACACTGGTCTACACCCAGTGCATGTAAATCCTGCTCCAAGCAGGAGGTCAGATGATTCAGCTTCGGCTGATGATGACCTGGGCTTTTTCTACTATTGTTCTTGCCCAGAACACAATCCTTGAAGAGAAAGTCAGTAGGCTGCAAAACCTACTTGACCAACTCTCACAAGGAGAAGACCATCTGCTCCACCAACCCGCAGATGGCACCTTCAGTTGAAGGTTCCCCAAACACTGAGCCACTCCAAACTCAACCACCTGCCTCTGCTTCAGGCCCTATTTCTCAGGAACAGAACCCTCCTGAGCAATAGGTGCTGTACTTCAAAATTCCCTCCGTCTCATCACACCCATAATCACTGATATTGTGACTAAAGCCATGATGAGAGGCTTTCCTCATGTTTACTACCCTTGATTGATGCTGCTGTGCAAAAGACACTTTCTCGGCGTACAAACCCCTTCCACCAATGCATCCAAAAAGGGGAGAGTACTGCAGTGAAAGAAAAGAAGAGGAAAAGAACAGAGAAGAAGGAAGAGAAGCAAGCCCAAGAGGAGGAGAAAGAAAAGCAACCACTGCTCACTTACAAGCGAAAGAAAAGTGCTGAGGATCACCTACTGCTCAAGACAAAATCTTGGAAGAGCTGGTAAAAGATGCTGATACTACACACAGCCGATCCATGGATAAAATAGTTGAACAACTCTTCAGGCAAGGGTTGATACAGCCACATTGGATAGTGAGATCAGAAGGTTGGAAGTGCAAGAGATTCAAACCCGATGGGCTGGGTATGATGCTCTTGAAAAAGAGAGATTGGAGATATGATCCGCTTCATTGCAAAATACTTAGGAAGATCTTTAATGGAGATTCGCGCGTTGACCAGGGACAGTATTCTGGCTATAGCCACCAGAATCTGTCTGTCTGAGCAATTCCACAAGGGGATTATTGTTGAAGCCCTTCATGAGGCTGGGGCTGGTAAAAGGTTAAAATGGCAAAACTTACAAAGGCAAACTTACTACAAAGATGCTGGATCAACCTTCCCTTCCACCCACTCAAACACTGCCTACCTACCCCTCAATCTCCAAACCAATCTTAAGCCCAAAACCAAACATCCTCATTCTTCAAAACCATTTCCTTTACCAACCCACCATCATCCAGTGATTCACCTAGAAGGAGAGAAGGGTGCTGAGGATGGAAGAAGAAGAAGAGAAGAAGAGATGAATATGATAGTCTGCCACTCTCTGCTGTTCTAAAGCTACCAAAACCCAGAAGTCAACCCATGATCACACCTGAATCTCAAAGGGAAATGGTTAGAGTCAAGATAGAAGATGAAGAACAACGAAACAACACGATGAGCAACTACTGAGATGGTTGACAAGGAATTTCCTCAGTCATCATCTATACAAGCCATGAAAGGGCATGCTCAGAGGCTGTACACTCTCAGGCACACATTTCAGTATCAGAAGGAAAGAGTGATAGTATGGCCAGACCCCAGGGTGAGTTCTAGAATCCATAAAAGAACTATTCCACCAGATACAATGGCCAGGTTAGAAAAACAATAGATTCTACCATCATGTTGGCCATTGTATCTCACCTGGGAAATAATTGATGAATTCAAGAAAGCTCATCAAGCAAAGATGACCCCTCAAGACTTACTAGAAACAAAGATGATTAAAAAGGGTTGTTATATAAAAAGCTTGAAGACATCAAGAAGAATGAGCTCCAGTTACTCCTTGAAGGCACCCATCCTGATGAATTTGTCTATAGGGAGGTAACTACAATGGAGCTGAAAATTGGCAGGACCATGAAGTACTTATCTGAGTACTATGGTCCAGAGTTCTTCTTCGAAGGAGGAGTAGAAGAACTCTCCAAGGAGGAACAAGTTGTTCTCCTTGAGGCCTATGTTCGAGAGTCATACAGAATCATTATGGGGAAGTAAATCTCATGAATGGGTAACAACTCTGTGTCCAGTTCCCCAAAACAGAGTTCCCATTCATACTTTGCCAAACAAATAACCTGAGATTTCTTCCCAGGCCGGAGCTTACATGGGTCATCTTCTCTACTGATCAAGAAGGAAAAAGACCAACATTTTGCCAACAATAAGTGGGATAATAATAAATTAGAGGTTTTGGCTGCATTGGTTCAGGGGGAGTTTGTTGGACCAAAAGAACCAATGAGCCAAGATCAGAAACCTCTAAGTCTCACATGGTATCACAACAACTGCTGAAAAGCTTCATCAGCAGTTTGACAAGTGCTGAAGACTTCAACAGCTGAAGATCAAGTGCTGAAGACTTCAACAGCTGAAGAACTAAGTGCTGAAGTACAAGCTGAAGACACAAGTACTGAAACTGAACAGCTGAAGAACACAAGTACTAAAGCTGAACAGCTGAAGAATACAAGTGCTGAAGCTGAAAGACCAAAGTACTGAAGTACAACAACTGAAGAGTTTACAAGTGCTGAAGATCAACAACTGATGTACAAAGTCTGAAGACAAAGACAGAAGACATCAGCTGATGATATCTACTGAAGTCATCAGCTGATAAACATCTGAAGGTCAAAGTCTGAAGATCAAGTACTGAAGCATCAGTAGTTTGTCACAACTGCTGAAGAGTACTTCTTCAGTAGTTGTGATATCAGTAGTTTTATATTTTTAGTTTCAGTAGTTTTGTAAAACGACTGAAGAGCTTGTTCTTCAGTCGTTGTAGTTTCAGTAGTTTTATATTTCTCAGTAGTTGTAACAACTGATAACACTTAGCATATTTTGTAAGAAGATGTCAGCTGTTTTGACATCTTCAGTAGTTGTGTTTCAGTTGAAATAAATCTGTTAGATGTCACTATCAAGTGAACATCAACAGACGTCACATCTCTTATATAAGAGGTGTCGACCTAATCATAATTGTGACATTCTGTTACCACGAAAGCGAATATTGAATGAATATATTTGCAGATATTCTCTCTCTCTATAACCGTCTTTGTTCTTCATTGAATATCGTTTTGTTCTTGTGAATCGACTAATTCATTGTTTGAATTCCGCTGTAATACTCGTCAATCAATCAAACATAGATCACTGATCCTAACATAATAAGAACATTTCATCATATTTAGGGTGAATCATTCCTTAAACAACTTCATAGATTCTGTAGTTGGTAACTGAGATGAATATTTTGGAGTTGAAATATCCAATGGAATAATAAACAAGAAAATGCTCCACACTTTGCAGAGAGTTGGAAGCAAACAGTATCCATGTTCAAGAACACTATAGATCTGAAGTCAACTGGTCTAGATACTCTAGTTGCAAAAGTGGAAGCTCTTGAAATGGATGAAAAATCAAGAAACAAGAGTGTGAGAACTCATGTCTCTACCTATCACTTCAAAGAAACAAATAATTTTTGAAGTGCATTTATCTCAAATAATGAAAGTGATAACTCTTGTGCTTGGAGTGATAATGAGGAGGAAGTTAGCTTTTATGCCTTTAAATCCTTAAAGAAATAATCTCAAGATAAAATTCAAAAGGATAAAGGAAGAACTGCTGAGAGAAAAGATACAACTGTAGCAACAACTAACTCTTCACATTCAAACAATTAGTTAGAACCAATCACTATGATATTGGATTCTGAAGAACAAAAAGCAGCCTTTAACAGCTTTTAGTTCCAGTTTTCAAGCATATCTGGGAAGCTCTCTAACTTTAGCAAATATCTGCCAACAATAGCAATGGCAATGATTGCTTATAGAGCAAAGCAATATCTTAGGAGAAACAAACTTGGTAGCAGCCAGTAAAACATCAAAGATTGGTGTTACAAATCAAAGGTAAGATGCTTCAAGTGCAATCTCTATGGATATTTCTCCGGAGAATGTAATCAACAGTCATATCCAGAGATGAGACAACATCAATAGCATCAGCAACATCAGACTGAACCTCATCAACAATCAAACTCTCAAAGATCTCTGC
The DNA here is from genome assembly GCA_025506515.1 of Flaveria trinervia. Lineage (NCBI taxonomy): Eukaryota > Viridiplantae > Streptophyta > Magnoliopsida > Asterales > Asteraceae > Flaveria > Flaveria trinervia. The sequence goes on from CM046451.1 coordinate 51,178,238, forward strand.
AGACAATCTCAACTGATCAATACATCCCCACCAGCTACCAATGAATCAGTTGGACCAAGCAATTCGAAAGAGTCAGGACTAATCATACTTCAAGATGGGACGTGTGACTGGAGTATGTATGAAAAAGAAGTATTGGAAGAGAATCAAGCATTTATGGCTCATATGGAACACAAAGTTCCTCCAATGGGCAGAGAGGTAAAAGAAAGGTTTTGGTTCATCAACATGTGTTAAGGAAGTTGAACGTTATAGAGTCCATGCTCAATAGTTGGCTGAAAAAGTAAAAGAAACTATGATTTTGGATGAATCCCATGTTAGAGAACATAAATGTATCAAATCAAAATTAACTCTTTTCAAAAGGATTTAGAAAATTTTGTTTCTGAAAACTATAACCTAAAAACCCAACTTGAGCATCTGACCACTTCCTTAACAAAATCCATGGCTGATCATGCTTCAACTGAAGTGAAACTTTAGAAGTTCCAATTATCATCTCAGCAATATGAGAAATTACTAAATTCTCATATTGAATCAAAGAAAAGGTGTGGGTTAGGTTATAATGTTGTTGCACCACCTATGAATTATAATTACACATCTTTACCTACAATAATTGTTGGATTCTTTATGCCCAAGACACATAGAACATTGATGTGGTTAGTACGTCATGATCCAAGTCGGTTCATACCCAATAACAAGCTTAGCAAACACCAATATTATTTAATTGATGATATGATCATACAATTAAATAAATACACCATGTAGAAAATGGGTTTTTAAATAAGTTGCATATGAGATTGAACAACCTATATGGATATTTTGTTCATGAATTATTTTTGTAATGTTGTTTAAATAGGTTAAATAACATCAAATAATAGGAGTGGTGTGTATAAGTTATATAATTAAAGGGGTAATTACATAACTTATTGAAACATTTGTTTAAAAAATATTAAAAGGTTTTGGGGGGAAAACCCCAAAAGGGCAAAAGGTTCGCCGCCCCTTTTAGGGTTCTTTTGGCCTTATGTTTTGGATCTTTTTCTTGCTTGGATACACACACTCTCCATTCAGATCTCTCTCACTCTCTCATATGCAAAAGGGTCATAAGAACATCACTCTTCTTTTGGAAGAAAGATATCACGGCTGGAACAAAGCTCTAGCAGCTTTGTTGATTGTTCACAGCTGGAACAAGGTTCCAGCAGCTTTCTTGATCCGATTTGGTGCTCAAATCCTAGCAAGAATGGTGTATGCTTGATGCTTGTGGGTATGTAAGCTTGAGGACACCTCTTCTTGGTGTTTTGGCTGTTCAAGAACATCATTCATCTCTCGTCTATATCGGTTTTCAGCAGCCTTTGGAAGGTAGTATGTATTGCTTATTTGGGTTGTTATTTATTGGTGATAGCTAGTTCAAACACATATATAAGATTCTATGTCCTTGGGTTTGTTGATGTTTTGTTATTAGCCTTAATTTTCAGATCACTAATGACAATTTTAAAGTATTATTCCGCTGCGTTTTTTACGTTTAAGAGGTTAAACTACTTTGGTATGGTCCAACAAACCCAACATTAGCATCTAGAGCCGGATATGTGGATGACTAGTTTCATGTGTTCTTGTAAAATTGTTTTATGAGGCTTTAACAACCATATTGGGGCTGTTATGTGGTGATGATAATAAATCCCTAACCTTTAAAGGTTATATCTAACATGCTAGTGATTAAACCTTGAAGTAAGATATCAAGTAGTTGATTATGTTTTTGTTTAGACAAAAGACCCTAAATTCATGGTTTATGTTGGCTGAAAATTTAGGGTCATATGGGGGTTATTTGGTTCTTGAATGTTGTATATGATGATATATATTGGTGCATACCTAGCCTTGACCTTGTGCTATTTTGTTTTGAATGGATGTTTTGTGTTGGTGGTATTCATTCTTATGGGTTGTAATATTATTCTTTTGTGTTTAGTATTTGGATGAATTTATTTATTCATTCATTTGTGATGTAATATAGGTTAAGTATGTTTTCTTTTATTAGAAAATTTGTATTAGGATATGAGTTTTGTAAAAGAAGATGCACAAGATGGAAACACAAAAGGAAGACACAAGAGAAGGACTTGAAGCGTTTGGATGCAAGTTCAAGTGGGGGTCTTTGGAGATCTCGTTTTTCTATTGTGTTCAACCCTTAGGAAAGACCAAATGACAACACTTGTGATGGCAAACAAGTGTTGTCAACATAGTGGCTATGGTTATGCACATGTGGTTGTTTGATATATGCTTGTTTGATTATTCATTTTTTTGATTGTTTGATATATGGATATGCTTAACAATCTAAATAAATTATTATAACAAGCTGAATTTTTTGGTTCCTAAACATTAAGTGATTAATAAAGGTTATTAAAAGGATTAATGATTTCAAAATAAAAGAGGTTTTATTAAAAGAGAACCATAGGTACCATGTATTTGAAAGCATGTGAATACATGGTACATAGAGTTTTCATAACTAGAATTAATGGAAACTTAAATCCCTTTGGAAACAAGTTAAACGCCATCCTTTTACACGACACTCGAATCACTTGAGAACTACTTGTGGGATAAAGGTCACCTAACCACTTTTAGGGAACTTGTGTGTTTGAGGTGGGCTTAACATACTTGTGGGATAAAGGTCACCTAACCACTTGTATGTGTAAACTCACACGTGTGTGTAAGTAGGACGACTTGAATTGGAAACCATGTGCATAGGGTCATCGAAGCATGGCGTACAATGGTGTTGATGGGATTTTACATGTCGACTAAACATAAGATGTTTAACCGATCCCATAAACCTAGAAGTTGCAATAGGTTGCAATTGTCAAATGTTGACTACCTTGTTAATTTAAATAATGGGATAAAGGTCACCTAACCATCATTTAAGTGTAACGTTGGATTGTAGATTTTAATTATTAATTGTCTATGAGACGTGTAAAGGGTATTAATAATTAAAATACAATTTTCAGAAATACTAATAAGAACTTGTAATTTTGTAGAAATGGCCGCAAACCATAATGCTACCACCCCGACTGTCCCTACCCTATCACTGAGAACCATCTTAGAAAGGATCGTCTTACCATAAAACTTTATGGACTTGTATCGAAATTTGAGAACTGTTCTCAAGTAAGAGAAAAGGGCCTATGTCCTTGACGATCCTATTCCTGACCAACCCGACCCTGAGGATGTTGAGGCCTATGATGATTGGCTTCAATACACTGAGGATTCCTGCAGGTTTCCTGCCTCATGTTGGGAACTATGATTCCCGGACTCCAAAAGGACTTGGAACACATGGGGCATATGACATAACCCAGTTGAAGGAAATGTTCCTTCAACAAGCTAGGGTAGAACGCTTCGAAACGGTTCGAGCACTTCATGCGTGTCATATGGAAGAAACCCAATCGGTATCATCTTATGTTCTTAAGATGAAATCCACGTTGATCGCCTCGAGAGGCTTAATTGTCCCGACTCAAAAGAGCTTGCCACAGATTTGATCCTTGATGGCCTAACTAAAGGTCTGAGACGTTCATAATGAATTACAATATGAATGGGTGGGACAAAAGCATTGGTGAGCTTCACGCAATGCTTAAAACAACTGAGGCAGAGATGGTAGAAAGGTTCTACCTGTTCTCTCCATCAATGAGGAAGGCAATAATTAATGGCCACTCCTGATCCCAAGGAAAATGTTGCAAAAGGAAAGGGGGTACATCAAAGGAAAGGGGAAAGGAAAGGCTAAAACGGAACATCCAAAGCCTAGGCTGAGAAGCCTAAGGTAACGGAGAACGATCCATGCTTTGAGTATGGAGAGATAAGACATTAGAAAGGAATTGTCCAACCTATCTCAAAGAGTTGAGAAACAAGAGGGATGCTAGGCAACCTCATGTACAACTTTCATAATTCACATTGGTTGAAATGTTATTTCTTCAAACACATGGGTAGTGGATACCGGATGTGGAACTCTTTTTGCAATTTATTGCAGGGGTTCATAGGAAATAAGCACTTCAATAAGGGAGACACTAGTCTGTACATGGGCAACGGAGCAAAAGTTGATGTCAAGGCCCAAAGAGACAATATTTTGAAACTTTCAAATAGTTTGGAAGTTGTTCTTAGAACATTTTGTATGCTCCTAGTTAGACTAGGAACATAATTTTGTTTTCCCTTTTAGAACAATGTGGTTATGAATTAAAGTTTGCTAACAATGGTATTTATGTTTGTGTGGATGATGAATTTTATTTCAAGGCTATGCCTTTTAATGGAATATATGAATTGGTTCATAATGATTCATCCTGTAATAGCTCATTATACCAAACAAGAACCAAGAAACTTAAAATGGGTTTAAGTGATTCTTATATTTGGCATTGTCGTCTTGGTCACATAAACAAGAATCGGATTCAAACACCTCAAAAGAATGGTCTTTTGAAGAGCAAATGAAAATGTTTCATTCGATAAGTGTGAATCTTGTTTACAAGCTAGATGACCAAGTCGCCCTTTAGTGGCACTAACGAGAGGGCAAAAGACTTATTGGGAATCATACATTCAGATGTATGTGGCCCTTTAAGACAATGACTAGAAATGGGTGAAGATACTTCATTACCTTTACCGACGATTATAGTCGCTATGGTTATGTGTACATGATGACACACAGACATGAAGCTTTTGAAATGTTCAAAATCTTCAAGAAAGAAGTAGAAAATAAACTCATTAAAACTCTTAAAGTTCTTCGTTCAGATAGAGGAGGTGAATACCTCTGTAATGCTTTTTAGTACCATCTAAGAAGTTGTGGGATCGTCTCAACTTACTCCACCTGGAACACGACAACATAATGGTGTGTCTGAAAGGAGAAATCAAACCCTATTGGATAGGTTCGATCTATGATGGCTATAAGCTCACTACCTCTATGATTTTGGGGTTTTGCAATGTTCTCTCCGAGGCTCATATTTGAATATGGCCCTGACCAAGATAGTCGATTCACTAAGTGTATATTTGTTGGATATCCCAAAGACTTTATAGGATACTACTTCTTTGATCCAACAGAGCAAGAGTAATTATTGCTCAAAAGGCTGAGTTCTTGGAACTAAATTCCTTATGGAAGGAATAACGATAGAGAATAATGGAATTTGATGAGGATCAAGATCCACAAGCCGATACACACTTCGTTGACACTAGCTATCAACAACAGGGTTGTTGATGATGATCAAGAGGCGTTCAATACACATAAAACATTCGTAGATTTGATAGAGTTAGCATTCCACCCGAAAGATATATTCTTTTCATGAATGGATGCTACATGGTTGACTCCAATGAGCAAACTACATACCATGAAGCAATGTCCAATTCGGATTGTGACAAATGGCTGGATGCCATGAACGTTGAGATGCAATCCATGTATGACAATCAAGTTTGGAATTGGTTGACCCTCCATTTAACTCCAAACCGGTTGGATGCAAATGGGTTTCAATAAGAAAAAGATATACATGGAAACATGGATACTTACAAAGCAAGAATTGTAGCAAAGGTTTCACTCAAAATCAAGAGGTTGAGTATGATGAGATTTTCTTGCCTGTGGCAATGCTAAAGTCAATTAGGATGTATTTGCCATAGCTGCATATTATGATATGAGATTTGGCAAATGGATGTCAAAACGCTCGTCTTAATAGACATCTCGAAGAGAGTGTCCATATGGTTCAGTCAGATGTTTTTGTCGATCACAAACATCCTAAAAGTATGCAAGTTAAAGAAGTCAATCTATGGATTGAATCAAGCATCGGGAAGTTGGAATCAACGTTTTGATGAAGAGATCAAAATTTGGTTTCATCAAGAACGCTGACGAGGCTTGTGTATATAAGAAGGCTAGTGGGAGCATAATACATTCTAGTATTGTATGTTAATGACATACTACCTTTTGGAATGATATTCCAACCATGGAAAGTGTCAAAACCTGGATTGGAAGTTGTTTTTCCATAAAATCTCGGTGAAGCCGCTTATATTTTGGAATAAAGATCTATAGGGATAGATCGACGCGGGTGATAGGTTTAAACCAACGTGCATATATTGATAAAGTCTTAAAAGGTTCAAGATTAAAAACTCTAAGAAAGGTATGGTACCTATTCAAATAGGGAAAATATTGAGTACATCTCAATGTCCAAGCTCAAAGGATGAGCAATATCGAATAAAGGACATCCCATATGCATCAGCTATAGGATCCATCATGTATGCGATGATATGCACTAGACTGGACGAGTCATGCGCGTTAATCATGATGAGCAGATATTAGCAGAATCTAGATAATAGCCATTGGATGACTATTAAAAGTATATTGAAATACCTTAGAAGGACTAAGAAAATGTTTCTAATATACGGATCTGATGGAGAGGAACTTGTTGTAAAGGGTTACACGGATGCAAGTTTCCAAACCATTCGAGATGATTCTCAATCGGGCTATGTCTTCATTATGAATGGAGTAGCATTGTCCACTACAAAATCCAATACATAGCCGCATCATTAGCAGCTCAGGAAGTTGCATGGAAAAGAAATTTATCGCCTACCTAGGGTGGTCTCTACCATTCAAGACCCCTAGAAATCCTTTTGTGATCACAAGGGTACGATTACATGAATCAAGGTACCCTGTCCTCTTCAAAAGGCTAGGCAAATTAAGCGGAAATTCAACTACATAAGGGATGAAGTTGAAAAGGGAAAAATATGTATTCGTAAAATTTTGAAACAATGTAATATTTGACAGGATCAGCGATCACACGTTTGATGTATTAGAGTTCAAGACAGCGGAATAAGAATAGGAATTAGACAAATTGTAGCAAGAAGTCGATGCTTGTATGCATTAAGAGCACATACGGTTATAGCGAGAGAATATATTTCTGATTCAAGGAATGTTTATAGATATGGAATGTTTCTAATCAAATCATTCAAATCATTCATTCATTCATTCTATTACAATAGGTTGACACTCCTTATATAGAGTGCAATCGCTGCTGTTATCACGGAAAGTGACAACTGCAGATCTAATACAAAAATAACTAACTCTTAACAAACTACTGAAATGTTCACAACTACTGAGAACATATCAAGTGTTAAGTACAGAATATAAAACTACTGATTAAAACTACTGAAACTACAACGACTGAAGAACAAGCTCTTCAGTCGTTTTACAAAACTACTGAAACTAGAAATATAAAACTACTGATATCACAACTACTGAAAAGTACTCTTCAGCAGTTGTGACAAACTACTGACGCTTCAGTACTTGATCTTCAGACTTTGAACTTCAGATGTTTCATCAGCTGATGACTTCAGTAGTTATCATCAGCTGATGTCTTCAGTTTTTGTCTTCAGACTTTGTACATCAGTTGTTGATCTTCAGCACTTGTAAACTCTTCAGCTGTTGTACTTCAGTACTTTCGTCTTTCAGCTTCAGCACTTGTGTTCTTCAGCTGTTGTACTTCAGCACTTTAGTTCTTCAGTAATTGAAGTCTTCAGCACTTGATCTTCAGCTGTTGAAGTCTTCAGCACTTGTCAAACTGCTGATGAGGCTTTCAGCAGTTGTTGTGATACCATGTGAGACTTAGAGGTTTTCTGATCTTGGCTCATTGGTTCTTTTGGTCCAACAAACTCCCCCTGAACCAATGCAGCCAAAACCTCTAAATTATTTATTATCCCACTTATTGTTGGCAAAATGTTGGTCTTTTTCCTTCTTGATCAGTAGAGAAGATGACCCATGTAAGCTCCGGCCTGGGAAGAAATCTCAGATATTTGTTTGGCAGGGTATGAATGGGAACTCTGTTTTGGGAACTGGACACAGAGTTGTTATCCCATTCATGAGATTTACTTCCCCATAATGAGTCTGTATGACTCTCGAACGTAGGCCTCAAGGAGAACAACTTGTTCCTCCTGAGAGAGTTCTTCTACTCCTCCTTCGAAGAGAACTCTGGACCATAGTACTCTGATAAGTACTTCATGGTCCTGCCATTTTTCAGCTCCACCGTAGTTACCTCCCTATATACAAATTCATCAGGATGATGCCTTCAAGGAGTAACTGGAGCTCATCTTCTGGATGTCTTCAAGCTTTTTATATAACAACCCCTTCATAATCATCTTGTTTTCTAGTAAAGCTTGAGGGGTCTTCTTTGCTTGGTGAGCTTTCTTGAATTCATCAATGATTTCCCAAGGTGAGACTACAATGGCCAACATGATGGTAGAATCTATTGTTTTCTGACCTGGCCATTGTATCTTGTGGAATAGTTCTTTTATGGATTCTAGAGCTCACCCTGGGGTCTAGCCATACTCACTCTCTCCTTCTGATACTGAAAAGTGTGCTTGAGAGTGTACAGCCTTTGAGCATGCCCTTTCATTGCTTGAATAGATGATGACTGAGGAAATTCCTTGTCAACCATCTTCAACAGTTGCTCATCGTGCTGTTTCTGCTGTTCTTCTTCTTCTATCTTGACTCTGACCATTTCCCTTTGAGAGTCAGGTGTGATCATGGGTTGACTTCGGGGTTTTGGTAGCTTTAGAATAGCAGAGAGTGGCAGACTATCATCTTCATCCTCCTCTTCTTCTTCTTCTTCCATCCTCAGCACCCTTCTCCTCCTTCTAGGTGCATCACTGGATGATGGTTGGTTGGTGAAGGAATTGGTTTTGAAGAATGAGGATGTTTGGATTTTGGCTTAGAGATTGGTTGGGAGATTTGAGGGGTAGGCTCTGTTTGAGTGGGTGGAAAGAAGGTTGATCCAGCATCTTTGTATAAGTTTCGCCTTTGTGAGTTTAGCCATCTCCAACCTTTTACCAGCCCCAGCCTCATCAAGGCTTCCACAATAATCCCTTTGTTGAATTGCTCAGACAGACAGATTCTGGTGGCTATAGCCAGAATGCTGTCCCTGGTCCACGCGCGAATCTCCATTAACGATCTTCCTAAGTATTTTGCAATGAAGCGGATCATTATTTCCAATCTCTCTTTTTCAAGAGCATCATACCCAGCCCATCGGGTTTGTATCTCTTGCACTTCCAACCTTCTGATCTCACTATCCAGTATGGCTGTATCAAACCCTTGCCTGAAGATTTGTTCAATTATTTTATACATGGATCGGCTGTGTGTAGTATCAGCTTCTTTTACCAGCTCCTCCAAGGATTTGTCTTCACAATATTATCATCAGCATTTTTCTTTCGCTTGTAAGTGATCAGTGGTTGCCTTTCTTTCTCCTCCTCTTGGCGTGCTTCTCTTCCTTCTTTTCCTCCGTTCTTTCCTCTTCTTTTCTTCACACAGCAGTACTCTCCCCCTTTTTCGATGCATTGGAGGAAGGGGTTTGTACCGCAGAAAGTGTCTTTTGCACAGCAGCATCAATCAAGGGTTGTAAAGTGAGGAAACGCCTCTCATCAATGGCTTTAGTCACAATAGCAGTGATTATGGGTGTGATGAGAGGGAGGGAATTTTGAAGAACAGCACCTATTTGCTCAGGAGGGTTCTGTTCCTGAGAAATAGGGCCTGAAGCAGAGGCAGGTGGTTGAGTTTGGAGTGGCTCAGTGTTTGGGGAACCTTCAAGTGAAGGTGCCATCTGTGGTTGGTAAGGCAGATGGTCTTTCTCCTTGTGAGAGTTGGTCAAGTAGGTTTTGCAGCCTACTGACTTTCTCTTCAAGGATTGTGTTCTGGGCAAGAACATCATAGAAAAAGCCCAGGTCATCATCAGCCGAAGCTGAATCATTTGACCTCCTGCTTGGAGCAGGATTTACATGCACTGGGTGTAGACCAGTTGTTGCATGTGCCCCTTGTGCTTGGTACTGGGGACTTCCAGCCTCAGGATAGTGTCCATCATCAGCTGTTGCCTCTAGTGAGGTCTTAGCAATGTTTTCAGCCTCATTCTGATCATGTGCTGAGTCAGAGGAGGTGGCAGCCTCACTAGATATTCTAAGCTCCTTGTCTACACCAGGAGATAGAAGTGGTAAACCCCTGTGCTGTGGGTTCTCAAGTGCACTGTGTTCCTCCCCCTCAATTGTAGAGGTGTTCCCAGTAGTAAGTGTTTCTGGGGAGGGGGTGAGGAGTGCAGTTGAGTCAGCACTTGTGCAACTATTAAAGTTGGGCTGTGAGGGGCGGTTGTTTTGGTGAAGGGATAGAAGCAGTGTGCACCTGGGGAGGTTGGTGCTCTTCAATGGCAATCCCCACAATGAGGAAGATCCCAGATATGTAGGTACCCCTTGGTGGTTGCTGCAGGCTCCTGTTGAGAGGAAGCCTGAGCGGCTATGGCTGGAAGAGTCATTGTATCCACTAGGGCGTTTGGATTAGTGGATATATCCTGCGTTTGTGTTGCAGGGGCATCCTCAGGGGACTCATTCCCTGAGAAGCCGTTTTGGGTTTCTTTTTGGTGGGTTTGGTGGGGACTTGGATTTGAGGTGGTGGTTGTGGGTTCCGGCTGCGTGGTTTTCGCAGCTTGGCAGCCATTTTTAGTGTCTGGTCAGAGTTGTGCCAGGAGTATACTTCCGGCAGAACAGCCGTAGCAGGGACTCCCAAGCCAACAAGTCCCTCAGCATTAAGCTGGTTTGTAATGATGGCCATTATGAACCGTGGATATAGTATCCAACGGTTGGCAGTTAGTTTTTGAGCCATATCCTTGAGCTCCGAAAATATATATTTTCTGAAGTTTAGCGGTTGTTGCTCAAGAATAGAATACATTACCTGCTGCCATTTTGTCGACATTTGATCCCAAGACGACGTCTTAGGAGCCAAACATATATTCACCATGTGAAAAATTAGGCGTTCAGCGTCAGGAAAGTGTTTCTTCATGATAGTGGAGGCACTGAGATTGCCTTGATATCCATGTTGGGCAAAGGATAGATCTGTAGTGCCCTTCGATATCCAGCAGGAGATATAGCATCATCCATATGAAGAATTTGGCGGATAACTGCAGGGGTGATGACTACGTCTTTGTTGTTGACGACCGACTGGAGAGATGGTGTGTTGTGCTCCCTAGTGGTAATAGTAACATTCATCCAAAATTGTTGAAGGGATTCGACATGTAGTATGGGATTCAGAAGAAATGCCGTTTGTTTATTGGACTGAACCATAAGATCGATAGTAGTATCGAACTTAGTCCAGATAGGCGATTTAGTAAGGTAGGCAACACAGTTGTGTCGCGGTTTAATTTGCATGGACGCCATTGATAAGAGGGAGTTTTGGAGAGGAACGTTAGGTTTGAAGAAGATGAAGCATTGAGGGCTTAGGCCAGGGATATTTATAGGGTACGGGTAAGAAAACGACTGAAGGATGTGGTGTTAGTCATCAGTAGTTTTAAACGACCGTTGACATGGTATTATCCTTTCAGACATTGAAACAGCTGAAGTCGTGGTGTTAGGCATCAGAAGTTAAAACTACTAAAGACCGTGGTTTTAACTTCAGATGATTGAAACAACTGAGGACTTGTTGTTTGTCATCAGTAGTTTGAAAACTACTGAAGACAGTGGTTTAGTCATCAGCTGTTGTAAACAACTGAAAACTTGGTATTAGTCATCAGTAGTTATAAAACTACTGAAGACATGGTATTGCTTCAGTTGTTTAGAATGAACAGCAGTAGTACAAACGACTGAAGAGAAATTTCTCATCAGCTGTTTTCATTAATTCTTAGCTTTTCAGCTGTTTCATACTGTCCTCAACACATTCATCAGCCTTTTTGGCGGATTTCAGTTGTTTCATGGGACATCAGTACTTATCTGTTTATACTGATTTCAGTAGTTGTAACTACATCAGTAGTTTTAACTACATCAGTAGTTTAGAACAGATAAAGTACTTCAGTACTTATGAGACATTTAGCCATCAGTAGTTATAAAACTACTGAAGGGAAAAGGAGTCATCGTACTTATATTGACGGGTACCAATGATCACCAGTAATTACTACTGAAATCATCAGTATTGTCACTTATTCTAGCTGCAGCATGCCAAGCCTTAACACCAGGTTTTGGAAAGTTGAACTATCCAAAGGCTTAGTAAAAATGTCTGCAAGGTCATCAGCACTGGGCACAACTTAGGATCAATCAGACCTTTTTCAAAACAATCCCTTATAAAATGATGTCTGATCTCTATATGTTTGGTCCTAGAGTGCTGGACTGGATTTTTGACAATACACAGAGCTGAAGCACTATCCATTAACAATGGAGTCTAATCTCTGTAATGCCATAATCCAGAAGTTGGTTCTGAAGCCAGAGTACCTGAGAGGTGCAGCTTGCAGCAGCAATGTACTCTGCTTCAGCAGTTGATGTAGCAACTGAGGTCTGTTCTCTTGCTCTGCCAAGAAATGAAGCAGTTGCCTAGGAATTGACATCCACCAGAAGTTGATTTCCTGGTCAACTTACACCCTGATAGTCACTGTCAGAAAAAGCAACTAATTTACCAGAATGTCCAGTAGAATACCATAAACCTAGAGATGGAGTGCCTTGCAGATATCTAAGATCCTCTTGACTGCAATCAGATGAGACTCTTTAGGTGCACCCTGAAATCTAGCACAACACATGTAGCAACATAATATCTGGTCTAGAAGCTGTTAAATACATCAAGGACCCAATCATACATCTGTAAAGTGTTTCATCACCACTTTACCTTTCTGATCTGTATCCAGTTGTGTGGTGCTGCACATGGGGGTAGAACAGGGCTTACAGTTTTGTAAATCAAACTTTTTGCAAAAGATCTTTTATGTATTTGGACTGATGAATGAAAATTCCATCAGCCTTTTGTTTGATTTGCAACCCCATAAAGAACTGTAATTCTCCCATGGCACTCATTTCAAACTTCTGTTGCATCAACTTTGTAAAGGCATCACACAACTTTGGATCAGAGGATGCAAAAATGATATCATCTACTAAATTTGAACAAGTAGATTATGCTGCCCAGCTTTCTTAATGAATAAAGTCTTATCTATGGAGCCTCTAGTGAAATTATTTTCCAGAAGAAAGTTTGATAATGTCTCATACCAGGCTCTAGGAGCTTTGTTAAACCCATAAAGAGCCTTATCAAGCTTATACACCCAATTAGGATGTTTATTGTCCTCAGAGCCTGGAGGTTGACATACATAAATTAATTTTTCCATACAAAAATGCACTTTTGACATCCATTTGAAAAACTTTAAGGTTTTGATAAGCAGCATAAGCTAAAAACAATCGAATTGCTTCCAGTAGGCTACAGGGGCAAAGGTTTCATGATAATCAATACCTTCTTCTTGTGCAAACCCCTGAACAACCAGTCTGGCCTGTTCTTAACAATAAGCCCATTTTCATCAGTTTTGTTCCTAAACACCCATTTAGTGCCTATTGCACACTTACCTGGAGGTAGAGGAACCAGTTCCCACACTTGCTGTTTCTTGAACTGAAGAAGCTCAAGCTGCATGGCATCAACCCATCATTGTCCTTTAAAGCAATGTGATAATTCTTTGGCTCTTGCTGACTGATGAAGAGAGCATAGAAGCAGAAATGACAATTGACTTCTTGTTGATACTCCAGCAGTGATATCACCAATGATTTGAGACATAGGGTGATTCTTCAGATCTTGATACACAATGAGATCTGTGCAAGTGTTTGTAGCAGGCTCAGCAGTAATAGATGGTGATGGTGAATCATTTCCTTGAAACCAATCAGTGGATGGTAATTCAAAGGAAGTTGAATTCGAAGAGATCTCATCAGCATTTGTTATGGATGGTGCTACTGGAGCTACAGGAACATCAGGTCTAGCTGAATCAGGCAGCTGATCACTAAACCTGAAGAGGTGAGTACTGCAATCATCATCATCATCAGCAGTACCACCAGGTGGTGAACTGTTGACAGGAGCAACAGCAGGAGTTTGATAAGGAACATATTGCAGTATGTCCAAATCAAATAACTCCACAGGGCTTTGTGGAATCTTGTCCTTTGGAGATTCATTGAACTTAACATGTAGAGTTTCTTCAACCATCTTTGTTTGCAGTTGAAGACTCTGTATTCCTTGCAAGTAGATGAATAACCAACAAAATACCCTGCATCCACCTTAGGATCAAATTATGGAGTTGATCCTTTGTGTTGAGAATAAAACAGGCACACCCAAATGCTTTGAAAAATGAAATCAGAGGAGCCAAATGATGGAGAACTTCATATGGAGTCTTCATCAACCTTTGATTTACTAAAACTCTATTTTGCACATAGCAAGCTGTGTTGACAGCTTCAGCCCAAAAGGTCAGTGGCAAACCTGAGTCAGCCAGCATGGACCTTGCAGCTTCAATGAGGGTCCTGTTCTTTCTCTCCACTACTCCATTTTGTTCTGGAGTCCTTGGGATGCTAAACTGCCTTTTGATCCCCTTTGAAAGATAGAAGTCATCAAGTGTATGATTTCTGAATTCAGTCCCATTGTCACTCCTAATACACTTGACTGGAAGAGAATACTGCTTCTCAATATACAACACACAGTGAATAATCTTCTGAGCAACCTCATCCTTTGAATGTAGAAAGAAAGTCCACACAAATCTGGAGTAATCATCCACAATTACCAGACAGTATTTCTTCTTTGCCATGCTCATTACTCTCACAGGACCAAATAGATCATAAGCAGTAATTGCAAGCAGGCAGTGGACTTAGGCACTTTAATAGGAGGGAACGAGACTTTGTGCTGTTTTCCTTTTAAACAAGCAATGCAGGTTTCATCACAGTGAAACTCCTTTATTGGTAAGCTCTGACTAAACTATTTTGGGTAAGCTGATTCATGTTTTTGAGATTAACATGACCAAGCCTTCTGTTCCACAATTTAGATTCTTGAGAAGAGGCTTTGGAAAATAGCAAGGATTGCCTTTGAGATCTATTTCTTGGAAAGATCTAAGGCATACACTCTTCCTGTCCTGTTGGCTCTCAGGAGAGTGTGATCATCCAACACCTTGTCAATCAAGTGCAAAACTTTGGATGACAGAATCCTACAGTTTTGACTGGTGAAAAGAGCAACATGGCCTTTATCACACATTTGACTGACACTTAAGAGATTGTACTTGAGATTTTCCACATGATTATCATCATCAAATTTGATTTATCCATTAGAGACAAAACCCTTACCAATGATGTAACCCCTAGCATCATTGCCAAAAGAAACAAATCCCTTCTTTCCTTGAGAGTAGTCATGAAGAAGAGAGCTGTTCCCAGTCATGTGCATAGATCCCCCACTGTCTACATACCAGATGCTACTTTGGCATGTTGAAGAACCCTGCAATAATAAACAATCAGTTAGTTTTAGAGACCGAAACCTTTTTGGTTTTGGGCCTGGTCTCATCAATAGATGGTAAAAAACAGGTTTATCTGAAACAACAGCCTGAGAGGAAGAAGATGGTGTAGAAGAGGAGTCCTTTGGCTTGGACCTCTTTTTCTGTGGTTTCAACATAGGAGCATCTAGTTGGTTAACTCAACCCAACAGATGTTGAACCATCATAACCAGCTGTGTCTGATTTTGTGATAAAGCTTTCAGCTCATCAGACACATTGCCAGTGGAGTTTGATAAGTTCCTGTGTTGCACCTTCTTCTTCTGAGCACTCTCAGCTGTCACCTGTTTACCCCTTCCTTTTTGGATTTCTTTGAGGACTTAAGGGTTAAAGGATTTGATGTTGCTGATACAAATGTGGTCTCAAACTCAGTTTTCATTTTTACCATTTTCTCATTAATTTCTTCTTTTTGTTTGAGTTTGGAACCTGTTTTGTACCAACAATCATCTGTAAGATGATTGAACAAACCACATACTTCACACGGTTTCTTCTTCATCTTAGGTTGATCATCAACTAAAGAGGGTGAAGCAACTGAAGACATGTTCTTAATGCTTTGGAAGCATTGTTTGCTTTCTTGACTGCCTCTTTAGTAGTCTTCAAACTCTTTCTACTGGCAGTTTTCTTCTCTTCAGTACTGACAGCATTTGAAGTTTGAACTTTAGGTGTAAATCATGCTCTCTAGTCCTTTCAGGACCTTCAGAATTAACTCTTGAGTTGATCAACTCATTAATCATGTGAGTGTCAGCATTTGAACCATCAACATCAGCTGATAGGTTCAAAGAGGGCTTGATGCTGACTGCTACTTCTGATTGTGCTGTATCATCAGACACATTACCAGTGGAGTTTGATAAGTTCCTATGTTGCACCTTCTTCTTCTGAGCACTCTCAGCTGTCACCTGTTTAACCCCTTCCTTTTTGGATTTCTTTGAGGACTTAAGGGTTAAAGGATTTGATGTTGCTGATACAAATGTGGTCTCAAACTCAGTTTTCATTTTTACCATTTTCTCATTAATTTCTTCTTTTTGTTTGAGTTTGGAACCTCTTTTGTACCAACAATCATCTGTAAGATGATTGAACAAACCACATACTTCACACGGTTTCTTCTTCATCTTAGGTTGATCATCAACTAAAGAGGGTGAAGCAACTGAAGACATGTTCTTAATGCTTTGGAAGCATTGTTTGCTTTCTTGACTGCCTCTTTAGTAGTCTTCAAACTCTTTCTACTGGCAGTTTTCTTCTCTTCAGTACTGACAGCATTTGAAGTTTGAACTTTAGGTGTTAAATCATGCTCTCTAGTCCTTTCAGGACCTTCAGAATTAACTCTTGAGTTGATCAACTCATTATCATGTGAGTGTCAGCATTTGAACCATCAACATCAGCTGATAGGTTCAAAGAGGGCTTGATGCTGACTGCTACTTCTGATTGTGCTGTATCATCAGACACATTACCAGTGGAGTTTGATAAGTTCCTATGTTGCACCTTCTTCTCTGAGCACTCTCAGCTGTCACCTGTTTAACCCCTTCCTTTTTGGATTCTTTGAGGACTTAAGGGTTACAGGATTTGATGTTGCTGATACAAATGTGGTCTTAAACTCAGTTTTCATTTTTACCATTTTCTCATTAATTCTTCTTTTTGTTTGAGTTTGGAACCTCTTTTGTACCAACAATCATCTGTAAGATGATTGAACAAACACATACTTCACATGGTTTCTTCTTCATCTTAGGTTGATCATCAACTAAAGAGGGTGAAGCAACTGAAGACTTGTTCTTTAATGCTTTGGAAGCATTGTTTGCTTTCTTGACTGCCTCTTTAGTAGTCTTCAAACTCTTTCTACTGGCAGTTTTCTTCTCTTCAGTACTGACAGCATTTGAAGTTTGAACTTCAGGTGTTAAATCATGCTCTCTAGTCCTTTCAGGACCTTCAGAATTAACTCCTGAGTTGATCAACTCATTAATCATGTGAGTGTCAGCATTGAACATCAACATCAGCTGATAGGTTCAAAGAGGGCTTGATGCTGACTGCTACTTCTGATTGTGCTGTATCATAAGGTAGATCACATGATGTGATGGATTGGTTATCACTCTCACCCTCAGATTCTACTTCTGCTCTTGGAGTAAAATCTGTAGGTGGAGCAGTGTGATTGTAACCAATGCCAAACTTCACATTGGAAGCAGATTGCTTATTAAGAAGCATTTCAAAACCTTTGCATGATTGTACCCATCTATCACACTCTACCTGGGTAACTGCAAGGGTTTCTTTGAGATCTTTGTACTTCTCTAGAAGTACCTCTTCTCTAGCCTTATCATCAATTATTTGGCATTTCAGTTTGTACATCTCATCATTTTTATCCTTGAGTACATACTCAAATTCAGCTTTGTTTTTGGAAATTATTTGTTCTAGCTCAATGTTCTTATTAATTAAAGCTACATTTGCTTCTCTAATGGAAGCAAATGCTGCTATGCATGGTTCAGAACATAATTTGGCTTTTGCCTCAGAGGATACCTGTGATACCTTATGTGTAAAGGCATTAGAAAATGAAGTATCAGCAGACTCCAAAGCCATAAGAGCTAGATTCCCAAAAGGACTGTCACCACCATGTTGACCAGCACCTGAGAACAGTGGTCATGACCAGACATGTCATCTGGTAAACTGCTCCAGTCAACAACTCCTGGGGTGAAGAAGCTGTGTTGTTGAGGTCGAGTTTGTTGATGAGATTGGGATGGCTGAGGTTCTGGTAGTGCATGAGGTTGTGGTGCCATAGGAACTTGAACTTGATTTGACTGTGGCATGTAATAACAAGGGTACGGATATGGCATTTGACCCTGAGGAACAAAATATGCCGGAGATTGTTGTTGAGGATGATGACTAGAAGTGACAGGATGTTGCCCTCTGTGTTGTTGACTATTGCCAGGAAGAGTCACAAAGGGTGCAGTGGAGTTAGATCCAGTTGATCTACACTCTCTTGCAATGTGTCCAAGCCTTTGACATTTGTGACACCTCAACTTGCTCTTGTCAAAACCAACTTTGGTTTTGCCAGAGAGTCCTGGGAATTTTCTTCCAGTTCTTTTATAGAACTTCTGAGATTTGATATTTATCAGGGCCATTTGGCTCAAAATATCCATCTCTTCTAAGTCGTCATCAGCAATCCCCTTGAGATCATCCATAATGAAGCATAATTGTCATTATTACACCCAGTAAACTGACCATCAACACTCACAAATGCAGAATCAGAAGTGCTTGAAGAGAAGTTAATATGCTCATCATACTGGCATTCAGATGAGGCATATTCTGACTCATGACCACCAAGGCAGTGTTGCCTGGTACAAAGTCTTCAGTGAGCTTTCCAGATGAAGACAGCTTTCTCTTCTGTTCTATCTCTCTCTCAAACGTGAGCAGTTTCCATGGAGTTGGGTGAGAGATAGTTTGTCCAAACTTGCACTGGAGCGTAGGACAATAGTATATGTGTCCCATCTCTCAGGCAGTGATCTGAGAAATCTGTTATTCATCTGGATATTTGTGTACTCAAGTTTGACCATTTTTAATTCAGAGATCAAACAAGAGAACCGCTCATATTGTTGAGTCGGTGTCTCACCCTTTCTATGAGAAAATGTCTCATATTGTTGGGCGAGGATTTCTCTATTATTTGCCAAGACCTCATCTGTTCCTCCAAATTGTTCTTTCAAGGCATTCCAGAGGTCATGGGCAGTTTCATGATGCATTAGCCCAGAATAGATTTCATTGGCAGTGCCATGGCCAGAATTCCATGGGCTTTTGCATCAATTTCAAGCAACTTCTTATCCTCATCTGAGTATTGCTCCCTCCTCTTCGGAACCATTTGATTGGTTTCCGGGTTATTCACCATAGGCTTGTGTGGACCATGTACCACTGATGTCCAACAACCTGCGCTGTTAACAGACAGGTGATGGAGCATTCGTCGTTGCCATATGTTATACTCATTCCTAACCAGCATTGGTGGCTTGGTTGAGGAACCAGTATTGTGAGGATTATTGGAGGGAGTAGTCATTTTCAGTTCAGAAACAATTTAATTCAAGCTTTTAAAAGTTTTACACAGACCACAACAAACTCAATGAAAACCAAGAAAAGATCTCAGGATGAATGACCAGAAATACAGAAAATTCAATCTCTATAACCGTTTCTTGCAAAAACAAAAGCTAATTCAATCAAACTTAGATCTTGAATAGCAGTTTCAATGATCAATTATTAGATCGATCAATGATTAAGCGGCTCTGATACCATTTGACAGGATCAGCGATCACACGTTTGATGTATTAGAGTTCAAGGCAGCGAATAAGAATAGGAATTAGACAAATTGTAGCAAGAAGTCGATGCTTGTATGCATTAAGAGCACATACGGTTATAGCGAGAGAATATATTTCTGATTCAAGGAATGTTATAGATATGGAATGTTTCTAATCAAATCATTCAAATCATTCATTCATTCATTCTATTACAATAGGTTGACACTCCTTATATAGAGTGCAATCGCTGCTGTTATCACGGGAAAGTGACAACTGGCAGATCTAATACAAAAAAACTAACTCTTAACAAACTACTGAATGTTCACAACTACTGAGAACATATCAGAGTGTTAAGTACAGAATATAAAACTACTAATTAGAAACTACTGAAACTACAACGACTGAAGAACAAGCTCTTCAGTCGTTTTACAAAACTACTGAAACTAGAAATATAAAACTACTGATATCACAACTACTGAAGAAGTACTCTTCAGCAGTTGTGACAAACTACTGACGCTTCAGTACTTGATCTTCAGACTTTGACCTTCAGATGTTTCATCAGCTGATGACTTCAGTAGATATCATCAGCTGATGTCTTCAGTTTTTGTCTTCAGACTTTGTACATCAGTTGTTGATCTTCAGCACTTGTAAACTCTTCAGCTGTTGTACTTCAGTACTTTGGTCTTTCAGCTTCAGCACTTGTGTTCTTCAGCTGTTGTACTTCAGCACTTTAGTTCTTCAGCAGTTGAAGTCTTCAGCACTTGATCTTCAGCTGTTGAAGTCTTCAGCACTTGTCAAACTGCTGATGAGGCTTTCAGCAGTTGTTGTGATACCATGTGGGACTTAGAGGTTTTCTGATGTTGGCTCATTGGTTCTTTTGGTCCAACAATATTTAACTCTTTATATACTTGTGATATTTTGACTTATATTCATTTTAGCATGTATAGATCCATGAATATGTTTATTATTCTAAATGTCCGTAGCCGGTCATGTTTGTGGGAACAAATATGAACATAAGACTATTATGAACATGGATTGATGGATATTCTTAAGGAATGAATATAGAGCAATTGGTTGATGCCAAGGTTCATAGATATTTGTGGGATACAAATATTGGACCGACCCGCATCTCAATTTTACTACATGGAATCTTCTAGATTGATCATAAGTAAATTTGAGTAAAGGCGAATATCATTTGGTATCCTAAGACCTGAGATACATATTGGGTTTTGATATTCACCAAATATTATACTTTGAGCTAGTTCTTCACTGCTCTGAAATAATGGGCTGTACATAAGGCTATGTTCAGGAGTGACACGAGGTGATTGTGAAAAACGTATGTAGTCAAGATGGAATTTGTTCCTCTTATTCGTTGAGAGCAAGATGTCTAAGGCCTGATTAAGTTAAATCAACAAGGAATGATCATTCTATATCCTTGGATTTAACATGACATCTCTAACAAAAGGATAAATGATTGATTCACCTGAATCATTTCAAGTTGGATACTTGAAGGGGATGATGTTATTGAATGGATTTAAGTCATGCGTATGTAGGGTAGTAAACCGTTTTTAGGCGGTATTTACTACTTGCATCAATATTCTATATATCTTGTGCAAGTAGGAGATTGTTGGATTCTATATGCCCAAGACACATAGAACATTGATGTGGTTAGTACGTCATGATCAAAGTCGGGTCATACCCAATAACAAGCTTAGCAAACACCAAATAGTATTTAAATGATGATATGATCATACAATTAAATAAATACACCATTTTAGAAAATGGGTTTTCTAAATAAGTTGCATATGAGATTGAACAACCTATATGGATATTTTGTTCATGAATATTATTTGTAATGTTGTTTAAATAGGTTAAATAACATCAAATAATAGGAGTGTGTGTATAAGTTATATAATTAAATGGGTGATTACATAACTTATTGAAAACATTTGTTTAACAAAGATTAAAAGGTTCTGGGGGGAAACCCCAAAAGGGCAAAAGGTTCGGACACCCCTTTTAGGGGTTCTTTTGGCCTTATGTTTTGGGATCTTTTTCTTTGCTTGGATACACACACTCTCCATTCAGATCTCTCTCACTCTCTCATATGCAAAAAGGTCATAAGAACATCACTCTTATTTTGGAAGAAAGATATCACGGCTGGAACAAAGCTCTAGCAGCTTTGTTGATTGTTCACGGCTGGAACAAGGTTCTAGCAGCTTTCTTGATCCGATTTGGTGCTCAAATCCAAGCAAGAATGATGTATGCTTGATGCTTGTGGGTATGGAAGCTTGAGGACACCTCTTCTTGGTGTTTTGGCTGTTCAAGAACATCATTCTCCTCATCTATATCTCGGTTTTTAGCAGCATTTGGAAGGTAGTATGTATTGCTTATTTGGGTTGTTATTTATTGGTGATAGCTAGTTCAAACACATATATAAGATCCTATGTCCTTGGGTTTGTTGATGTTTTGTTATTAGCCTTAATTTACAGATTATTAATGATAATTTTAAAGTATTATTCCGCTGCGTTTTTTAAGTATAAGAGGTTAAACTACTTGGTATGGTCCAACAAACCCAACAACAATGACCAACACCCTGTCAAATCATTTTGTGCCTAGCATAATGTTTGAAACAGAATCAACACAAATCAACATTAACAATGAAGAGAGGTGAGTGAAACTTAATCCTCTAAATCAGAATCTTTAAATCAAAATGATTCAGAATTTGATTATGATAATTGTGATGACTTGGATGATTCTGATGAACCTGATGTTGATCAAATGACCATTGGTAAGAATGTTCACATTAAACTGGTATTCCAAGAGTGCTTGAAGAATCAAAGCTGCAATATCCTCCAAAGCAGAGAAACATGCTGAAGACTATCTACAAGTGGATTGCTGAACTCAATGAAGGACTTCAAGAACTAAATCTTTAAAAAGAAGTTGATAGTTGCGGATCAACTGAAGAAGTACTTTTATCCCATTCAGATAAAGGTAAGAAAAAACAAGTATCAACTAAACAAAAGAAAAATTCTTCAGTAGAAGAGCTGCGGAAAAGAAAGTCTGCTAAATCAGTAGAACTTTTGCAGAAGAAGAAAGCCGAATCTACGAATGAGGTACCAAAAAGAGTAGCTGTTAACAAACAAAAGATGTTGAATCTAAAGAAACAAAATTCATCAAAGGACAAGAAGATTCAATTGCTCATACTTCAAAGAACAACAAGAACAAATCAAATTCTTCAAAAGAAGAAACAAACATTCCCAACTAAACAAGAAAAAGAAGAAAGATGGCATGAAAAAGAATATGAATAAATGTATTGCAAGTGGTGTGATATGACAAATCATAAACAAGAAGAGTGCTACTTCAGCAGCTACTGTTCCATATGAAATATGAACAATCATATTACTTCAGAGTGTTACTTCAACAAATTCTGTGCTATTTGCAACAAAAATAATCATTCAACTCAGGAATGCTATTTTAACAAAAGAAAAAAAAGCAAAAGCACAAAGAAGCCAAAAACTGATTTGACAGAATTAAACTCTCAATCTGCTGAAAGTCAAGATGATTCAAAGCAAAAGAAGGTAAATCAAAAGCAAAAGTCAAAAACAAAGCCGAAATCTTCTCAAGATGGTAAATCTGTGAAGAAAACCACATCAACCCAATCCAAAACACCTCATAAAGAAGTGGACTTGGCTGAGAAGAAGTCAATCATTAGTGATAATTTCTTAATCATTTTGAAAAGGATCACATGTTTCTCAATCAAAGCAAAAGATGATGAAACCTTGTAGGTTCATCTTCTAAATCAAAATATCAACCAAAGAAAGATAAGGTGAAGGAAGAATCAATTAAGAAAGAAGACTCCAAAGCTTCTACATAGCTTCAACAGAATCATCCTCACCACCATCAAATCAAAATGAATCAACTAGATATGAAATTAATACTGAAACTTTAGGATTAAGTCATGAAGGAGTAAAAATTTTAGACACTGTTGACAAACCCAAGATCATTTAGACTTGGGTTGTCATTTCTAACTGATTTATTTTTGAATGCAGGAACAATATTGGAGAGCTGACAACAAGTGGTATGTTGACAGTGGTTGTTCTAGGCATATGATAGGAAACTGTTCACTTCTCCATGATATCAAACATAAAAATGCTTCTTATGTGGCATTTGGTGGGGATAAAATGGGAGGTAAAGTTCTTGGTGAAGGGATGATAACAAATGGTGTACTCAAGTTTGAGAAAGTAAATTACTGTGAAAATTTACAATATAATCTACTTAGTGTGTCTCAAATTTGTGATCAAAATTATACCACATTGTTTGATAATACTAACTGTTACATTCTTAAGTCAGGATTTATTGTTCCAGAAGAATGGATCCTCCTCAAAGCAGCAAGAAAAGAAAACACTTATGTTTTGGATATGAACAACACTTCACTCACAAAACATGAAACATGCCTTATATCTAAACTATCTAAAGATTTGTCTCAATTATGGCATAGAAGGCTTGTCCATTCTAACTTGAAGAACATGAATAAATTGGTGAAAAATGACCTGGCATTAGATTGCCAAACAAAGAATTTCAGTTCTCAACTCACTGTTCTTGTTGTTACAACCGAAAACAACATAGAGTAACTCATAAATCCAAATTTATCAATACTAATACTACACCACTCAAATTGCTACACATGGATCTGTTGGTCCTACCAATGTGATGAGCATTTGAAAAAGGCAATATTGTTTGGTGATAGTTGATGATTTCATAAGATTCACATGGGTCTTTTTCTTAAAACAAAGGAGTGAAACATCAGAAACATTAATGGACTTTGTGATCAAGATTGAGAATCAACTTGATACAAAAGTTAAAATTTTGGAATGACAATGGTATTGAATTTGTCAATTTTGAACTAGATTCCTTTTGCAGGAACAAAGGTATTGCAAGGCAATTCAGTGCACCAAGAACTCCATACAAAATGGGGTTGCTGAAAGAAGCAATAGAACTCTCATTGAAGCAGCCAGAACAATGCTAGCTGATTCACAATTGCCCATCACTTTTTGGGATGAGGCTATGAATACTGCATGCAATGTTCAAAACAGAACATTAATTGTCAAAAAACATAACAAAACTCTTTATGAGCTCTTATTTAAAAGGAATCATACATAGGATATCTTACAGTCTTTTGATGTCATGTATCTGTTTTAAACATAAAAGAGTCATTAGGAAAATTTTCAGAAAAGCATATGATGGTTTTTTTGTAGGATACTCTTCAACATCTAAATCATATTGGGTTTATATTCCACAACATAACATCGTGGAAGAGACTCCTAATGTATCGTTTGACGAAACTGTATTTACAAAGTCAGTTAAAGGTTCATCATGGTTGTTTGACATGGATGCTTTATCTAAATCATTTAATTATGATCATTTGAGCAATGCAAGATCTGATGAAGTATGTTATCCTTTTGATCCACCTAATATGACTAAGTAACCTTATCTGCTGATCTTCCTAGGATACCCCCATCCTCAGGTGAAAAACACATTAGTAGCAACAGATACTACATTTGGAAATGAACATGGCGCATCCGGAGATATGAATGTTGTCCCTTCAACAGAACCAGGCTCTCAAGTGAATACAACAAGCATAGGAAATGATTCATGTCCTCACTTATCTTCTGGAGAAGTTCCTACGAAGAGCAACATGCTTCCGGAGAAGTTCCTACAGAAGAGCAACATGCTTCCGGAGAAGTTCCTACGGAAGAGCAACATGCTTCTGGAGAAGTTCCTACGGAAGAGGAAAATGCTTCTGGAGAAGTTCCTACAGAAGAGCAAAATGTATCCGGAGAAGTTCCTACGAAAAAGCAAAAAAAACTGGATATGCTCCTGTAGCCCATACTGAAGACTCTCATGATCCTTCAACTCAAGTTGAACAATTTGACTATTTCTTAAATTCCCAACCTGAGTTGGATAAGTGTGGGGCAATCAAAATGTCTAACCTAGAATCATCTATACAAGTTGAATCAACTTGTTCAATGAGAATCCATAAGACTCATCCAATCAACAACATCATTGGAAATCCTGCAAAGAGAACTACAAGGTGCTAAAGTGGTACTGCCAACCTTTGTCTCCTTAGTTGTTTTCTTTCTCAAGTGGTCCCTCCAAACATCACTGCTACTTTAAAAGACAATAGTTGGATTGAAGCTATGCAAGAAGAGCTTTAACAGTTCAGAAAGAAAAAAGGTATGGTCTCTAGTTGATTTGCCTGAAGGTCAACATCCTATTGGAACAAGATGGCTATACAAAAACAAACTGGATGATAGTGGGATTATTGTAAGAAACAAAGCAAGGTTGATTGCGCAAGGATACACTCAAGAAGAAGGAATAGACTATGATGAAATTTTTGCACCAGTGGCAAGAATTAAGGCAATAAGAGTGTTTCTGGTTTATGCAT
The DNA here is from genome assembly GCA_025506515.1 of Flaveria trinervia. Classification (NCBI taxonomy): domain Eukaryota; kingdom Viridiplantae; phylum Streptophyta; class Magnoliopsida; order Asterales; family Asteraceae; genus Flaveria; species Flaveria trinervia. The sequence goes on from CM046451.1 coordinate 51,204,205, forward strand.
CATATAAGAAGTTCACTGTGTATTAGATGGATGTCAAGTGTGCATTCTTCTAGGGGAAGATTGATGAGGAGGTTTATGCATCACAACCACCTGGGTTTGAAGATCCTCGTTATCCCCAGAGGGTATACAAACTAGATAAAGCCTTGTATGGACTTCATCAAGCACCAAGAAAATGGTATGAAACATTGTCATCTTTCTTGCTCAAGCATGGCTACAAAAGAGGAACTATTGACCAGACACTCTTTCTCAAATAAGAACATCAAGATCTCTTAGTAGTTCAAATATATGTTCATGACATTATATTTGGTTTAACTAATAAGAGATTGTGTGTAAATTTTGAAGAACTAATGAAATCTAAATTTTAGATGAGTTTGATAGGTGAATTAACCTTCTTCCTTGGCCTTCAAGTTCATCAAAAATTAGATGGGATTTTCATCAATCAAGAAAAATACATACATCAAATTCTGAAGAAATACAATCTTGCTGAAGTATCCTCATGCAAGACACCAGCATCAACAATTGATAAGATTGTTCCTGATCCTTCTGGAAAATCTATTGATAAAAAACTATATAGATCAATGATAGGTTCACTTATGTATTTAACTGCTAGTAGACCTGATATTAAGTTTGTTGTGTGTGTATGTGCTACGTACCAATCTAATCCCAACGAGTCTTATCTCAATGCTGTAAAAAGAATTTCCAAATACCTCAAAGGAAAACCAGACTTGGCCTTTGGTATCCAAAGGATGGAGACTTTACACTCTACTCATACTCAGACAGTGACTATGGTGGATGTAACAGTAAGAGAAAGTCAACGACCGGTGGATGTCAATTCATTGGACCAAGGCTAGTATCATTGCAGTGCAAGAAACAAACCAGTGTTTCTGTATCCACAGCTGAGGCTGAGTATATAGCTATTTCAGCTAGTTGCTCTAAAGTTCTTTGGTTGCAAAACCAATTGCTTGACTATGGTTACAACTTCCTTCAAACTTCAATTTATATAGACAATTTTGCTTCTATGTTTATCACTTCTAATCCTGTGCAACATAGTAACAAAACATATTGAGATAAGATATCATTTTCTAAGAGATTGCTCAAAAAAGGTTTGATTAGTTAGTCAAAGTGGATACACAAATCAGCTTGCTGATTTATTCACTAAAGCCTTTGACTCAGTCAGATTTAACTTTTTGGTTGAGTCTCTAGGCATGATTAACTTAGATTAATCAAATAACAATCAATATATTGTGTGTAATGACACTTCAGCATGACATATGTATGGAAATGATAGTACACTATAGCTTTGTTTATTCCTGAATTCATAAATAACAATAAATCTCAGCAAGTTTTTGATATGTGAGTAGATTCATCTTGAGTGGAAACTAAACTAAGTGCATGCTAAACATAATGCTAAAGTGATTGTTTGTGGGAAACTTCATTTGAGAATGCAAGGTGAGTCTTTTTCTGATGTGACCAAATCACTCATCTAAACACACTATGTACCAACACTTTATAATAGCTATATTTCCAAATCATACTCCCTCTGTTTTGTGTAAACAAAGACCTGGGTGTATGATCACCATATTGAAGTTCAGTTACAAATGGTGAAAAGATCATGATCCTCATTATCCCTCTATTTTCTGTAAACAAAGACCTGGGTTAAAGGCACCTTTATTTTACGTTAGTAAAGACCTGGTGACCTGATGATGATCATATCTATGCTCTCAAAAGAATCCAATGTGATCAATTGCTATTATCTTGAGCTTTTACATCATTGCATTAATGAGATGACAAATGCATCTCAAGATATATCTTATAAGTTAAAGTACATAGTTCTTAAGTGTAAAGAATGATGATTTGACTTGCAAAGGGAGGACAAAATGATGATTTGACTTGCAAAGGGAGGACAAAATCTTTGTGAATTGAATATGAAGCCCATAACAGTTATTTCTAAATCAATATGAAAACATGATAATCAGCATGCCTAGTTGATACATGAGCTCTTGTATAGATTTAAGTGTACAATATATACTTGAAATCAGAACTTTGTTCAGGTATCAATTCAACAAAACAACTCATCAGGAAGAGGCTTAGTATTATAGTATGATCTTAACATATGTGTAGATATGTCTGATCATCATTATTCAGTTAAAAATCATGTTATTCCTCTTAATGAAATTTATGATAAATGCTTAATTGCACCATTAATCACAAATTTAGGGGGACTAGAATACATGAAGTTAAGTTTTTCAATCTCCAGCATTGTGTATCTTATTATCAATTGAAGGAATTGGAATCTGAGCATCATCCTAGCTTCTGGATACATGAAAATTTTTATAAATCATTTTAAGCTTTCTTGTGCTAAATTGTCATGTATACAAAGTCATCAAGTTCCTAAAGCAATAAATGATTCTAACCAATGGACTTGGACCATACAACCACAATATTTTCTATAATGCTATCTTAAGCATCAGCAGAAGCTATAGTGCTATCTTAAGCATCAGCAGAAGCTATAGCGCTATCTTAAGCATCAACAGAAGCTACAGTGCTATCTTAAGCATCAGCAGAAGCTACAGTGTATATTAAGAATCAGCAGAAGCTACAATGTGGAAAATTAAATGTTTATCCATAGATTGGTAAACTACAGATGAACAAAGATCAATAAATGTAATTTAATTTTACAGTTTGGTAATCTGTGAAAATGTTACACTTCATCAGCAGATGTTGTTGATCCGTAGATGTTCTGCGGAAGAATACGTTGAGCGTACCATTTAATTAATGAGATAAAATTAATGTGTCTGAGGGTATAAATGATGTTGTCTGACTTCTAAAATTCGTTATTCGCTTTTTCAGCTCACTTTTCAGACCAAGAAAAACTCACTCTCAACAAAGTTTTCCCTCCTCCATAGCATTTAAAATTTTACCACTTCAAACAGTAAACAAACATATATATCTGTGTCCCTAATCTGCTATTATTAAGGTAAAACATGTCGTAATGTTCAAGAATGAACTGCTTGATTCGTGTTTTATCTCACAACTGTTCGTATTCTCATATCAATTATGTGATTCTAACGAACTCTTCTTTTTATGATCAGATGGATAATCGATTTGCGCAAGAACACAATGTGTGTGCCTTCTTAAACCCTGACGATCATGTGTCAAAAGGGTGTGAAGATATAATCAGATATTTGAGAAGATCAAGACTATCCTATGCCTTATGAGCAGAGCCTGTGATTTATCGATCATATATTACTGATTTCTGGAACTCTGCATACCTAAAAGAAGATGGTGAAGTTATTGTTGTTGATGCTAAAACCAAAGGGTGAGAATCAATGAACAAACAATAAGAAGGGTTCTTGAGTTGGGAGATGTTGAAGTAGGACACCCTGATGTGTTCAAAAATGAATACATAGAGAAAGTATTTCTCATGATGGGGTATGATGGTGATTTTGAAAAGGGAGAAATCAAGAAAGGAAGACTTTGTAAGCCATACAGATTTCTCTGTCACATATATCTGAAGTGTATTTCGAACAGAAAATCTAGCCTTGATAGATTTTCAAGACATATCGCTTCTCGCATCATTGGTATTTTTGAGGGAAGAACCTACAATTACTCATAGGTACATCTTCAACTGCCTATGTGATCACATTAAAGTGGAGAAGGCTGATAAGATGTATGTTTCCAAGTTTCTTCAACTAATCATTAATGCGGATCTGCCCGGAACTTTTATGGATGGTGGTGTGTTTGTTCAAGCACACCTTGGTAGATCTGTTCTGAACAAAATTTCGGGAAAATATGAAGGAGGTGACATGGACATGTTTGCACATGTGGTTGATGCTGCTGCAAATATTCCTCAAGAGCTTGTGTGGGATTTCAACAAGAGGACTCTCCAGCAAATTCAGTTCAAGACACTCATTCACCTATTATATCACCCTTACATCATCAACCTCATCATCCTTACCAATTCACCAGCAAGCCAAAACACTGCCAAACTCTCCCTTTCACCCTCTATCACAAAACAGCCAAAACACAAAACCAATCTCCCCATCCCCCATCAATCACCAAACCAACAACAAACATCAAAACCACAATGACCAGCCAGCCAAAACATATAGCCAATCTCACCAATCCATCCTCCATCACCAAATCAGCTTCAAATGCAACTTTATCAACAACCTCCAGATCCAGAAAATTCAGCCACTGAGAGCATTTACACTGGGGAGACAGAGTTTGTTGGACCAAAAGAACCAATGAGCCTGATCAGAGAAACCTCTAAGTCTCACAGGACATCACAACAGCTGAAGAAGACCTGGTCAACTATTCTACAAAGTCTGAAGAATTCAACTGCTGAAGTACTAAAGACAAAGACTGAGACAACAGCTGAAGATCTAAAGTCTGAAGACTTCAACAAGTACTGAAGACAAAGACTGAAGATCAACAGCTGAAAGACAAAGTCTGATGTTCAAGTACTGAAGACATCAGCTGATGTTAACAGCTGATGACAACAGCTGAAGAGGGCTTCTTCAGTTGTTGTGATGGTTTTTCTCTCATCATAGTTTTCTTTTCCTTTCAGTAGTTTGTTTACTTTTCTGTAGTTGTTTCCTTTCAGTACTTGTAAACAACTGAAGAGGTTGGTCTCAGTTGTTGTAGTATCAGTAGTTTTATGTTTTTCAGTAGTTTTAAATAAGATTTTAAACACTTAGGAACATTTGTAAGAAGATGTCAGTTGTTGACATCTTCAGTAGTTGTTAAACATCAGTAGTTATCAAACGATTACAGTCACTTTCAAGTGACATCAGCCTACGTCACTCTTTCCTTTATAGGAAGTGACTCACCTGTATCGTGCCATTGAGGCCGACAATCTTAATGCAATATTCCTTTTGTTTGATATTTCTCTCTCTATAACTAAATT